>CM059444.1:19192321-19572630 GCA_030390025.1 Squalus acanthias | reverse complement strand
CCCTCCTCCCTCCTCTCCCCTCCCCTCCTCTCCTCCTCCTTCCCTCCTCTCCCCTCGTCCTCTCCTCTCCTCCCCCTCCAATGTTCAGGTGGATGTAAAAAGTCCCACAGCTTTATTTGAAGAACAGTTCACCCCTCTCACCTCAACCAGCAGAATCTGAGCACATTTAACTGGTGGTTATTTATCTAACTTGCTCTTTGTGGAATCTTGCTGAGTGCAAATAGGCTGCCAGTTTTGCCAACAAACAAGTAACTGCACTCCCAAGGTAATTTATTGGCTGTGTGTAATTTATTTTTCCTGCTGAGCATTTTCTGTAATGTATTTGCTGGGAGGTGCTGTGCATCCAGAGGACCCAATAACCTAGTGGCAATGTATTTCTTTACCGGGAAAGAAGGGATATAATTTAAATCTTAACATGCTGTTAAAACATTCAACATACATTCAGCCAACCATTTTATTCAGTTGCAATACTGAAAGCTATTAATCATTTTTGCTATCTTTTAACACTTTTTTAACTAACCTGTTTGGCCATTCACTCGTTGCTTAAATAGCATTCTCGGTTGTTGTTTTTTAAGTTTACATCCTAAGTTTAGACAAGAGGTCCCTACAATGGCCTGCAGACACTTCCATTGACCATTGCAGACTCAGGTGCTGAGCTTTGGCGGCTGGGGCTGATGGCGCGAGTCTGGCGGACGCGCAGTCGCAGTGAGGCGCTCGCTGGCTGGGCTGGGCTGGGTTGGGGTGGGGTAGTGCGCAGGCGCGCAGTCTCCGGGCCGCGGCCAATGGCCCCTCCCCCTGCCGGTGAGCGGATGCGCGGCCCAGCAACGGCGGCTGGAGCTCGATGTGGAGCCGAGTGCTACGCATTGCCGGTGTAAGCAGGGCCCTGCGGCGAGGCCTCCTCACGATGCAGCTGAAGACGTCGGAGTTTGAGTCGCTGTTCACGGACGGGCTGAAGAGTATCGCAGGTGAGGCGAGGCCACCTGGGCCGTGGATTGCTTGTTGTTTGTTGTCCTGTCCGGGCTGGGAGGGCCGCCATCTTGGCAGCGCTCTGCACCGTGTCTCGGCCCCGCTCTTTGTGGGCCAGGATTTTCTCTCGTTTATTTACCGCGGGGCCTCCTTGTCCTGGCCGTTCTGTAACCTGATGCCACCGTCCATTTTGCTGCACGTCCCACTCGGTGCGTTGTCCGACCACAGAGACGACAATAACGCGCGTCCTTGTTTCAAGCCCCAACATTCACCTGTTCCCATCTCCCTATCAATCTGTAGCTTTCTAGACAGCGGCCTTATTGTGTCGTTTTTGATTGATTGGATTGGTTTATTTTTGTTGCAAATTTTTCTCTACATTTAAATAGTGACATCTTTATTTACATTTCAGAGAAAGTGTTGTGGAAAGCTGCAATAGTGATCAAACACATTTTTCCCACTCCCTTTCAGAATTGTTCAGTAAAAACAACCATGAGTTGAGAATAGCAGGCGGCGCCGTCAGGGATTTGTTAAGCGGGAAACAGCCAGAAGACGTGGACTTTGCCACCACAGCCACCCCTGAACATATGAAAGAATTGTTCCAAGCCGCCGGTATTCGGATGATCAACAACAAAGGGGAGAAGCATGGCACCATCACTGCCAGAGTAGGTCTAAGATGTGAACGTAGCAAGTCTCCTTCCGCTGCTTAAATGAGGCCGGTTGCTGAGCTGTGTTGTAATAACCCTTTTGTAAAATGCATTGTTATGAAGAGTGAAGCCTCAAAGGATTGCTGTCAAATCTCATCTCTGCATTTTAGCATCAAAATATTAGATACGTGCCACATTTTAGAAACATAATTGATACTGTAATAGAAACATAAAACCACTTTAAGTATTAAGTTTCTTCTCTATTAAAACATTAATAATGTTAATGGCCAACTATACAGTCAGTTCAGCAATAAGCCTACAAAACAGCACAGCACTGACATGTTGATTTTGCTTTTATAACGATGTTACTGTGGCTAATGTATGAAATTCAGATGTCTTTACTAATCTCATACTATGACTCTTAATGAGTTTGATTAACCATTAAAGTTACTGATAAGTTATCCAATTATGCGTTGACAGAATTTAAGGGGTTTTAACAGGACACTTAAAGTAAACCAATAGTTCATAAATAAGGTCATCGACCTGAAACGTTAACTCTCTTTCTCTCTCCACGGATGCTGCCTGGCCTGCTGAGTTTTTCCAGCGTTTTCTGTTGTTAGTTCATAAATAAATGTTCATTACTTAGCAGCTTTTGCAAATAGTGTGCATAGTTTCATTTATAGATGTATCAGAAGCGATTCAGAGAAGTTACTTAAGAACACAGTCTACTCCGAACTAAATTCTTTATTCAAATTATCTGACAATTTCGATTTTTTTAGCATTGAATTCTCACTTTACTGTGTTATTTACATTGCATAATCATCGCTGGGTCAAAATCCTGCAACTCCCTCCCTAACAGCACTGTGGGAGTACCTTCACCACACGGACTGCAGCGGTTCAAGAAGGCGGCTCACCACCACCTTCTCGAGGGTAATTAGGGATGGGCCAATAAATGCTGGCCTTGCCAGCGACGCCCACATCCCATAAACAAATAAAAACTAATTTCCACTTTTATGTAAAAAAGCTACTTTGAATCATCAGCACTACATTCCTAGATGCAATATATCTAAAAAATAATTAAGACCCTGTTAAATACAGTGGGGGAGAAATCTGACACATAACTGTTGGAATTCATGTATATCTGGAATATAAAGTTCTAACCATCTTAATAACTTATTTGCTTGGGTTGGTTATAAATAAGTAAGTCAAGATTGATACAGTCCTTAGGGTTCAGAATGAAAAAAATTAATTTACCATTTTTAAATATCTTGCATAGGTGCATAATCAGAACTTTGAGATTACTACATTGCGAGTTGATGTTGTAACAGATGGAAGACATGCTGAAGTACAGTTCACAACAGACTGGCAGACGGATGCTGAACGAAGAGACCTGACGATCAACTCTATGTTTTTAGGTAATGTTCTATTTTAGTTTCAGATGGGCTATGCCTTGTTTTGCCTTCCTTTATATTTTTGTGCTTGTAGTCATTAAAGTAAACATTAAAATGGATGTGTAATGTTTTAGGCTGTGACTTTGCTGTACTGAAACTGATTTTAATGCTTTAATTATTTCTCAGCCCTTGATGGTACACTATATGATTATTTCAACGGCTATGAGGATCTGAAAAACAAGAAAGTTCGATTTGTAGGTGATCCATCACAGAGGATACAGGAAGATTATTTGAGAATAATGCGGTATTTTAGGTTGGTTTATTTTTGCTCTGATGGTATATCTGATTAAAGATGGTGTGATGTCAATTTTTAAAAATCTTGCAGTGGGGAGAAACCTGACAAATGGCGGGCCCTGGTTTCTGAAGGAAAACTTTTTTGTAGGACAATTGAAAGGAATTACATTCCCACCCCTTACAAATATTCAGCACGGACTGGGTGAATCGGAGGAAAGCACAGAAACAAAGTATAAATTATCACACTGTTACAAGGTTCAAAGGACATTCCAAGGAACATTTAATTCCAGCAGTTTTGTTTCATGAAACTAAATTAGCACAGAGTCCTTCATAGAATTTTGAAATTTGTTTTTTTAAAGGTGGGAGTGGGGTAATTGCAAATGATTTGTATAAGTCTAGTCTTTACATCATTCCTTGCACTTATCCATTCACTATGGCTTCACTTTTTTCTAGAAATAATAAAATTGAAGGCCTGGGAACATGTAATATTGTAGCCTGCAATATGTCAGCTGTGCAAAAGGTGAATTTTGCATTTGCCACTTATTCGTTCATGCTAAATAGCCAGTGTAATTGTAATATAAAATAGTTCTATTCTGGTTGAGGGAGAAAATGAAGTACTATTTTTGATAAACTACATAAGAAAATGTTCAAAGCATTTACTAAAATATCGTAAAATATATGCACAGAGAATTTCATGTTTCAGGAATATTGTTCAACCTACGGTGTTAATTAACTAAATCTCTCTTTTCAATCTGTACCTGAAGTGCTGTTTCAGTGTTTGTCTTTTAAGATATGATAACAAAAACAATACAAAGACCTTCATACTCTCCTTTCTCCACCCCCTCCCCCATATTAGGATACATTGAGGAAATAGCATACTGAAATAGAATAACAATACCAAGATACTATAGATTAATACAGAGATTTTTATATCTACACAATGACCTGTGATGTTAAATTCAGTCACTCCTCCAGGGGCAGATTACTGCTCTCCAATGTAATTACAGAGAGAAGGGCCAGAGTAAATTATGTCCATTGGTGAAGGACTCTATTTGTGGGATCCCTCTATACCATCAAGGCACAACTGTCACTCAGTATATTTGAATAAAGCATATTTTGACACGAGGTGGTCCTTCTGCTTGTAGTCTCATGTCTTAGAGCTCACAAGTTGCCAGGCCTACTGTTTTGAGCCTGGCTGAGGCCTGTTAATCCCTGTATTTTATTTTGACCCGTATATTGAACTAAATTCGTGTACGTGTATGTGCTTTCACCCAGATCCACATCCACTGGTGCAGGAGATCTGACCTCCCATGCTGACCTTGTGCTGTTTTCCTGCATTTTTGATGCTGGCCTGATTGTAAGTGAGTCTACCACCAACAGATAAATATATATATATCAGTTTTCGTTCAAACCAGCCTTTCATTTCATTTTTTAAAAATGGCATTACAGTCCTACTGATTGAGGAGAGCTGAGTGGCAATTGATGGGAAATTCAACGTCATGGCCCTCTTGTTGACGCAAGCAGACAGCCTTGCACTGAGCTCTGCTACCCCTGATGCTTTCCTTTATTCCGTGCCACCCCCCACCCCACCCCCCCCCCCCCCAACTCTCAAAAAACAAATATTGGTCTAAGTGTCTCAACTGTTGCTTCTTGCTCACCAACGGTGCCAGCATGTCACCTAGCTCTCTTTACCTTGGCAGGAGATACTTTACAAAGTGTAGCGGTAAAGTGATATTTTGGTAATTGTTCCAAGAAAACATTCAGCTGAATAGTTTCATTGTATAGCTACAGTGATGGCTTTAGGAGATTAAAGAAATACTGTTCTATGCTCCTGAGAATCTTATCAAATTCTCCTTTGTTGGTGACTCTAGCTCTGAACTTTTTCTGGACAGATACAGGCCACAAGTTAATTTTATACTAATTATGTGATGAATGAGAATTTTGGCACACCATAACTGCCAACCTCTATGCCCCAAGCACCATGTTTAAGATATTTAGATTCTGCTGAAAATGAACAAGTTCTGGTAAACCGAGGGACCCCTGGAATGTAGAGCCCTACCCCAAGAACCACTTTAAGCTTACCCTTCTCTCTGCAGTCAAAACATGCAACCAAAAGGCATTCAGGCCCACTGGACTCTTTCTCTGGAAGAGTGGCTGGACTACTAGTACAATAAATATTGTGGGAGGTAGATAAACCTTGAATCCTCGGAATAAAATCTGGTTCATTGTACTGATAACTTTATATCTTCTAGGTTTTATGGCAAGATTGCCGAAGAGTCAGGAGACCATGACCCAAAGACACTGAAGTCAATCAAACAACATGCAAAGGGCATGGCGGGTATTTCTGGAGAAAGAATCTGGTTTGAGCTGAAAAAAACTCTAGTTGGAAACCATGCTGCTCATGTTGTCAGCCTTATGTATGAACTGGATGTAGCCCAGTATATTGGTAGGCATATAACTCTTAGATTTTTTTTACAATAATTTACAATTCCTTGCAGAGTTGACAATGTATGCCATAGCTTCTTACCTACTAGCTAGTTATGTGGCATTTTTATGATGTATGTAGTTTTTATATTTCCTTGCTTTTAGCTTCAATTTTTTTCCCCTGTAGGATTACCAGTAATTGAAGGCAGCCTGGAGGAACTAAACAGAGTGTGCAAAAATGTGCACCATCACTCTCCAAAGCCCATGACTGTTCTGTCAGCACTGTTTCGAATACAGGACGACGTTCTGAGACTTGACTTGAGGCTAAAAATTTCAAAAGAGGAAAAGCAACTTGGTTTATTCCTAGTTAAGTATAGAAGAGATTTGATCAAGGCTGATGGCGCTGATCCGCTAAAACCCTACAGAGATTTCATTATAGATGTAAGTAACAAATTTAATTCGTTAAAATTTTCAAAAAGAAATGGCGGGAACATAAATAGAATATCTCAAGCAAGTTTATATAATTTGACTTTTCTGTAAGTGAGGCATTCAGATAACTCAAATTAGTTATGATGAGGTTTGCTGGTGAAAATAACCTGCATCATGTAGTGTTGAGGCATTTTTAAAATGGGGAATGTGCTAGCTTCAGTGGTTAACTGTGCCCTGACTGTCTGAGTGTGGTATTTCTACGGTTTTGGGATTGCATAGCCTAAACGAGGCGATAAATTGAAAAATTTGTAGTGGATTTCAGCTGACTTATTTAGATGTTTATGGTAAAGACATTTAGGTTAGACAGATTAAACCTGTGCCCAGGCCTATTTGTCTGATTTTATTACACTTTTTTTAAGTTGTTTCAGTAACAAAGGTGGAAAACCCACATGTTCGAAGTCAGAAATCTGCATTTTGGGGAGCATGGGAATACTGGGGCCATGATCATACAGAAAATAACTTGTACACCAACCTGCGGAATAGATTGAAATACTGCATGAGCAGAGCACCATTTTTGCTGGTCAGAGAGCAATACAGAGCCAACAGTGTAACTGGTCTGATGGCTCCCATTTTGCTTTAAGCATGTACCAGAATCAAACCAGTATCTGTAATAACCATAGCCTTTACAAAATTCAGTTTGGGAGTAAGATTGCTACTCTGCCTCAATAAGCACACCATGTAAAATCAGGGTACCATGCAGTGCTCTGTCAAACTAACAAACTATTTAATATATCATTCAGTTGCTTAACCATCCAGGAATCATCTATTGACTGATCTCAACCTGATAGAAGTTTTGCAACAAATACGAACAATTTTAGTTTTTGCCTAGCTGAGAGTTAAAAGCAAGAGACAGATCACAGGTTTAACATTTAATAATCTTCTAATAAAGTAAAATTGCAGTGCTCTTGAAAATGTCTGGCTGTGTTTTTTCCACATTATCTGTTCATTAGTTCACTTCTTACTTTGCATTGTACAGTTGGCTGCTGAATGGTTAATGTCATTTCTTGGTACTGCTTGGGTGTATTTATTCAATAATTATTCAATGTTATTGGTTTGGTTTATCTGTTTTCTGCTCAATTTTCAGTCCAGAGAACCGGATGCACAAAGCAGAGTATGTGAATTGCTGAAATACCAAGGAGAGGAGAAGTTACTGAAGGATATGGAGCAGTGGTCCATTCCACGCTTTCCTGTTAGTGGCCATGATCTACGAAGAATCGGAATAATTTCTGGAAAGGAAATTGGGACAATGCTGCAGGAACTCAGGGATACATGGAAAAAGAGTGGTTACCTGATGGATAAGGAAGAACTATTGAGTATTGTAAAAAATCCATAAAGACCTTCAACAGGTTTTGGAATGGAGAGAAAAAGACTGTTACATTGAAATCAATTTTTATTCTCCTAAAACCTTTGTTGCATCTCTTGTCATCAACCTCAGATTGTTAATTATGTACATGTTTATTATATTGCATTGTTAATTCAGCTGTTTGATTTTTCTGTCACTAAGATCATTGTAGTTTACTTACATGTTCACTAGTTTTTATTAAGCAAGAGAATTGGATTCTAGTCTAAATTAAAACAAATTGGGTAGATTTGGATATGTGCAGATGACTAGGAGTCAGTTTTTCAGTTTAGATTTGGTGACTCTTTTATCTAATTGCACCTTCAAGGTTTCAACAGTTTGTGTGGCTAAAAGTAGTTGGCCTTGTATTAGATAAATGATTGCAACTTGAAGGACTAGATCTAAAAACCTGCCAATATATGAAATTTGAGTTCAGGTTCACCCACTAATGCTCTAACCTGTTGAGTAGTTTATCTGTAATGAAGGATATTTAAAGAAAATTAAAAATCTGAGCTCTTGAACAAATGTTATTCTTGCATTTGTCTTTTCAGATTATAGACTGAAGTCTTCATCTGTGATATTGTTTTACTTTTTTCAAGCCTCTTATGCTGCCATTCACATGTAAGAGGGCAAGAGCAGTTTTGGTGACTTTCCACTACTTAACCATCATAGTGGGCTTGTGATTTACTGATTAGCTATACTGTAGTTCTCAAAAACAACATTCATTTGCTAAAATATAAATTTCAGTGTTACTGTTTCTAAAATTTTAAACACCTGGTTATTTAAAAAACTGCAAATGTAGAAATGGTGAAATTATATTCTGGCCCCCAGAATAATAATAGATGTAGACTGTATGCCTGTCGCATCTGCTATTGAAAAATACTCTGTAAACCCATTTTTGTGGGCTTTCATGTTGGAAAAATTGGCACAATTACTTGTAACTATTCCCCATCCTGCTAAAAGGTGGGACTTTGTATCCCCATTAGGCCTGCTTTCCTGCCTCCGCGATGTTTGGTGGTATCGGCTTCCGAGCGTAATGGTGCCATATGTTCTTTTGCCACTTTGTATTACCTTTCTGGCCAATTCGTGTTGTACAAAATGATAGCTTATGACCTGTTGGGGTGTTCTTTGTACCCACCTGCCTTGTGTTTAAGGTGCATCAATGCAATGGTCCTTGGTCCTGATACCTTCAAAGCTGGCCATGTGGGTTTTTTTGCTGACTAATTTGAAAAAAATGGCTGTTAAGTTTTCAGCTGGTGAAAGCTTTTTTTTTTAATAAAAACCCTCCAAAATGGGGAATGAAAACCAGGAGGAAGAAACATAGTTTAAGTACAGAATATTAAAGGTTTTTTAAAAGGGAAATACTCATAAATGTCTACAACAATGCCATTAGATAGAAAAAAATGCTTTTAAGTTTAGAGAAAAATACAGGGGAAAGGGAAGCAATGTAGAGTTTGTGTTTCATTGTGTTTTGAGCTGAAAACTTACTCAAGCAGCTGACTCATGGATAGTAATTTCTCTAGATCTGTCAGGGTAAATAGTAGTAGCATAGGGTGTACTAATGTAATCTGTCACAATGTTGAGAACCAAAAACAGCTCTGAAAGCACTTGTATTTTTTCAACTATTTTGTCTGCACTGGCACTGATACCTTTACCACTTACAGCAACATTCTTTAGAGCATCATCCTACAGTACTTTGTAATCATTTACTGAACCTAAAATAAAGCACTTAATTTGGAAAAAATTTAAGTAGTTACTCTTGTTTTGACATGGACCTCAAAATACATCCTCATAATTTAAGGTATTTTACAGAAGGATTATCACAACTTCCCTTCAACCAAGTACTGAGTGCAGTTTTTAAGTCCTAAGTCAAGGAGTGCGGGGTACAGTAGCATAGTGGTTATGTTACTGGACTAGTAATCCAGAGGCCTGGATTATGATTTGGAGACAGTTCAAATCCCACCACGGCAGCTGGGGAATTTAAATTCAGTTAAGTAAATAAATTGGAAATAAAAATCGCTGGTATCTAATGGTGACCATGAAATTACCGGATTGTCGTAAAATCCCATCTCGTTCACTAAGGTGGGAAGGAAATCTGCCATCCTTACCCGGTCTGGCCTATCTGACTCCAGACACACAGCAATGAGGTTGACTCTTAACTGCCTTCTGAAAGGGCAGCTCACCACCACCTTCTCAAGGGCAATTGGGGATGGGCAATAAATGCTGGTCTTGCCAGTGACGCCCACATCCTGTGAATGAATTAAAAACAGAATTTACCTAATGTTTTGACTGCATTGCTCCCAGTTATTTTTTGAAAAATTATACAATAATTTGCATTTTAATAGTGGCGATACTGTACACTATTAAAATGGTGATGTTGGGGGAACCAAATGCAGTTAAAGAGCAGACCTCTTGGAAGGAAGGAGCCAGGTCTGGAGTTCTGAATGAACAACCACCAACAGTGGAGCTAACAACAAGGGCCAGGAAAAGCCAGTGCTAAGAGGATATAAAGCTGGAGATCATTAAGGTAAAATGGAGCCAGGTAATGAAGGGATTTTAAGGTGGGAAGAGAATTTTGAAGTTAACTCACTGTGACATGAGACACTGAAACTTTTAAGGTGGCAGGAGTGTTTGTGTGTGGGTGGCGGGGGGAGGGGGCAGTGCGGTGGTGAGTTTTATAGGTAAAGATGCAGACTCGTATTTTGGATTAGCAAACTTGTTGAAGATTGACATGGCCACCTTATAGGCGCACTCCAGTTGTAAAAACTCAGCAAAACAGGAAGAGGTTCCTATGCACCCCCCCCCCCCCCCCCCCCCCAAGAAGAGTGCACTTTAACATGTACACCCAACTACAGCCTGCTGTGGGTTAATGCATCCACTGAGGTACTAACTTTTTACAGAGCTGGATTTATGGTCAGAACTAGAACTCTGCCTTTGGTTTTTGCAAGTCAGTTAATTTTGATACCCTTTTAAAAAAAAAATCTGTAATTTCCCTATTTTCTTTACAGAACAAAGTACTGCTCTTAAACCTGTTCAGAACTGGGTAGGACATTTGTGTGTGTAAAGTTAATGTGCTGTAACATCTTCCTTGTGTTACTTCTAACAGTTACTAATAGTTTGGATATTTGGAGCACATTGCATTTTTTTGGAATTAGAATGTACGCTTTTTGTGGGCCCAATAATTTTAATCACTCTTCAATAATTCTGTGATCTCACTTGTACAAATCATTTTGAACCGTCAACATTTTATTAATTAATTTGGAATATTCACTTAACAATTGTGCAATGCAAAAGTGCAATTGCTGCACAATTTCTTGCATACGTAGGAGAATTTCCATAATATGAATACTTTCAGTACTGAGGGTAAAAAATGAACACTGTTAAGCTGTCTCACACATCTTCAAAACCCTTTAACATGGCATACACTAAACTGTTGTTGCAGAAGAATCTGACACACAGCTGAAGGGAGAGTTCAAGAACAGGAGGAGGTCACGCTTCTGATACAAATAGAGGAGACGACCATCAACATCAGTGGCAGAAAGGGAATCCAAGCAGGCTAGTTGGACATCTTCCCTTCTCTTGTAACGTAACTGTCACACATGCATGACAACCTGGTACTGGTTGTGCTACCACTCGTGCTACTGCTTACCCTGGTCTCCCTGTCCTTTTCCCTGACCCATCAGATCTCTTGAGCCTTGCATCCATGGAGTGAGGGGGAGAACCCTCCCAATAATACACTGTCACTCACTGTTGTCCTTCCAAGCATCAGCACCTTGTGTGTTATAGATAGTGAGTTAGAGGGGTCGGCATTGGGATGCTTCACTGAGCACAAGTGAGCAGGTACAGATTGAAAGTACAGCCAAGGAAACAGCTCACATCCTAACTACTGAAGAAGACAAGGATGCAGACATTGGGGGCCCGGTCTTTAAAAAAATATATTTTCTATACACCTTCTGCAGCTTGTTGGAGCGTGTGGAGGAGTCCACTAGCAACATGTTTGGGGTACTTGTGCATAGCATTGACACTGTGGTCAACCATGGAGCATGTGATCACCTCAATGGATGCTGCTGTGATAGGGGTATAAAAAGTACGAACGCAGCTACACAGCATGATTTCAAGTCTATTTTGGGGATTCAGATCAATAACAAACTGCAGACCATTAATCAGTAGACATCCAGTAATGATGCTGAAATTGTTGATCCTCTTGTGTGAATGTCATCATGCATCAAGAACACGACGACAGCTGCTGCTCGCATAAAGGTGAAACCTAAATTGAATTAACTCCTGCCACTCCCTCTCTCACAAACACACAAACTGTAAAATAAAGGATTGTAATTCTGACTTCTATCTATTGTAAACTATTCCAGTTTCACTTTACGTTTTAATCTGAACATCCAGTTTAGATTACTGCCTTCTAGTTACTCCCAATTGTCATGCTCCATGTATTGAAGCTCCATGTACTTCATGTTGCATTACACCAAATTTGCCATTGACATAAAATGGCACTGCACTTGATTTTTTTAAAGTCGATATGAAAACAAATAAAAACGGGGGAAGTGATTATTTGACCAATGTTGATTTCTCATATTTTTTGCAGTTTTAGACTTAAGACAAGAAACTATTATGTCTTAAATATTTTTGTTCCTCATGTATTATTGTAGCAAGATGAATTAAACAATGAACCGTGAAATACAGTGAGGTGGGAGGGTAGATTTTCAAGTCCTGGCAAAGTTCATTTTAAAATGGCTTGGGAACTAGTGCAAAACAAACCAGCAGTGGTAAGGTGCTAACTGTGTGCAATTTTCCAGTTAGTTGATATCCATAATTATTCACAACTTTTCGTACTCCTTAGGCCTTGTGCAGGGAGCTGGTCTAATGGACTGGAATATCGTGGGGTAGTTGAAATTCTAAGGGACGAGGCCACTTAAAAGGGACGTGGCTGTTTAGGGGGCACAAATTCATGCAATTTTTTCAAAGACATTTCAACTCTTTGGCAAGGCTGAATAGGGAAAGAAGAGCCAGGTGAAAGGAAAGTCAAGAGGCAGGATTGATAGAGACTGGGGCCATGATGAAGCAGCCTGTGATCTGACCCCCTATGTCATGCCTGGTGAAGTGGACATTATGCTGCATGATACGGATGTCAGAAGATTTGCCATCTTTGGTAGTCCAGGGCACTATCCCCATAGGATAGCAGTGCAGCATGCCTGCAACAAGCCTGCGGCATAAAAGGCGAGTGCTGAAGTGATTTTCACAGCCATTGGCAGTGGCAGGCCCATGGTGGAGATTGGTGGTAGATCAGACTGCAGCATATGGCACAGCCCTACCATTGCCACTGGTGAATTGCAGCCTATGTAGACTTCCTAGAATAAATTCAGGTAAATGCTCCTCTGCAGATGGGAAGGTCATGGCAAGTGGGCACAGTCCTGTGGCACAACATCACCTGCCCGACATCCCCCCATTGTTTATCGTTCTTCTGAAAATATTAAAACAGGATTCCCATAAGGAAACTTAATAAAAAATATGGCAGTGCCTCAGTGAGTATAAATTCAGGGCAAAAGAAGGTACAAAACCACTTCCAAAGTATCCTTAAAAACCGATATTTTGACTTTGTTCAGCCCTTTAATACTTTACTTCTGTATTGAACAGTTACTTAGGAAGTCTCGACATGGGCATATGGATGAGCGTGTGCACATCTGGTGCAAATGCCAGGGAATAGCAGTGATGTCTATATGCCATCGTCCAGTCCATATTGAAATGGAGCTCCTGCCTCTTTCTGGTGAATGTTTCTTGCATCACTGAAAATGCCCCCTGGAAGTGCACTTGATGTACATTATGGGCAAAGCTTGCACATAGCAGATCTCCATCCACATTTCTGCTTTGCTACATCCCGACTACTATCACTTACGGAGCATAACACAATTGAAAATTGAGGCTATGGTGTCTGTTGTAACCGATTCTTAAATGAGTCCAATGCAGGAAGGGTAATTAGGCCAGGACACTGAATTAATTCAGGATATAGCTAGATGCTATAAGAGGAAGATGGTAGGGTTGGCATTGAGGATGGATGATTCATATGGACTTGTAGGTTTTTTTTTATCTGAACCCATCTTGTGACATTAAATTACACATTGTTATTTTAACTATTATGAATACCTTTACCATAACCACTAATAAAAGCTTCTCATTTCCTTTCACTTTTTGCCATTTTCACGTAAAACTTTGCTTTCTGTATACAATAGTCAATCTTTAGTCATTTTTATTGCTACTATTAACATGTTTGGACAGAAATCATAGAAAGGCCAAGGTAAGGTTGACCTGATCCACTCTGTTGAAGTGCTGATTGGCAGAATCACACCGATGAGGAATCTAATTGTTGGTCCATTGTAGTGCAAAGCTGTATGACAGCCTTATAGCCACATATCAAGATTTTGATCTCAATTATTAAAGCAAAATGCTACTTAGAATCATAGAATAGTACAGCATAGAAGGAGACCATTCGGCCCATCGAGTCTGCACCGGCTCTTTCGAAGAGCAATCCGCTCTTTCTCCATATCCCTGCAATTTTTTCTCCTTCGAGTAGTTATCCAATTCCCTTTTGAAGGCTACTATTGACTCTGTATCCACCACCCTATCAGGCAGTGCTTTCAAAATCCTAACCACTCGTTGCGTAAAAAAGTTTTTCCTCATGTCGCCTCTGGTTCTTTTGCCAATCACCTTAAATCTGTGCCCTCTCGTTATCGACCTTTCAGCCATTGGAAACAGTTTCTCTGTACTCCATCTAAACCCTTCATGATTTTAAACACCTCTATCAAATCTCCTCTTAGCTTTCTCTGCTCGAAGGAGAACAACCCCAGCTTCTCTAGTCTGGGGGTTAAGCTGCATACTGAAGCTTTGGGCGTGAGTGGTCAACCGTGTTGCAGGTAGCGGTCAAAGAAGACAAAGAAACATAGTGAGCTGTAGTCAGGTACACAGAATGCTGTTTGTCACTATAATCAAGGCATTCTTGGTGGTGTGAACAAGTTGAAGCCAGATTCAAATAGTGGAAAGAAGAATTTGATGTAAGAGCATTTATTGTTCATTTGATAACATAGTTCACCAGGCTTAAACATTTGTTTCATTAGTTTATATAGTCATCGATGGATGATATAATATGCAGTATTTCAGATATCTGTCTTGACTCAGTGGTAGCACTCTCACCTCCACTGCACTGATGAAGGTGCCATCTTTTGGATGAGATGGAGGCCCCATTTGCCCTCTCAGGTGGATGTAAAAGATTCCATGGCGCTATTTGAAAATGAGCAAGCGAGCTCTCCCAGCATCCTGGCCAGCATTTATCCCTCAGCCAACACCACCAAAAAGATATTATCTGACCATTATCTGATTGTTGTTTGTGGGACCTTGCTGTGCATAAATTGGCTATCAAATTTCTCTTCATTACAACAATGATCACTTCTGTCCTTCTAAAGTTCTTAATTGGCTGCGAAGCACTTTGGAACGTCCTGAGGTTGTGAAAGGTACTATATAAATATTTTATAAGTTTTTTCTATCTTACTTTAGAATATTGACAGTACTTAAAGCATTTAAAATGTAAAATATATAGTTGATGCTTTGAATATTGTAAAATGATTGTACTATCAGACAGTCAGTTTACAAAAAGAAGCCTCCATCAGTAATTTAGTGAAAACACACATTTACTGTTAAGTTCCTCAGTTGAATTGGTACAGTTACACAAACAGCACAATGATCAAAAGTTACCCACATATCTTTTCAGTGAGAAACCTTTATTTTTATTAATTGAAAAATTATAAAGCAGTGAACTTTGATACTGAAACTCTGAAAATCCGAATTCAAATGTTGAATCTGTTTTCTAATAAAGACCAAACAGGTGAAAAATATATTATTTGCAAATAGAATATTAAAAGTGAGTGCTTAGAAATGCCTTAAAAAGAATATCAGTAATTTTCAGGATTATGGTTTAAACTAGAAATGGGAAAACAGCTTTTTTATAATTTACTCAGTTGAACTCTCACAAAAATTAATCGGGGGGGGTTAAGAAAATAATTTTTGTTAATGTTTAATTTGTGTTAAAATTTTATAAATTGATAGTAAAAGCATAAAAAGGTTAATGGTAAATTCTCTATTTATGTGCCAGGAAAATCCTAAAGGTTATCCCTTGTCGGTGCTGGATTAGTTGATTTTAACCAGGGCAGCTACAATTGTTCTCAATGCCTTTGGGATTAGGGAAGTGAAAATCTGCCAAAGGTTTTGCTCCTGATCACATCCCAGCAGCTCCTGCTGGAAAGTGCGCATATGGATGCTGGGTGAGGACTGAACAAGCTTGGCTTTGATGTCCTCTACAGTCAGATCGTCTGCCAACTAGGCTTCTCTATAAATAAGTTGATGACCACTGCTTGTGGAACTGCACCCCAGCACAGAGTCAGTGCTTTGAGGAGAGGAGGAGAAGTTGATTCATGAATTGGACATAATAACTAATACATAGGCTAATTGAATCATCGAGTCATAGGATGATGCAACACATTCAGCCCATCATGGGAGATTTGATAGAGGTGTTCAAAATCCTGAAGGGTTTTGACAGAGTAAATAAGGGTAAACTATTCCAGTGGCAGAAGGGTCGGTAACCAAAGGACATAGATTTAAGGTGATTGGCAAATGAACCAGAGGTGACACGAGGAAAAAAAAGTAAGCAGTGAGTTGTTGTGATCTGGATGCACTGCCTGTAATGGTGGTGGAAGCAGATTTAATAGTAATTTTCAAAAGGGAATTGGATAAATACTTGGAAGGGGAAATTTGCAAGGCTGTGGGGAAATAGCAGGGGAGTGTGACTAATTGGATAGCTCTTACAAAGAGCTGGCACAGGCACGACGGGCCGAATGGCCTCCTTCTGTGCTGTATCATTCTATGATTCTATGAAATTAGAAAATTGGAGAGAGAAAAAGGCTTAAATTGTTGTCTACCACCTTGTCTTTTAAATCTACGCCAAGGGTACAAAAAAATGCAAAAGCCACAACGTGTAAGAATGCAACCGTACCCTATTCGTACAGCAGGGCTTTGAACACCATATACGATCCATTATTGGCCTGAAACACACATCTCATGCTTGAACTTTACCACTATCCATCTTACTAATTGAGGAGTATTGTGGTCATAAGCTGTGTCAATTTGGCAGGTTCTCAATGACTGATAATTGTCTCACCCTTCAGTGTTGTCAGGAAAATTATCGAACACAAGAACATTAGCATTAATTGAGAGCAAAGGTTTCTGCTCAGGTGCAGGACAGCTGTTAATACTCATGAATCAGAGTGACAGTAAATCTTAACTCTTCATCGTTGCACAAGGCTTGTTAAGCAAAAACAATGGAGCATGAGATCATTAACATGGGTTAGCAAAGCTTATTATTTTCAACAGATGCTGCCACAGGCACGATGGACCAAATGTCCTCCTACTGTGCTGTATGATTCTATACATCTACTGTGTCAGTGAAAATGACCAACAGGTGGGCAACCTGAAAATTGAGCTACAAGCAAAACGTACACTTTTTATTACTTAAATATTTTAATGTGTATGGTTCAGTCAGTAACTAGTGACTATTTCCAATTACTGCCACTGAATGTAGCACACATCTGGTCCATAAGCCTTCAAATTCTACTTTTATTCCATTGGTATGCTGAGAAAAAGTATTTGCAATTTCCCATTTTCAACTTTCTTTATAGCAAAACAATATTGTTATACATCAGAATTTTTTTTTTAAATGCACCAACATAAAAAAAAATTCTTTATTTAAAACCTCACTGTAAAATTTTGGATAGATGGACCACTAAAATTCACATGCTGTGAGGTTCTCAATGATCCTTATTGAACAAAAATGCACAATTTCAACAGAAAAGGGAATGAAAACAATCAAAGAAAGAATCCAAACAATGCAATTGTAAAATTTAATTAAAATACAATAACAACCACAGCACATGACATCCTTCAATTATTATGTGACATCAATAAAACTGGGGCTGGAAGCTTTCACTCACAAACTGCTGATTGGAAAGCTACTTTCAATTTGGATGAAACAAACCGAAAGAAGCAATTCTCCAGCTTGCACGTGAGACTGTGTTTATCCTACTCTATCTCCAACCCTTCATTCTGCTTTCCCTTTTCACCAGATTCTCTGCGGCTTACTGCCATATTTATTTCCACTATATAAAGTGCAAGTGATGAGTTGTGGTATATGAAATGCTAGGCCAAGGCTAAAAATTCCAATGGGTAGGCGGGTGAGGGACGGTGGGGACAGGGATGGAACGACTCCAGCATAATTCCACCAGAGGTGGAACCCAGATCTGCCAGGTTTGCACTCCACGTAAATACCCTAACAAATTGAGCACCAGGAGGGGCAGCTGCTTCTTCGGCCTGCCTCCATCAAGTGCCACATCCAGTTTTGAGGCATGTTCCCAGGCTACCTTGTGAATTCTGCCTTGCTCACCCCAAATAGGCCCAACATGACCTCTGCTGCTGAGAGTTGGTGTGAGTTTCATTCTAGGTCTCGTGAAGGCCTTGACAATAAAGAACACAAAAGTATTTGAGCTCAGGGATCGATTACCTCAAGATTTGCTGCCCTTCTGTTCCCTATCGAGAATTTAAAAAAATGTTGGCCTTTTATTTTCAGTCTGATAAAGGCTTTAGGTGCCCCCTCTCAGAGCAGCAGTATGCCACTCTAACTTCTGCCGCCTCAGTGGGGCGGAGGCCTCTGTGCTGCCGCTACTATTGCAGGACACCCGCTCCAACTAATTCAATGACCCTTCGCTGGATTTGGAACAGGGTCACTGCCTGGCAAAAGCAGGGATCCAAAAGTCCCACCCCAGCACAATTCCACCCCTCAAAAAGGTCCCTGAATTTTTAGACTGTTAAGTTTAAAACATCCAACTTTCTAAAATGCAAATAAGTGTTAAAACATTTGTCCTGTACAGAAATAAACATCTTATTTATTTGTTTGTATTTATTCTGTTTGGTCAAATTATGAATGCCACATCACCCTCCCTGGACACTGTCTCAAACTGAACCCAACTGTTTGCAACATCGGCGTCCTATTTGATCCTGAGTTGAGTTTCCAACCTCATATCCTCTCCATCACAAAGAAGGCCGACTTCCACCTCTGTAATATCGCCATCTCCACCCCTGCTTTAGCTCATCTGTTGCTGAAACCCTCGTCCATGCTTTTGTTACCTCCAACATTGACTATACCAATGCTTTCCTGGCCAGCATCCCACCTACCAACCTCCATAAACTTGAGCTCATCCAAAACACTGCTAACCCATACCAAGTCCCATTCAGCCATCATCCTTGTGCTCACAGACCTTTTTAGCTCCCAGTCCACCAATGCCTCGATTTTAAAATTCTCATCCCTCCATGGCCTGACCCCTCCCTACCTCTATAACCTCCTCCAGCCCTACAACCCTCCGAGAACTCTGTGTTCATCCAACCTCTATGCATCCCCCACTTCCTTCATCCCACCATTGGTGACTGTGCCTTCAGTCATCTGGGCCCTAAGCTCTGGAATTCTCTCCCTAAACCTTTCCATCTTTCTCTCCTCCTTTAAGATGCTCCTTAAAACCTAACTCTTTGGCTCAGTGTCAATTTTTGTCTCAAGTGCCTTGGGGCGTTTTACTATATTAAAGGTGCTATATAAATGTAAGTTGTTGTTGTTAAATGTGTGCACTGCCTCTGATGTATCATTTTCCTCCCATTATTTCTAACAGGTTTTAATTGTTTAAAAACTAGGTCTCTGGGTCTGGCAAAAGGATAGGGGGAGCCAGCTCATGGGTGCTAGTCACCCAGTATCCAAACTAAAACAGAATCAATATAAAAACAACTTTAGGCTGTTGGCAGATCCAGAAATATAGCAGTCTCCCCAAGTTGGTTAGTTTCTAAAAATCTCAACTCTCACACCATGGGGGCGATTTTCCAAGCCCCGAGGAGGCAGGTTTGGAGGTGGGACAGTTGGCAAAATGGCAAAAACTGAGGGCGGGCTCGGAACCCTGCCTCCGCGCAATTTTGCCGGAGGCGGGTTTGATGGGTGCGATTCGGTCCCACCTCCATCAGTCGGGAGAGGTAGTTAAGACCCTTAAATAGTAGTTAAGGGCCTCTATAATCCTATTTTGACAGGCCTTCGTTATTTTACCACATTTTGTGCATGTTGCACGACCCTCCTAAACCACGCCAGCTAATCCTGGCGGGTTGACAAGTGGGTGGCCTCCTCACAGCTGCAGCTCCACCATTAAAATGGAGCTTTCATCAGGGAGCAGTTGCAGGTGGCAGAACTTTTGTTCCAAAGGTCTTTCAGCACTTTTAGCAGGCCGACCAAAGTCAGAGGTGCTGCAGCTTCTATCTCTCAACTGTGGGACCTCCTTGGAAGACCCTCTCCCCGCTTGGACTGAGCACTTCCCCAACGGAGGTATCTGCCAGCAGCATGGGAACCATTTAAGGACCTCAGATTCGGATGAGGAGCAGCCACGGCAGCAGCAGAACCAGGCAGCTCAGCAGCAACAGCAGCAGGAGCCCCAAACTCCTGCTCACCCATCTGATGCTGCACAGGGCAGAAGGCGCCAGCGCATGGCAGCACATTGTGCAAGGAATGCACTCATCCTGGCCAGATTTGCATAGGTTGCCCATTGTGGCACATGTGCTTGGCTCCTTCTTAACACATGATAGACAATGGACATGACTCTCTGGCCTCCTTTCACTCTGACCACCAACCTGAGCACACAAGTGTCGCGGAGCCCACAATGTGGAGCTGCTTAAGCCGAAATAACAGATGCCATCATGCCAACAGTTTGCCACAGGGATGGTATTTCATCAATAAACAGAAGCAATCACCCAATCTGCACACAGCTCTGGAGGTTATATCCCTTGCCAGCTGGACCCACACAGCCTTGGTTTCTTTGGGAGGCCTCTTCCTCCCAGATGAGGGGAAGAGCACCTCCCTGCTAGCTCTCGCCCCCTCAACCAGCATACCCAGCGTCTCATCCGAGAACCTCGGGGAGGCCCTTGCCTTGGAGCTGGCCATTCTTCATAGAATCATAGAAAGTTACAGCATGGAAGGAGGCCATTTCGGCCCATCGTGTCTGCGCCGGCCAACAAAGAGCTATCCAGCCTAATCCCACTTCCCAGCTCTTGGTCTGTAGCCCTGCAGGTTAGAGCATCCCAAGTGCACATCCAAGTACTTTTTAAATGTGGTTAGGGTTCCTGCCTCTACCACCCTTTCAGGCAGTGAGTTCCAGACCCCCACAACCCTCTGGGTGAAGAAATTTCCCCTCAAATCCCCTCTAAACCTTCCCCCAATTACTTTAAATCTGTGCCCCCTGGTTTTTGACCCCCCTGTTAAGGGAAATAGGTCCTTTCTATCCACTTTATCTATGCCCCTCATAATTTTATACACCTCAATAAGGTCTCCCCTCAGCCTCCTCTGTTCCAAGGAAAACAGACCCAGCCTATCCAGTCTTTCCTCATAGCTAAGATTCTCTACTCCCGGCAACATCCTTGTAAATCTCCTCTGTACCCTCTCCAGTGCAATCACATCTTTCCTGTAATGTGGTGACCAGAACTGCACGCATTACTCTAGCTGAGGCCTAACTAGTGTTTTATACAGTTGAAGCATAACCCTCCTGCTCTTGTATTCTATGCCACGGTTACTAAAGGCAAGCATTCCGTATGCCTTCTTAACCACCTTATCTACTTGGCCTGCTACCTTCAGGGATCTGTGGACATGCACTCCAAGGTCCCTTTGTTCCTCTACACTACTCAGTGTCCTACCATTTAATGTGTATTCCCTTTCCTTGTTAGCCCTCCCCAAATGCATTACCTCACACTTCTCCGGATTTAATTCCATTTGCCACTGTTCTGCCTACCTGACCAATTTATTGATATCTTCCTGCAATCTACAGCTTCCTTCTTCAGTATCAACCACACAGCTGATTTTAGTATCATCTGCAAACTTCTTAATCATACCCCCTATATTCAAGTCAAGATCGTTGATATATACCACAAAAAGCAAGGGACCTAGTACTGAGCCCTGCGGAACCCCACTGGAAACAGCCTTCCAGTCACAAAAGCACCCATCAACCATTACCCTCTGTTTCCTGTCTCCGAGCCAGTTTTGAATCCAACTTGACACTTGCCCTGGATCCCATGGGCTTTTAAATTCGTGACCAGTCTGCCATGTGGAACCTTATCAAAAGCCTTGCTAAAGTCCATATACACTACATCAAATGCATTACCCTCATCTACCCTCCTTGTTACCTCCTCAAAAAATTCAATCAAGTTTGTCAGACACGACCTTCCCTTAACAAATCCGTGCTGACTATCCTTGATTAATCCGTGTCTTTCTAAATGAAGATTTATCCTGTCCTTCAGAATTCTTTTCAATAATTTCCCCACCACCGAGGTGAAGCTGACTGGCCTGTAATTACTCGGTCTATCCTTTTCTCCCTTTTTAAACAAGGGTACCACATTAGCAGTCCTCCAGTACCACACCTGAAGCCAGAGAGGATTGAAAAATGATGGTCAGGGTCTCTGCTATTTCCTCTTTTGCTTCACTTAACAGCCTGAGATACTTTTCATCCGGGCCTGGGGATTTATCCACTTTTAAAGCTGCTAAACCCCTTAATACTTCCTCTCTCACTATATTTATTTCATCTAATATTTCACACTCCTCCCCCCCACCCCCGATAGCAATGTCTGCTTCGCCCCTCTCCTTTGTGAAAACAGATGCAAAGTAATCATTAAGAACCCTATCGACATCTCCCGCCTCCACACACAGATTACCCTCATGATCTCTAATAGGCCCTACCCTTTCTTTAGTTATCCTCTTACTCTTAATACATTTATAAAACATCTTTGGGTTTTCCTTGATTTTACTCGCTAAGAATTTTTCATGCTCTCTCTTTGCTTTCCTAATATCATTTTTAATTGCACCCCTGCACTTTCTGTACTCCTCTAAAGATTCTGGAGTATTTAGCCCTCGGTATCTGTCATACGCCTCCCTTTTTTTCTTTATTCTACCCTGTATATCTCTAGACATCCAGGGGGCTCTAGATTTGTTAGTTCCACCTTTCTTCTTTAAGGGCACATGTTTGGTCTGAACCCTCCGGATCTCCTCCTTGAATGCCTCCCACTGCTCTGACACTGATTTACCTTCAAGTAGCTGTTTCCAGTCCACTATGGCTAAATCCCCTCTGAGCTTTTCCCCAATTTAGAATTTTTATTCCTAGTCTATCCTTGTCCTTTTCCATAACTACCTTAAATCTAACAGAAATATGGTCACTAGCACCAAAATGCTCCCCCACTGATACGCCTTCTACCTGCCCAGCTTCATTCCCTAAAACTAAGTCCAGAACCGCCCTCTACCTTGTTGGGCTTGCTACATACTGGCTAAAAAAGTTCTCCTGGATGCATTTTAGGAATTCCGCACCTTCTATACCCTTCACACTAATTTTATCCCAGTTAATATTAGGGTAGTTGAAATCCCCTACTATTACTGCCCTATAGTTTTTGCACTTCTCAGAAATTTGTCTACATATTTGTTCTTCTATCTCCCTCTCACTGTTTGGGGGTCTGTAGTACACTCCCAGCAGTGTGATCGCCCCTTTTTTGTTTTTCAATCCGACCCATATGGCCTCGTTTGATGATCCCTCCAACATATCATCCCTCCTCACAGCTGTAATAGTTTCTTTAATCAATACCACGACCCCCCCCCCCCCACTCCCTTTTTACCTCCCTCTCTATCCCTTCTGAAAATCCTGTAACCAGGAATGTGGAGCTGCCATACCTGCCCCTCTTTCAGCCACGTCTCTGTAATAGCTATAATATCATAGTCCCAAGTATCTACCTGTGCCCTCAGCTCATCTGCCTTGTTCGCTATACTCCTTGCATTGAAGTATATACCATTTAGTACAGGCAAACCTCCTTGTTGACTACTATCCAGCCCTTGATTCCTCTGTCCTTCCAATTTACTTTCTACGTTTTTGTTTTCTAATTCCAGTTTTTCTTCCCTCCCTATTGACTCTATACTTAGGTTCCCATCCCCCTGCCAAGCTAGTTTAAACCCTCCCCAACAGCGCTAGCAAACCCTCCCGCGAGGATATTGAGGTGCCCATTGAGGTGCAACCCGTCTGGCTTGTAGAGGTCCCACCTCCCCCAGAAACGGTTCCAATTCCTCAGGAATCTAAAGCCCTCCCTCCTACACCATCTCTCCAGCCACGCATTCATCTGCTTTATCTTCCTATTTCTGAACTCACTTGCACGTGGCACTGGTAGTAATCCGAAGATAACAGCTTGGAGGTGGTGCAGCCATCGACCAAAAACCAGTGGAATGAGCCAAGGCAGCAAGCAGCCCTTAAATGAAGCTGGATAAGTGACGTCAGCAGAGGCGAGTTTCAGTCCCAAAACACTGATTGGCCCAGGGGAACCCACACCTCTGAAATCAACTGGCCAATTAGGGGAAAATCGCAAATTTTTCCCACCTCTCAGTGGAGGCGGGTTTGGAACCCACCCAAACCGAAACTCGCCTCCAACCCGTCTCTGTTGGGAAAATCGCCCCCCAGGACACTGAAACAAAAGCTAATGTTACAGCCATAAAGGGAATCGCGTGTCGAAGTATTTGATACTGTAACAATAAACCTAAACTACAAAAACCCTTGTCAATTTTAAATGAAAAATATCACATCTATTTGACCTGTCTTCCACCTTTATCTACCATATTTTTCATTTTTCTTTCAATTTAAGCTTCAAACGTTACATTTGCCTGTTTTCTCCGGCTCCCATTCTTATTTGCTAAAAAAATCAGCAGCAAAGACTAGATTTTCAGCCAGCCAATAGAAAATCCGAAGGTTGGTGTCATAGACATGATCAGATCAGCTTTGGGTGCACAAAATTGAGACAAACCTGGAAGTGCTGCTTCAAAGATACATTTCTGGGGGATCTCAAAGCATATTCATGTCCAGATAAGTGAATTTCAGTGCACCATGTTAATTTTTTGTATTATTCATTCACAGATGTGGGTGTTGCTGGTAAGGCCAGCATTTATTGCCCATCCCTAATTGCCCTTGAGCTGCCTTCTTGAACTGCTGCAGTCCATGTTGTGTGTTGTAGCAGGTTTGATATAACTGAGTGGCTTGCTGGGCAGTTAAGAGTTAACTACATTGGACAGCAGATTTCCTTCCCTGAAGGACATTGTGAACTAGATGTTTTTTTAATGACAATCCAGTAGTTACATGATCACCATTACTGATATTATTCCAGATTTAGTAATTAACTGATTTTAAATTCCCTAACTGCTGTGGTGGGATTTGAGCTGGATTATTAGTTCAGGCCTCTGAATTACTAGTCCAATAACATAACAACTGTGCTACTGTTCCCATTAAATGTTAATGGTAAAAGCTGGAGGGCACGTTAATCTTCCCCACTTTCCAGACTTGACTGACAGAATCTTGAAAGTCCCCAAGTGAGCAATGGTAAATCAGTTTAGCCCTTACCGACACTGCGCCTTTTTTTAAATCAGTGAATTTCCCACTGCAGGATTCGGCAGCCTATGAGTGCAGTATTACCACAAAGTACTTGGATGAGCAGATTCATTGAAGTCCTTTGTATTTTAAGAGATGGAAACTTGGCAACTTTCTTTATATGGAAATATACTGCTGTCGCAAATATGAAATACAGAATTTAATCCATGCATGCCAAATATCATGAGTTTGTGTTTACCCAATTTATCACCCATTCAGAATCAATGTGCAATGTCTTTACCCATCTGTGTTCACACCAAGAACTGTACAAGTTGTACCAGATACATCAGGGGATGGGTTTTGAATGTTTTAATATACATTAATGATCTAGATAAGGGAACTAAATGTAACATCTCCAAGTTTGCAGATGACACAAAGCTGGGTGGGCATGTGTGCTGCGAGGAGGATACTGAGAAACTCCAGGATGATTTGGACAGGTTGGGTGAGTGGGCAGAAGCGTGGCAGATGCAATATAACGTGGATAAATGCGAGGTTATCCACTTTGGTGTCAAAAACAGAAAGGCAGACTATTATCTGAATGGCAATAGATTGGGAGAAGGGGAAGTGCAACGAGACCTGGGTGTCCTTGTGCACCAGTCGCTGAAGGTAACCATGCAGGTGCAGCAGGCGGCGAAGAAGGCAAATGGTATGTTGGCCTTCATAGCGAAAGGGTTTGAGTATAGGAACAGGGATGTCCTGCTGCAGTTGTCCAGGGCCTTGGTGAGACCACACCTTGAGTACTGTGTGCAGTTTTGGTTGCCTTATCTCAGGAAGGATGTTCTTGCCATGGAAGGAGTTCAGCGAAGATTCACAAGGCTGATACCTGGGATGGCAGGAATGACATATGAGGAGAGATTGGGTCGATTGGGCTTATACTTGCTGGAGTATAGAAGAATGAGAAGGGATCTCATCGAAACATATAAAATTCTGACAGGTCTGGACAAACTAGATGCAGGAAGAATGTTCCCGATGGTTGGAGAGTCCAGAACCAGGGGTCATAATCTAAGGATAAGGGGTAAGCCATTTAGGACAGAAATGAGGAAGAATTTCTTCACCCAGAGAGTGGTGAACCTGTGGAATTCTCTACCACAGAAGGTAGTTGAGGCCAAGTCATTAAATATATTCAAGAATGAGTTAGATATATTTCTTAAGGCTAAAGAGATCAAGGGATATGGGGAGAAAGCAGGGACAGGGTACTGAATTTGGATGATCAGCCATGATCTCATCGAATGGCGGAGCAGGCTCGAGGGGCCGAATGGCCTACTCCTGCTCCTATCTTCTATGTTTCTATGTGAGGCAGAAATAGAAACGATAGATGATGTGTGGATCAGTGTTCTGAACATAAATCATTCATTTCTCTAGGTGGCGATTTAGAATTTTAGAAATTCAGCCCCAATTATGTCAATTCAATTTAATCTGCAGTATAGTAAACGAAAAGAGGCCGGTGCAGCGACTGAAGTATGACCGTGTAATTGGTAAGTTGTCCACTTATACAAGCGGTTGTTGCTTTTAAGTTCAACGGGGGGGGGGGGGGGGTCTTTTGTTGCTTTTTTTCCCTCCACCCGAAAAACTACCGGATATTTTTCTTCCTTTGCCTGGAGTTTTTTTGCAGAGTCGAAGCTTCACCTCGCCAGGAGATTCCTCACCATCTAACTGAATGCTGTTTACTGGTATACTGGACTGAGAAACACCCGTCAATCACATTGTCTGCACTGGTTATAAATACAACCTGATCAGCTGCAGGCTCTGTTCTATTTGAGGACTGACGTTAGATAGAGCCGAGCTCTCACCGTTTACCAGGACCGTTTGAAAGCAACAATAAAGGATTCAGCACACAACTAAAACTTTTCTGCTTCGCAAAAGCCAGGACAGCTGTTTAATGTTTCAATTAAGGTAAAAAAACATGATTATTTTGCATATTTTTGTGTGTTTTCAAATGCCAACAGCATTTTGTCAGATTGTGATGCTCCGAGTGTTTTTATTTTATAGGACATTGAGTCGAGAGCAGTAAGATTACAGACGAGCACACTGAACAGTCAACTTACACAAACTTAAACTTTTAACCTGCAGCTTAAACAGCATGACAACCCACTGCCACAACAGGACTCGGAGTATTTACAGCGGCGAATCTCCAGAGCTGTTGTGCAGCATTTTTCAATCGAAAGTTCCCAACGCCAGCATGGGCGAGAAGATCTGGAGTGATGGCAAGGACCATCCCCTTGCCAAAGTTCAAATCGTTGTTTTAAGTGTGATCTTCACCCTGGCCCTGGTTACAAACTCCACCCTCCTCCTCCTGCTTTGGAAAAGGTGCAAGCAGGTCTCACGGATGGATGTCTTTGTTACCCACCTGTGCCTGGCAGACCTGGTGGTGGCCTTATTCCAAGTATTTCCCCAGCTCTTCTGGGACATCACCGACAGATTCCTCGGCCCAGACGCGATCTGTCGGCTCGTCAAGTACCTGCAGATCGTTGGCATGTTCGCCTCCCCTTACATGATAGTGGCGATGACCATCGATCGCTACCAAGCTATCTGCAACCCCATGGTCACCTTCCAGAGGAGGAGGAGGACCAAGAGGGCGCGCTGGAATGCCCCCGTGTGCATCGCCTGGGCCACCTCTCTGCTTGGCAGCGTCCCTCAGATCTTCATCTTCTCCAAAGCCGAAATCCAACCCGGCGTCTTCGAATGCTGGGCTCGCTTTACCGAACCCTGGGGACTGAAGGCTTACGTGACCTGGACCACGCTGGCGGTCTTTCTCCTCCCCACCTTGACTGTGGTCGTGTGCCAGGTGAGGATTTGCAGAGCGATCCAGACCAACCTCGACACCAAGGCGCGCCGGGACCCAGAGGGCAACAACAAGGAACCCATGGCCTGGAGAGCCAGCAGTGTGACCGCGGTGTCCAAGGCTCGGATAAAGACGGTCAGGATGACGGTGGTGATAGTGCTGGCGTACATCACCTGCTGGGCCCCATTCTTCACTGTGCAACTCTGGTCGGTGTGGGACGCCAACGCACCAAGAAAAAGTAAGATACTTTCATTCAATGGCACTGATCGTTTCTTACTCTTTATAACTGCAGATTTTTTTCAAACCACTTCCCCCCAGTCCTTAAACACTCTTTATTGAAGGCGTTGTAATACAATGTGTGCATATTATAATCAATTGTTTTACATATTTTAGATAACATTATTTTAAATATAGACCAACCTCTTATTGTTTCTAACTTACAGAGCACATAGGAATGTTATGTCATTTCAGATCCCCCAATTGTTCAACTGCTGAATGAAGCACTTTGAGATAGCTATTACATTAAAGGCGCTAGATAAATGCAAGTTGTTCGAATGTTCGTGCTTCATACTTGATTTCCCAATAGATGGTAACATTTGGCTTCCTTTCTTCCCAGATGCGGTATTTTCCATCTTAATGCTTTTAGCCAGCCTTAATAGCTGCGTCAATCCTTTCATTTACCTGTTTTTCGGTGGTAAAGTGCCCAAGAGGCGAGTGCCATCATTGTGCGGGAAGCACCCAGCCAGACGAAACTCTCTGCAAGTGGAGTCCAATCTCCTCAGCACCATCTACACAAACCAAAAGACTCATTGAATCTAGGATGATTACAGTTTTACATTAACGAGCAGTCACAGCCCTCCATTTGTGCACATCGTGTCTTCTTCTTCTAAGGCAGTCCCTCGGAACCGAAGATGACTTGCTTCCACATTAAAATTGAGTTCTCAGGTGACTGATGAGTCCAATGCGGGACCTATAGTCACTTTCACAGGTGGGGCAGATGGTGGTTGAAGGGGCGGGTGGGTGGGGTGCTTGGGTTGACGTGCGCTCCTTCCGCTGTTTGCGCTTGGCTTCCGCTTGCTCCCGGCGAAGAGACTCGAGGTATATTGTGTACCTCAGCTAAGTCAACGGGATACATTTGTAGAATATATAATATTCAGTGTTAAATTATTTTGTAGTCAGTACAAACACACAAATATTCTCTGAAAGCAAAGAAAGTCTGAAGCTGCTACATCAAATTTCATTGTCGTGAAATCTTTACAACAAAGGGAACTCAAGACTTCGAGACATAGAGAATGATTTTGACGATTTCCTCCTTTCATCTTTAGCCCATTTAAGAGCATAAACTTTAAGGGCATTAAACTAATCACAAAGTTTATTTTCACGTTTTGTCGGTCAGAGTAGTGTTTCTTTACCATACTTCTTTTTCCAATTTCATTCCCTCTTTCCTGAAGACCCTGGTGGGCTTTAGCTCCACAAGCACTGGCAGCTCTCTGGCACCTCATCCAAGTGGCCATGTATGAGCCTGGGCAGTACAAAGGCCATGAATCCATTGGCAGGAAAATGACCTTTCCTTTCAATCATCCTAAATTGTTTCAAACTAATTTAGCCATTCAAAATTAGTTAAATTTGTCTTTTATAGAAATGATTCATTTGGTAGAAATACACCTGAAATGTTAATATTTGCCGTGCTGTTCTTCTGGATTTACTTTATTTCATTTCTTCTTCAGTGTTATGTTAGCACATTACAGCAATTTGAACTCAGCAATAAATGGCTTTTAAACTGCTGTCTATGTCAGATAGTCAAACGGAAATCTTTTTTTATCTTTTGTTTGCATCAACAAAAATAAACTTCAGTGACTGTTTCTGAGGTAGCTAATGGCCTATCTTTTCCCATTAATTCAGAGGTCCCTTGGGGATCTATCCTCTCTCCCACTATGCTCCTTCTTCATTTCAATGATGTCCCCAATTCATCAACCAACCTTATCCATTCCTTTGCTGATAATTCCATTCTACATTCATCAATTTCCATCAGATCAGATGTTCTTAGTGCTCACAACCTCCAGCCCCCTGCAATGCATTAGTGGGAAAATTATGTTTCAATTTACTCCCTGTTCTTCACTACAACAATTAAAATCTTGTTTATTTTAATTCCTCAAAGACACAGTTTCTTCATGTCTCTCTCAAGTCTAGCCAACTGCCACCACCTCTTATTTTTGATGGATCTACTTTCAATCCTTCATCCATTGGCATTCTTGCCTCTGATCAAAATAGAACTACCACAGTTTCATTGCTAAAGCTACCTCCAAAACCTATGGTTTCTTCTTTATTGCCAAACAGTCCCTTTCCTCCCAATAACTCTGTATACAGCCCAAGACCTGAATACCTGACTCTGCCATTGCCTCAGCTCATCTGCTGCTGAAACCCTCATCCATGCCTTTGTTATCTCTAGACACAAGAGGTTATTAAACAAAATTAGGGCTCATGGGATTGGGGGCAATATACTAGCATGGATTGAGGATTGGTTAACGGACAGAAAACAGAGAGTAGGAATAAACGGGTCATTTTCGGATTGGCAGGCTGTAAGTAGTGGGGTACCGCAAGGATCAGTGCTTGGGCCTCAGCTATTCACAATCTGCATCAATGATTTGGATGAGGGGACCAAATGTAATATATCCAAGTTTGCTGATGATACAAAGCTAGGTGGGAATGTAAGTTGTGAGGAGGATGCAAAGAGGCTTCAAGGGGATATAGACAAGCTAAGTAAGCAGGCAAAAACTTGGCAAATGGAATATAATGTGGAGAAATGTGAAGTTATCCACTTTGGTAGGAAAAATAGAAAAGCAGAGTACTTTTTCAATAGTGAGAGATTGGGAAATGTTGGTGTTCAGAGGGACCTGGGTGTCCTTGTACACAAATCACTGAAAGTTAACATGGTACAGCAAGCAATTAGGAAAGCAAATGGTATGTTGGCCTTTATTACAAGAGGATTTGAGTATAAGAGTAAAGACATCTTACTGCAATTATATAGGGCCCTGGTGAGACCACACCTGGAGTACTGTGTACAGTTTTGGTCTCCTTACTTGCCATAGAGGGAGTGCAACAAAGGTTCACCAGACTGATTCCTGGGATGGGGGGATTGTCCTATGAGGAGAAATTAAGTAGACTAGACCTATATTCTCTAGAGTTTAGAAGAATAAGAGGTGATCTCATTGAAACATACAACATTCTTACAGGGCTTGACAGGGTAGATGAAGGGAGGATGTTTCCTCTGGCTGGGGAGTCTAGAACCAGGGGTCACAGTCTCAGAATAAGGGGTCGACCATTTAGGACTGAGATGAGGAGAAATTTCTTCACTCAGAGGGTGATGAATCTTTGGAATTCTCTACCCCAGAGGGCTGTGGAGGCTCAGTCGTTGAGTATATTTAAGACAGAGATTGATAGATTTTTGGATATTAAGGGAATCAAGGGATATGGCAATAGTGCAGGAAAGTGGAGTTGAGGTAGAAGACCAGCTATGATCTTACTGCATGGCGGATCAGGCTCGAGGGGCCGAATGGCCAACTCCTGCTCCTATTTTTATGTTCTTATGTTCTTAACTATTCCAACGCACTCCTGGCCGGTCTCCCACATTCTACCCTATGTAAACTTGAGGTGATCCAAAACTCTGCTGCCCGAGTCCTAACTCGCACCAAGTCCTGTTCACCCATCACCCCTGTGCTCGCTGACCTACATTGGCTCCCAGTTAAGCAACGCCTCGATTTTAAATTCTGATCCTTGTTTTCAAATCCCTCCATGGCCTCACCCCTCCCTATCTCTGCAACCTCCTCAAGCCCTACAACCCTCAGAGATATCTGTGCTCCTCCAATTCTGGCCTCTTGAGCATCCCCGATTTTAATCGCTCCACCATTGGCGGCTGTGCCTTCAGCTGCCGAGGCCCTCAGCTCTAGAATTCCCTCCATAAACCTCTCCGCCTCTCTACCTCTCTTTCCTCCTTTAAGACACTCCTTAAAACCTACCTCTTTGACCAAGCTTTTGGTCATCTGCCCTAATATCTCCTTATATGGCTCTGTGTCAAATTTTGTTTGATAATGCTCCTCGAAAGCCTCTTGAGACATTTTATTATGTTAAAGGTGCTATATAAATACAAGTTGTTGTTGTTGTTGCTCCCATTTCTGGATTGACTCATCTAGTACCATTCTTGCATTCCTAGAGAAATGCAGGAAAAAGACTGTTGTCTGTTAGACAATTCCCTCTCTTATCTCCAGCTGCCAACCTCTCTCCCCCCATTGCACAGCCTTTCTTCTTTGTATTTTATTGATGCAACTATGGTCAGCATGCATTTGAACTTCCTCTCTTGTTCCTCCTGAGCTGCAGAAATGCTGCCACTTTTCCTCCTCTGTACATGGCCACTGTATTGAAATTTATTCTATGCTTTACCAGAATCTCAAAGTGATAAAGCTCCTTACCCCCCATTCAGTCATTTCCTTTTTCTATAACTTTTAGGCTATTAAAGTCATTTGGAATCACCTAAGCATGCTTCCTGATTTACCATTTATTTTCTTTGCATTTTCAATCTTGATGGTCTCCTGCAATGTTGGCTTAGGTCTTCCACTTTGACTTCTCATTTCAAAATACCCTTTCATTTAAGTGAAGTTTAAATACATATCTCTGAGATGAATTGTAGTGTTAAGATGACTGACAGATAGCTGCACAACACTTTTGACCTGGTATGAAAAATTATGCCAATGGAATTTGTTCCTTAACATATTTGGAATTATATTGGGCTGCGAACATATTTTGTATCATGTCAAATCATGATCTGCATATCTAGAAATATTTGTTTAGAAAATGGAATGCATATTTATGTCATTTATAGTATTTTTCATGTTTTACTGAGTTAATTACCTTCACAATAAATGTTCACTGGTTATCTCTTTTTATGTACCCTGTTTTGTCTGAGAAATAGGATTGGAATAAACCAGTTATGACAGTATTTGTATTTGGTTCTAACATTAATTCTGACTCTATCCTCTCTGTCTAACCATAAGATATTAACCAGAGCAGGAATGTATAACAACACTGAGTTATTGGGTGGCTATTTGTGCATATACCTCAAATATGCTTCTAACACACAACGCAAAAAATAGTTCCAAATTAGAATGAATCTCCCAAGGGGAACTGAATATTCATATGGCATCAGTGTTTGACTTTGACAAATAACACGCTAACTCTATAAGACTAAGCACCACACTGTTAAAGTTTATAACTGATTAATTAATCAGAATCCAAACATTCTTTCCAATGGTTATCAGCAGTAAATTTAACCCTTATGAAATATTTTATCATGACAGTGTAATGATGGGCATGCAAAGCGAGGTAAAATAAGATAAGGACAGGCCTGCTATTTAACGGTATGCAGGTCAAAAATGAGTGGGGAACCTAAATTAAAATTAGTTTGAAAGATTACAGATACAATTGACAACGATACATAATTTCTGACCAGAGATATTCAGAGTGCACTGTAAGGTCTGAATATAATACTATCCTATTTTCTCAAGAATGCACCCTCTTGGAGCCCAAATAGAAATTGCTGTAACCCGCCATTACAGATTAAATGTCTAATCACATATTGGGCCAGATTTTGCTGTCGGAGGGCATCAAATGGTGTCTGCAGTTAGTTAGACTTGCCTGCACCCTTCAGTTCAAAACATTTTTACCCACTAAGTTGCTGAAAATGCAAGCTGATAATGGCACAGCGAGGGAAACAGGGCATCGGGCACCTGAGTGAACAGGGCAACCAACAGGGGCTCTCCATAACCAATCAGATTGAAGGATTGATAAATAAACAGCGGAAGGACTGAGAAAGAAATGTAAATTAGAGTGGGTGAATTCAATGTCAAATCAAACCAGGTACAGAAAGAGAAATAAACAGAGGGAAAGAAAGATTGGATTAAGAGACAGAGAAAATGAGACAGAAAGGAAATTAAAAAAAAAGTAATTTTAATTTACATTTAAAAAATCTCCAACAAGAATTACTACCTGAAGGAATGAGACTCCACAGTTCGCAGATGACACGAAAATTGGTGGGGTGGTAAATAGCGAGGAGGGAAGCCTTAGGCTACAGGATGATATAGATGGGTTGGTCAGATGGGCAGAACAGTGGCAAATGGAATTTAACCCTGAAAAGTGTGAGGTGATGCATTTTGGGAGGACTAACAAGGCAAGGGAATACACAATGAATGGTAGGACCCTAGGAAGGACAGAGGATCAGAGGGACCTTGGTGTGCATGTACATAGATCCCTGAAGGCAGCAGGACAGGTAGATAAGGTGGTTAAAAAGGCATATGGGATACTTGCCTTCATTAGCCGAGACATAGAATATAAGAGCAGGGAGGTTATGATGGAGCTGTGCAAAAAGCTAGTTAGGCCACAGCTGGAATACTGTGTGCAGTTCTGGTCGCCACACTATAGGAAGGATGTGATTGCATTGGAGAGGGTGCAGAGGAGATTCACCAGGATGTTACCTGGGCTGGAGCGCTTCAGCTATGAAGAGAGACTGGACAGGCTGGGGTTGTTTTCCTTAGAGCAGAGAAGGCTAAGGGGGGACCTGATTGAGGTGTACAAAATTATGAGGGGCATAGATAGGGTAGATAGAAAGGAACTTTTCCCCTTAGTAGAGGGGTCAATAACCAGGGGGCATAGTTTCAAGGTAAGGGGCAGGAGGTTTAGAGGGGATTTGAGGAAAAACTTTTTCACCCAGAGGGTGGTTGGAATCTGGAACTCACTGCCTGAAAGGGTGGTAGAGGCAGGAACCGTCACAACATTCAAGAAGCATTTAGATGAGCACTTGAAACGCCATAGCATACAAGGCTACGGACCAAGTGCTGGAAAATGGGATTAGAATAGATAGGGCTTGATGGCCGGCACAGACACGATGGGCCGAAGGGCCTCTTTCTGTGCTGTATAACTCTATGACTCTATGACACTTGTAATAGTTAATTTTCAGAGCCAAAGAGGTTGATTGGCAATAATTAACAATTACCACGTTGCTAAAAGGATACTTACACTTGAAATGACAAGACTTAACTTTCTGTGGTCACTTTAGTTTGTATCTACTGCACAAATACAATGGCTGGAATTTTCATGCTGCCATGTGGCAGGATTGGAAGCGGGTTGGGAGCAAAAGTCAGAAAAAATTGAAGCGCGTCGTGAACCCGCCATCATCCCGCCTCCTCGCGCCTTTAACTTGGGCCATTTGCCAGCGAGGCACAGACCTGAACGACAGAGGCGGGCGACCTAATTTAGATTATTATTATCTTGTTGTCAGACCCTTAATTGTGTTTTTAACCAGACCTTTTGAATTTCACTGGGTGACTACGGGAATCACGCAGCTCGGGAACCATGTCTGTCAAGCTGAGGCGGAAGTTCAGTGGCCATTGAGCAAAGTCATTACTGCAGAGCATCGAAAGTACAACAAATACTCCCACATGACACCTGCTTACTTTTCTAAGGGAAAGGCACTTGCTCACTACAATTTGAGCACAGATTTAGGTGTCTAGAGTTTGCAAGTCTTTTCTGCAAATTCGGAAGGCACTCTCAGCTCATTGCTACTACCTATCACACCACTGACTGATTGCTTCTCTGATCTCTACTTGACCTGCCCTCTATTAGATCAGCATGGGTGCCGTTTATACTGTCTCACTTTGGTCCTCAGAATCGGACCACGATGAGCCCCAACACCAGCAGCACCAGGCACACCAGTAGCAGCAACAGCATTACCACCAACCTTCTCTTCAACAGCCTGATGCTGCACAGGACAGAGGGCATCAGCGCAGGACTGCACTGCACAGGAGGCGATACCCCCAACACAGGGTATACAAGCAGAGGATGAGCTTCCTCAACATGACTGAGCAGCAGTGCCAAAGGAGGCTCAGGCTATCACGCCAGGTTGTCGCAGACATTTGCAGCTTGCTGGAGCAAGACCTGCTGCCCAGAGGACCAGGTGGACACTCCTTACCAGTGGCTGTCAAAGTCACCAGCACCCTAAGGCTCCTTCCAGGGATCTGCAGCAGACATTTGCGGCATCTCACAGTCGGCCACCCACAGATGCAACACACAGGTCACCGATGCCATGTTGGACAAGTCAACCAATTATATCAACTTTGCCACTGATGAAGCCAGTGTTACTGAGCGGGCGCTGGGCTTTGCCCCTCAGGCTGTCTTCCCATGGGTGCAGAGCGCCATCGACTGCACAGATGTGGCCATCAGGGCACCCCATCATCACCCAGGAGTGTTTGTCAACCACAAAGGCTTCCACTTTCAACGTGCAGCCCGTCTGCAACCATAGGAAGATCATCATGCATGTGTGCGCCAAATTCCCTGGCAGCTGTCATGACTCTTTCATGCTGCACCAGTCCACCCACCCTCAGCTCTTCGCACCTCCAAATAGACTTTCCGGCTGGTTGCTTGGAGGGCCATCCACTGAAGACATGGCTCATGACACCCTTGAGGAGGCCAAGTACCAAGGCCAAGGAGAGATATAATGAAAGACAGATCTGGAAGAGCCCTTCAGTATGCACCAGCCAGGGTCTCCAGAATCGTCATGGTCTGCTGAGCACTGCACAACATAGCGCAGCAACGTGGATTAGCGCAGCATGAGGAGCAAGGTTCAGAGCGCACAGCCTCTTCAGAGGAGGAGGAGGTGGAGGAGGAGAAGCATCAGCTGGAAGACAAGGAGCAGGAGCAGGAGGAACCTGAGGTCCAGATGCTAGCAGCACCCGAGCACATTGCTGCCCGGGAGGCCAGGGATGACCTCACCATGGCCAGATTTACTTAACTTCCTGCATTGCAACAATATGGCTGCCACATGCTGTGCCAGGTTGTCCCCCCAACAACACCATAAAGCATCCCGACAATGACCAAGCCATTCCTTTCACACTGACTCCCATTGCTGGAGGTAACGTTATGTCTCACCATTCACTCCAACTCACTGAGCCACTTCTAAAGTAGCAGACAAAAATGGGCATGACCAGAAAGTGGTGAAAATAAATAGTTTTATATGTGACATAACAGTAACGGAACCTTAACAAAAACACTTCTTTAAACACCCATGTGCTTACCCTTGTGCATCTACTTCTGTGTCATTTTTCTTTTACGGGTGCTTCTACGAGGTGCAACCCCCGTGACTTCAGCAGAGGTAGAGGCAGCCTGCTCACTTCCCCGCTGCGACTGCGTAGACACTTTTGGCGGACGTCCTCTGGGTTTTGGAGAATGTGATGGCCCCACCAAAGTCTGCGCCTCCTGCAACTGTGCAGGGCCAGACTCAGCCATCGGGATCCCAGGAGGCATCTGGGGCTCTGTCTGAGGGGGAGGCAATGGGGGAGAAGTGTGAGCACTTTGAGAGGAGCCCCGACTTCCATGAGCCCTCTCACCATCATCCCTCTCATGGGCCACCCACACTTTGCTGCTAGCAAGGAGCTGGAGAGCACTTTGCTGCACAGCAGTGGGGCCATCAGGACCCAAGTCTACGCTTAGATCCCTACTAGAGAGGAGGTCTATGAGCCTCTGCTATTTGCCCTCCATAGATATCACGTGCTCATGTGAGTGGCGCATTAGCTGCTCCATGCAGGTGGCCATCCTTTCCATGGAAGAGCCTATAGGAACAGAGGAACAGGAGTAGGCCATTCAGCTCCTCGAGCCTGTTCCGCGATTCGATGAGATCATGGCTGATTTGCGATCTAACTCCATATACCTGCCTTTGGCCCATATCCCTTAATACCTTTGGTTAACAAAAAGCTATCAACCTCCGATTTAAAATTAACAATTGATCTAGCATCAATAGGTGGATCCCAGCACGTGAGTGCAAAAGACAAGGCTGAAGTATTTGCAACCAACTTCAGCCAGAAGTGCCGAGTGGCTGATCCATATCGGCCTACTCCCGAGGTCCCCACCATCACAGAAGCCAGTCTTCAGCCAATTCGATTCACTCCACGTGATATCAAGAAACGGCTGAGCGCACTGGATACAGCAAAGCCTATGGGCCCCGACAACATCCCGGTTATCGTGCTGAAGACTTGTGCTCCAGAACTAGCCACGCCTCTAGCCAGGCTGTTCCAGTACAGCTACAACACTGGCATCTATCCGACAATGTGGAAAACTGCCCAGGTATGTCCTGTCCACAAAAAGCAGGACAAATCCAACCCGACCAATTATCGCCCCATCAGTCTACTCTCAATCATCAGCAAAGTGATGGAAGGTGTCATCGACAGTGCTATCAAGCGGCACTTAGTCACCAATAACCTGCTCACTGATGCCCAGGTTGGGTTCCGCCAAGACCACTCGGCACCCGACCTCATTACAGCCTTAGTCCAAACATGGATAAAAGAGCTGAATTCCAGAGGTGAGGTGAGAGTGACTGTCCTTGACATCAAGGCAGCATTTGACCGAGTCTGGCATCAAGTAAAACTGAAGTCAATGGGAATAAGGGGGGAAACGCACCATTGGCTGGAGTCATACCTAGCACAAAGGAAGATGGTTGTGGTGGTTGAAGGTTGAAGGTCAATCATCACAGCCCCAGGACATCGCTGCAGGAGTTCCTCAGGGCAGTGTTCTAGGCCCAACCATCTTCAGCTGCTTCATCAATGACCTTCCCTCCAACATAAGGTCAGAAATGGGGATGTTCGCTGATGACTGCACAGTGTTCAGCGCCATTCACAACTCCACAGATAATGAAGCAGTCCATGCCTGCATGCAACAAGACCTGGACGTCGTTCAGGCTTGGGCTAATAAGTGGCAGGTAACATTCGCGCCACAGAAGTGCCAGGCAATGACTATCTCCAACAAGCGAGAGTCTAACCATCGCCCCTTGACATTCAAGCCATTACCATCGCCGAATCCCCTACCATCAACATCCTGGGGGTCACCATTGACCAGAAACTTAACTGGACCAGCCACATAAATACTGTGGCAACAAGAGCAGGTCAGAGGCTAGGTATTCTGCGGCGAGTGTCTCACCTCCTGACTCCCCAAAGCCTTTCCACCATCTACAAGACACAAGTAAGGAGTGTGATGGAATACTCTCCACTTGCCTGGATGAGTGCAGCTCCAACAACACTCAAGAAGCTCGACACCATCCAGGACAAAGGAGCCCACTTGATTGGCACCCCATCCACCGCCTTAAACATTCACTCCCTCCACCACCAGCGTACTGTGGCTGCAGTGTGTACCATCTACAAGATGCACTGCAGCAACTCGCCAAGGCTTCTTCGGCAGCACCTCCCAAACCCGCGACCTCTTCCACCTAGAAGGACAAGGGCAGCAGGCGCATGGGAACACCGTCACCTCCAAGTTCCCCTCCAAGTCACACACCATCCTGACTTGGAAATATATCGCCGATCCTTCATCGTCGCTGGGTCAAAATCCTGGAACTCTCTACCTAACAGCACTGTGGGAGCACCTTCACCACATGGACTGCAGCGGTTCAAGAAGGCGGCTCACCACCACCTTCTCAAGGGCAAGTAGGGATGGGCAATAAATGCTGGCATTGCCAGCAAAGCCCTGATCCCATAAACGAATCAAAAAAAAATTAAAAATTTAATTGCCGTTTGCGGAAGAGTGTTCCAAACTTCTACCACCCTTTGTGTGTAGAAGTGCTTCCTAATTTCACTCCTGAACGGTCTGGCTCTAATTTTTAGACTATGCCCTCTAGTCCATGTTAGAGATGGACTCCTCCATTTTCTGGAGATTTGCAGTCATTGCGGCCGCAAAACCTGCCAGAGCCTCCTGGCACTTCTTGCTGCACCTCCAGGATCGCCCTCTTTCTGGATGGCCCCCGAGGCTCAGCGTCTGCATGCAGCTGAGCAGAGCTGGGAGCATCCTGCGCCCTCCGGCGAGGCGTCTCCACTGCTGTCCCTGTCTCCATCATCTCCTCTTGCTCACTTGTGACTTGTGAGACACCAGGTGACAACACTACTCTGTCTTGTGTCGGACCCACCGAGGTGTGCGTATCTGCGCTGGTGCTGGTTGCGCTTATGTCTGGTGATGGTGCACCCTCAGAGGCTGGAGGCTCCTCTGAGGAGTCGTCATCCTCCTCTGGCAATATTTGATTGGGCCGGATAACGTGCAGGACGGGCTTAATATGTCCTATTGATGTAAAGTCGTTTTGTGGAGCGGGATGGAACCAGCTACAGGCTCACGACCTATCGTGGTTACTACCTGCACCCGACCCGCCCAGGTAGGGAAAATTCTGGCCATGGTTTCTGCTAACTTTGATGATCTCAGCCAGGAGATAAACAGAAGCACAGCATTTGGCCTCTGCATCCTTGAGATAGGGAAGATAAATGTCAGTCAGCATTCCCGTTGTTGATTCCTTTCCAGCGACCTCTCCTAGTAAGTGTTGCCCGGTGGCATAGTGGTTAGCACTGGTGCCTCACAGCGCCAGGGACCCGGGTTCGAATCTGACCTCGGGTGACTGTCTGTGTGGAGTTTGCACATTCTCCCCGTGTCTGCGTGGGTTTCCTCCGGGTGCTCCGGTTTCCTCCCACAGTCCAAAAATGTGCGGGTTAGGTTGATTTGGCTATGATAAATTGACCCTTAGTGTTAGGGGGATTAAATATGTGGGGTTATGGGGATAGGATGGGATATGTTAGGGGGAATTAAATACGTGGGGTTACGGGGATAGGGTGGGAGATGTGTCGGTGCAGGCTCGATGGGGATTCTGTGTGAGGGGGCAGGGACAGGGTGCTGGATTTGGATGATCAGCCATGATCGTATTGAATGGTGGAGCAGGCTCGACGGGCCGAATGGCCTACTCCTGCTCCTAGATTCTATGTTTCTATGTTTCTATCATTTAAGAAGGAATCGGCTAAGTATTTGAATAAGTACCTGGATTCAAATGTTGTCCAGAATGATGGGATGAAAACTTCATCTGTCTGCTGGTTATAAGGGTCCTATATGAAACAGGTTTGAACAATTCTAACCAGTAGGCACTGGTCCACAGCACAACACTGCCAACCATTCAGCACTGACTATCAATAAGTTGCCAATCTTACTCAAAGAGACGACATAATGGCTGATGTGGGAAAAAGAGGTCACACTGGTGTAGAAAGAATTGCTCTTCTGACATATTCACACTTGCTGCACTGATTAATCTGTTCAAAAGATGCACCAAAACCACGATCACAGCAGACCTAATAAAGATCAATACCCCAGAGATTGGTTTTATATGTAGTGTGGCACTTATGCACCTCTCCTTTTATGTTCTTTGCATTCTATGCTTCTGGCAGAGCTAAGAAAGATATTCTCGTTGCTCATAGCATAAGAAAGCATAGATTCATCCATCTCTTTTTTTAAAGGTATTGGCACGGTAAATTGTTTTATCTGTGGATCTATTCCACGTACCCAGGACTCTCAGCAGGAAAAAATTACTTTAAATCTCAAATCTTACTTGACACTCATTAATTTCATACTTGTAATCTCTACTTCTGTGCTCACTGCACAAAAGAAATAACCTATTATACATACATTTTGCATTTCTCCAGTGTTTTAAAGACCTCCACTATTTCTCCTCTTCAATTTTTTTGATGAAAACAAGTCCAGCTTTGTAACTTTGTCTCACTTCATAACTTGGGAGCCCTCAGCCTCGAATCTTCCTCATCACTTTTCTCTAAACCTTCCCCAAAGCAGCAACGTCTTCTTGAAATTTGAAATTTCAAAGGTGGCCTCATCAAATATCTCTGCAGAATTATAACATCTTGTTTTGGGTTATAATGGGATATCTGGAGGAGGATCCAAGCAGTTAGTGAGCTTCATGTTTAGTCAATAGTCAGATCCAAATCCTTTCCCACCTTTGATAAGAGGCTCTCTTACTGGTGAAAGTGTGCTTTACATTTCCTGTCTCAATATGCACCATCTTGCATCCACTAAAAACAATAAGGAGGAAGGATATTCATAGATTAAGTGGATTCATCACATGCTAGTTGGTCATCAGGGGCTGTTTTATCCTTATCTACATTTTCCAGCTGGACCACCTGCCACTTACCCAGAATGTTATGATTCATGAGTTGAATGCACAGAGTGAACCTGTGAAAAAGACTCAGACATTCATGTATATTAGCAGCATGTTTAAAAAGCATTACACCAAATTCATGCATATTAAATTTTAGCCCTCTCTGTGTTAAGCGTGTACAATGTATATTAAAACTGTTGTTGAGAGAATTAATTGGAAGAAATGGTTTTACGTAACTTACTATTACATTTTATTATAATTTCTCAGTTCAATATTAAGTTGCTTTTCCACACAATAATTAAGTTGATGTTTTTTTCTAAACTGTGCTAATTACACAAAAATATCCATTAAGTGAATGCAACTTCTCAAAGCTGACTTGGAAACATTATTAGTCTCAAGACGCTTCACTGCAATCAGAGAGTTCAAATTCCTCTTTCAAAGCTTTTTGCATCTTTTTTTTCCTGTTCTTTCAGCTCAACCTGTACCAACCCTCAACCAGGATTGTTTCACATGTGAACAATTATTTTAATCACAAAGTCAATCATTGAGCTAATATAAATCATTTTTACTGTGTTTCTCTAAACAGCTTGGCACTGGAAGAATGGCTTTTATTCTTTTAGCTCTGTATGAACTACTGAAAAATACAACTAATGATTAATACACATTTGTGTCTGGGGAAACAGTAGCCATGTGCTCGAAACAATTAGTCTGTATTACAACATAATCTGATCAGCCCTAAAACATAAGTGGCCATAAACATGCTTTTGTGCATATGCGATGGAACTTGCTGTCCATTGTTCAGGTAAAGTGCCTAAAAAAAACTTACATTTATATAGTGCCTTAGGATGTCCCAAAGCACTTTACAGCCAATTACATAGTTTTGAAGTGTAGTCACTGTTAGTAGGTAGGGAAATGCAGCAGCGGAGTCCCACAAACAGCAATGAGATAAGTGGACAGATAATCTGTTTTAATGAACCGGGGTGGGGGTGGGGGGGGGGGGGCGGGGTTGGGGGGGGGGGTTGGGGTGGGGTGGTTGGGGGGAGGTGGTGGGGGGGGGGGAGTAAGATATCAGCATCGGCTGCAATATGAACTGGCAGATTTGAGCACCAGACAGAATGAAGGTTTGGCCTCGTGGACTCTGCTGAAGTTAGGATGTTGCACACTGAGAAGGTTGAACTGGAGCAAAGGCTGTGAGAAAAGGAAGCTGGGGGAGGGGTGAGAATGCCAGGAAACTTGTAGGAGGAAGAAATATTAACAAATGGATTTAAGTTCACATGCAAAAATTCCTCCTTACCTCCGTTACTTATTGCTACCAACATACCAACTGTCTGTAGGCACAACCAGTCTTTTTACTGGAAACTCTGCATACGGTATAGAATCATAGAATGATACAGCACAGAAGGAAGTCATTCAGCCCATCATGCCTGTGCTGGCTCTTTGATAGAGCTATAGCAGCTATTGTTTCAGCAGCTAACATTATATGACATTAACATTAAAATGCCTTATCACAGTGCCACCGACAGGTGTAACCGGTACAGCAGGTAAATGTTGCACTTTTAAAATGGGTTTTCTATTTGATAAAGCCTGAAGTAACAGTTTTTGATATATTTTGAGATGGAATGTTGCAACCCACTCAGCATATTTAATTTATAATAGATCAATGGGTTATTGAACATTTAATATATTTTGTGCAAACAGAAACGATTCAAGAAATCAATAAGCATGAGCAAATGTATTTTTGGAGCTTTCGAACCTGGAAAGTTGAAGCTGAAGATGAACATCTAAAGAAAGAGAAAAATGACTTGTATTTACCTGGCACTTTATCTCACCTCTCAGAAACATCTCAAAGCACCTCATGAACAATGAATTATTTTGAAGTGCAGTGACTCTTGTTAACTCTAAGTAAACACAGCAGCCAATTTGCACATAGCAAATTCCCACAAACAGCAGTAAGGTGAATGACCAGATAATCTATTTGTGGTGGTATTGGTTGAAGGAGGAATCTGAGCCTGCATAACAGGAGAACTCCCTGCTCTTCTCCAAATAGTGCCCTGATATATTTAATCCATCTGAAACAGAGGATGAGACTGTGGCTAATTGTCTCATCCAAAGAACCCTGCAGTGTGAAAGACTCTCTGGACTGGCAGAGAACATGGACACCTCCACCAGTACATACACCCAAGAAATGTAGATGTACATTTACTTGTGCACCAAAAGGGATCGAAGATAACAAGTGATTTGAAATAAATGCACTACATAACCAGAGGTTGGATACAGAAAATGGCATTACTGCATAATCAGCTCTCTGAAACTGCGAGGGACAACTGATTCATATTCCACCACTAGATTGGCAGAGATTGGATCCCCCACACAATGGCCCAGATATTGCTGGAGCAGGGCATTTCACAGAGTGCCCCATTAGTTAGACTTTTTTCTGCAACCTTTAGCTCAAAAAAAATGTCCACCCCAACTTGCTGGAAGTTCAAGCTGATAACGGCGTGGCAAGGGCAACAGGGCATCTGGGACCTTGGTGAATGGCGGGACGAGCAGTGTATCTCCGTAACCAATGAGATTTAAGGATTAAGAAAGAAACTGAGGAATGACAGAGAAAGAGGGTGAATTAGAGTCAAATAGGTACAGAAAGAGAAATAAAGAGAGGTAAAGAAAGATTGGATTAAGAGAGAGAGAAAAAAGAGACAGAATCCGTAAGAAAAAAATTAAAATCTTAAAGAACAATTTACCACCTGAAGGAATGAAACTCCACAGTTTAAGTTGTTCAATTGCTGGGCCAGAGAGGTTGATTGGCACTGCATTATTATTAAGGACATGGTAACCGGGCACTTAGAAAATAATAACAGGATTGGGCAGAGTCAACACGGATTTATGAAAGAGAAATCATGTTTGACGAATCTGTTAGAGTTTTTTGAGGTTGTAACTAGCAGAATAGATAAGGGGGAACCAGCGGATATGGTGTATTTGGATTTTCAGAAGGCATTCAATAAGATGCCACACAAGAGGTTATTAAACAAAATGAGGGCTCATGGTATTGGGGGTAATATACTAGCATGGATTGAGGATTGGTTAACGGACAGAAAACAGAGAGTAGGAATAAATGGGTCATTTTCGGGTTGGCAGGCTGTAACTAGTGGGGTACCACAAGGATCAGTGCTTGGGCCTCAGCTATTCACAATCTACATCAATGATTTGGATGAGGGGACCAAATGTAATATATCCAAGTTTGCTGGGTGGGAATGTAAGTTGTGAGGAGGATGCAAGGAGGCTTCAAGGGGATATAGACAGGCTAAGTGAGTGGGCAAGAACATGGCAAATGGAATATAATATGGAGAAATGTGAAGTTATCGACTTTGGTAGGAAAAATAGAAAAGCAGAGTATTTTTTAAATGGTGAGAGATTGGGAAATGTTGGTGTTCAGAGGGACCTGGGTGTCCTTGTACACAAATCACTGAAAGTTAACATGCAGGTACAGCAAGGAATTAGGAAAGCAAATGATATGTAGATATGGGGAAAGTAGAGTTGAGGTAGAAGATCAGCCATGATCTTATTAAATGGCGGAGCAGGCTCGAGGGGCTGAATGGCCTACTGCTGCTCCTATTTCTTATGTTCTTATGCATTACCAATTATCACGTTGTTAAAAAGGTACTTACGCTATTAATTACCTGACTTAACTTTTTGCAGTGCGTTTAAAGGGCATTTGATGTGAAAATCTAGCACGTTCATAAAAACAATGGGGAGGCTAAAGGCATGATGCCATTTGTGTGAAGCAAACAGTAGAGCAACGTAAATCGACCAGCAAGTTCTGGAGTTTCACAACTCACGGTGTATCTCTTAATCCCCTGACCTTGCTGGCCGATTTGCACATTAATAACAGCGTGTGTCGTTAACACGCCGTTATTTCTACGGCAAGATCTGGCAACAATTGAAAATAAAAATGACTCTTGCTTTGTTACTGCAGTTCCACTCATTCACAACAGTCATTTGTCTTCATCTGCCAACGTATCAATAAAAAATAGAAGTGTGCCGAATTTTTTAAAGAGACAGATACATCAAAATCAAACATGCTACGAATTTGGTCAAATTCACAAATTTACTCAAAATGGCTTTACTTGAGTTATTGCATGTTCAGAATTCATCCCCATGAAACCATTAAATTAAAAACAGATACAAAATGATATTTAGTATTTGGAGGTTCAGAAACGTTTATTCCTTGATGCTGCAATTTAGTTTGTATGATTTATCTGCTATATGTCCTGTGTTAACTGAATTCCGTTTGCAGATTATGTGGAGGGTAGTAAAAAAAAGAGAAGTTTATTAAATAAAGGCAGTTTTGATAATCTTTTTGGTGGGATCTCAGTTTATTTATGGGCCTTTTTGCAACACTGTTATCACTGCTTCTGCAGGCATGATGGTAACCAAGACAATCTCATTTCACAGGAAGGTGATTTATGGCAGTTTCTACAGTGCATTAAACTGATAATGATGTCTTGCAGATGCCTAGATATTTTTGAGTATGAGAATGAAAAATAACAAGGACAGCAAATGTAAATCCTTCTTCCTCAAATGTGAGATTAATGCTAACTGATATGACGAAAACGACCAAGGAAAAAAGATGCTGTACGTCAGAGATAATCACACTATCCCGTTCCAGACAATGAATAATAAAGCTGTACAGTATACAAATTGCAACCAGTACTGTGGCATAATTTATTAATATCTTGATGATATTTATGACAAATTACTACTAATTATCTTAAAGTAAAATATTTTGTGAAAGATGAATATGTTGCATACAGTACCTGCGTGCATCATTAAATATTATAGGTAAGCTCCAGCTTGTGGTACAATTGACTTGAAAGTTAATTTTTCCTTGCAAGGCTTTGAAATTGAAAATTCAGCTTTGCAGCCTGGCCTGGTTGACTTCCACTTCCACGACCACTCCCCCAGACCTGAACATAGACATCCCGGCTCTGATACCTAATTCATTTTGAAAATGCTTTTGCTCACAACTGTTATGATTATAAAAGTATAAACACAATTGACAAAAAAGTATGGCCTGTTTCTATGGATGCTATTTATTCTCTCTGACCTTGCTGCACTGACACTAAAATACAGACCAGTTGTAACGGAGGCATAAGTCCCTTTATTTTAAACACTTGAGTTTCCACTTTGGGCGCAATCGGAGGTCAGGGAGAAAATTGTGCTACTTTTGAGAAGTGTTTTTTTTTCTCAAGTTTTCGCTCAAACTCATTTGCATATCACCACACGTAAAATCTGCCATGAACTAGCACAATCGGGCAGAGTTTTAGACCATAATTTTAAAAAAGATTACTTAAAAACATATTCCTTGATACACTTAAGAGTAGTAACTTGGTGCAGTTTGATTAATGCAGCTGAAAATGGGTTTATCACAAAAAATAAGCATTTATAATCAGTGTGTCTCGTCCACCACCTGTGGGTGATCCGATTTTAAATAACTGAAAATGACTTTCTAAAACTATACAGATCATTTTCTAGTTATATTGGGGTACAGTAGTCAGTTTCGTAGCACATTTAAAAAATTATATTCAAAAGCTTTTAAAACGTGCCAATTAATGCACCTAAAAAACAGCTTAATTTTAAGAGCCTCCTCGAAGGCCCGCAAACGGGCATACTTAGCGTAAACTCCCAACGGTGATTAATTCGATCTGGGGACGTGGCTAGTTTTGTGGACGGAGCTGGCTTCTAGTGCAATGTTTAGTAAACTAGCGCGAAAGATCGCAGAAACTCGATTTGCGCTGAATGTAATTTGCGCTTAAAATTAGGCAATCTTTTGAGCTGGTTTCACCGACTTAGGGCGACTTGCACTGAAAAAAACAGCACAACCGAACAGAAATTCCAGGCCATTAGCACTTCTGTTAAAGTAGTGAAATAGGAGCGAGTGCGATGTTTGAAATGTCAAAAGCAAACTAAACCAGCAGCATGCTGGAAGACTGCTGTTCACACCCTAGCTTGAATTGGTAACATCATTACTTGCCTAGGAAGAAAGCGTTTCGTTGATCCTGTGTGTTATAATTTGTCTTGGAATCTCAGAAGAATGGCATAATGGGTCTGTACTTTCTCCGTATCTCCATTTCACTGTTTGGATTGTCAAAGGGGCTTCATGGAAAGTAGTTGCCATGTATAATATCATCAGAGATTCAATTAAAACATTTTAAAAAGGATGCTAAGATATTGAACACTTCAATATTTTCTGTCAAGTGTTGCTTTTTTAATTCTGTGCAATTACATTTTTTGTAAATAAATCTGCCTATTAACTTTAGCCTGAATGATAGGGTCTGAAAGCATGGTGTTTCCCATCTTTGGAATGAACAGCAGAACATACTGGGCAACACATGCAATCTCTAGTTCAAAATACCAAGGCGAATGGGTGATAGCAGAGTTCTGTGACCACCTCCTTGGTGAAGCAGAGCCTTCTAATACACTGCCCCTCGCTTAACTGGAGGTAGCAGAAGTGCTCTCAGAATATCCTCGGAGGGTAAGGCCTCCTGTTGAGAGCCCTGATGACCCTCCTCCTCCATTTGGCCACATGTTCCACTCTTTCTCGCTGCCTCCACTCCTTCCGCCATAGATCCTGGAGGGCCAGGTTGACTGCCAGTACAGCCCCCATTAATGTAAGCCAAGTGTAGTGGTTTGAATTTTTTAAGAATAAATGTAACTACTTTTTCGTTACCACAACACTCCTGATAAAAAAATAACCTTTAAATTATTGAATTAAACTGTTGCACAATGTCAAACTGACAAGAAGGCACTGAAACTCCACTAACCTGACAGCTGCAACTCATTACTCTTGATCCCTTTAAGTAACATCCCTGAAGTCAGCTTCCAGCTGCTGCACACCAGCTCTCCCCGTCGTTGTTTGGTTGAGGTGCAGCTTGGGCGGCCAACGAGCGTTGCACGCTCACTGATGTCACGATCTGCCTGGCATTGAAGTCACCGGCAGTACCTTGTACCGGCGGCACAACGGGGGGTTGAATTTGCCGTGCGTTGCTAAATTCGCCTTGCCCGGGCACTACTGCATCAGCGCCCATTTAGCGCCAGCTGCTGACACTAATGGGAGGCACTAAGGAACTGAATTTTCCCCCCAAAATCTTTTGTCAATTTGTTTTGACATTAAGACAGTTTGGATTATGTCTTTTCTATTCTTGGAATGAATGGATGTGTGTAAGATTTTTCTGTTCAGTAAGTGGAGATAAAGAATAATGGTCCGGATTTTGCTCTGAGTGGCGAACGAATGGCGCCAGCTGTTGATTAGACTTCCACTTGTCCATCGAATTTCTATGGCGTTTTGCACAGCAAGTTCCCATGAAATCGTCATTCCAAATGACTTAAAAGGATGCATCATTGGACAACAGGGCAGCAAGATCAATGAAATACGCCAGATGTCTGGAGCGCAGATTAAAACCTCCAATTCAGCTGAGGGATCGACTGATTGACAAATCACAATTACAGGATCCCTGGCCAACATTAGCCTGGTGCAGTACCTCATCAATGCAAGGTTATCCTCTGAAGCCTTGGGAATGGGCAGTCAGTAACATTTACCCACCATCCCCAAGATTCTTCTGTTTAATTCATGAGCAGTTCCACCGATCCAGTTTGTAAATTTGTACCTGCAACCTGTCCCAGTACAGCAGTCAATAAATTACTTTCCATTCTGCAATTTCAATTACTTGTACTGTCAGCCTAAATTTATACAGACATCCAAACAGCATAGCGCCCTCTATAGGGCATCTGTGACCTGTGTAAGCAGGCCAAGGAACTTTGTATCTCCTTAACCAATCAGATTGAAGAATCGCTAATGAACAGCGCAGAGTCTGAACCAGGAAGTATAAGTTAGGATAGTGAATTCAATGTAAAATTAGGTACAGAAAGTGAAATAGAGAGGGAAAGAAAGATTGGATTAAGAAAGATAAAAGAGACAGAAAGGAAAAGTTAAAAAATTAACATAAAAAAAATCAAATAATTAATAGCTGAAGGAATGAGACTCCACACTTGTAAAAGTTAATTTTTGGTGCCAGAGAAGTTATTTGGCAGTAATTAAGACTTACCATGCTGTTAAAAGAGTACTTGGACTGGAATGGACAAGCCCTAACTTTTTTTGGCAAATTTAGTCTGTATGAGGTAAGTACAGGAACTTCACGCTATTCAATTCATTTGAATGGTGAGTCAGATGGCGAGATGCCATTTTCAAAAAGCTTATGGAGGAATGTCATATCTTAGACAGCAATTTCCGGATTTTCGTGTTTAACTGCGCATGTGCAGTTGCCAGAAGTTGCTGTCTACTTTGACTGATTTTGTGTTGACTAATTTTGCACTATGTTCTTTGACAGACTTTACATTCTCCAGGTTAAATTAAGTTAAGATCAGTATTAATTGCCTTTCTGTGGCAAGTTAGTAGGATTAATGAAAAATATTTACATTTGTTTTTGTTTTTATTTGAACTTTATCCAGCTATTGAGAAACATTTGACACTCCCTTCGTTAATACACATTTCACCAATTTCAATTCAGTTCTATGAAATGATAACAGGATCCCTTTTAAGGTTCATTTGAATTCGTGATTTCAATTCTGATTATTAATCAACTATGCCCTGTTGTTTTTGGCCTGAATAGGGATTAACTACATGGAAATTAACTAATACGATAGCAAAATACTGCGGATGCTGGAAATCAGAAATAACAACAGAAAACGCTGGAAAAACTCAGCAGGCCAGGCAACATCCGTGAGCTGTTTTGGTTTTGTTCACCAATATTTTCTCACTTAGATTAAAGTCAATCACAATTCTACAGCTTACAGCAATGTTGAAAAAAATAAAAATGCGCCGAAAATATGACAGATGTTTAAAGGCAAGCATCCCCAAGAGGCCAAAAGCATTATCGGCTGAACGTAATGATGTGCATCATTATATCTGTTTTGTAGTGGTGTTTGAGAAGATGGAAGTGCAGGCATCAGTAAAGTCTTCAGGCTGTCTACATGGGTTCCAAAATGATATGCCAACTTTAGAAAGGAATAATTTTCTGGTCCCCACTCGTAAGATTAATGGCAGCAAGACTGTTCTTATGCATCAAAATATTTTCCCTATAAATTTATTTCTGTCACCTTCAAGGTATCAAGGGAAGCCAAAATAGAAACTTGAGCTTTAAAACTGACAACTGTAAAATACCCTCGTCATGTATGCGTAGGATTAGGATTTAGTTTAATCTCATATGATTAAGGTTTTTGCTTTCTTTTTACTTAAAGTTGGCTTGTGGATTTGTACTTTAGCTAGAAATAATGAAATGGTTAAAGTTGTTCATGCCCAGGATGTTTTAGGGTTTAATGTGTCAGGGTACAATTTATCTGACTGTGCTGCTTAGCTGCTGCTGAAAGTGCTGGATGCGTGATTTGTGCCTATTGACTTCTTTTTGTCAATATAATTGGCACAAGATAGAGATAGGAAGTGGGACAATAGGGCCAAGATGATTAGTTACATGTCTAGATGGTAAACAAGTTGGCATCTGGTGTTTTGTAGGAACTACCTAATTTCTGGGGTCTTGCTCACAATAACTGTTATCAGGATATAATGAATCATCTAGGGCAGTGTGCATGACTAATGGCCTATAAAGATCTTGAGCTTTCCTTCACAATTTGTAGAGAGTCAAGATTGCAGCATCAAAGAAAGTTACGTCACCACCCAAAAGAAAAATGTGGTAATTGCATTTATTTCCCTGTATGTCTACTGGTTAGAGACATTGCGTTGTCTAGACTTGGTCGAACACAATAAAATGTTTACCTTGCAACCATATTTCCCACATTACAACAATGACTCCACTCCAAGAGTACTTCATTGATTGTAAAGCGCTTTGAGACGTCCGGTGGTCGTGAAAGAAAGACTTGCATTTATATAGCGCCTTTCACGACCACCAATGTCTCAAAGCGCTTTACAGCCAATGGAGTACTTTTGAAGTGTAGTCACTGTTGTAATGTGGGAAACACGGCAGCCAAAATTGCACACAGCAAACTCCACAACAGCTATGTGATAATGACCTGATAATCTGTTTTAATGATGTTGGTTGAGGGATAAATATTGGCCAGGACACCGGGGAGAACTCCCCTGCTCTTCTTTGAAATAGTGCCATGGAATCTTTTACGTCCACCTGAGAGAATAGACTTGGTTTAATGTCTCATCCGAAAGCTGGCACCTCCGACAGGGAAGCACTCCCTCTGCATTGCACTGGAATGTCAGCCTAGCTTTATGTGCTCAAGTCCCTGGAGTGAGACTTGAACCCACAACCTTCTGACTCAGAGGAGCTATATAAATGCAAGTCTTTCTTTCTTCTTACATTTGGTGTCAGATTCGAATTCTCTTACAATTGGCGACTGGCGGCAAGAGCTGACGAGCAACACTCCTAACTTGTGTGACACTAAGTACCTAGGACGATCAGGACTCCTACAAACCTGAATTTTGTTTAGATAGGAAACTGTATTGGTGGGTGTGTGGGGTTTTCCCTCCAGTAGTTTGAGTAACCATGGTGACTGTCAGGGAAGCTCCTCAATATAAGCTAACTGAGGTAGCCCCTAGTGAGGTGTTGGTCACCGTAATGACCAAAACAGATGAGCCGTATGCAACAGTGATGACCCACATAGAGGGGTTGGTGAATGAGAAAAAGATGACAAAAGCAGCAAGGCGTTTATTGGATACTCAGCTCACATTTGCATACAGATAAGCAAAAATAGAGTAAGCGATGTGTTAAAAGAGAAAGGGCAGAGCGATGCGGCACATCAACAACGAATGGATGATGTATCCGTCATTCTGGCTCAGTCACAACTGGTAGCTACCACCGCTACAGCCCAAGGGTTAGGGAGTTGACAGGCAATACAGGAATGGGATATTTTACAAACAGATAACAGGAGATTTGAAATAGGAGTTAGAAAATGCTAGAGGAGCCTTGCGTGAGCTTATGACCTAGCCAATGCGATCAGTGGATCACATGCAATGTAAATTAAAATTATAAGAATTTAAAGGAATTGAGGAGCTCTTGCCTCTGATGGAGGAAAATTAGCTGTTTGTAGAGAAACGACAGTAGCTGTTGTGCTATGCTGCTCACTACTGTGCGGAGAGAACCACAAATGATGTGGCCAAGGTGTGGTTACATATGGGAAAATTATCATTGTAAAATAAGACAGTCTGGAATAGGGTAAAATCTTGTTGGAAAAAGGTGGGTCACATACAGTCAATGGCTGCTACTGCCTATGAGGATTTAAAAAAAAAAAGCAGCAGAAAGTTAGAAATAGAAGCATCAGAGAAGGAAATTCAAAAATTTAAAGGCAAGATTGTTGACCAACAAGCAACAGTGGCTTGTTCAGGAGCATTTAAAGTTTCTGTAAAAAGGGACCGTCTCAAAGCAGAGTGAAAAGGGACAACTAGCCCTTTTGCAGTAAACAAAGGCTATAAAATGGTTCTGTAGAAAATCCTTTGTTAGATATGCGAAGAGCAAGAACGTGTCATCTTCGTTCTGTTGTTTCATGTTGCAGTGTCTTACAGAACTAAAAGCAGTTTAACCCTTTGTAGTCCTGTTGACATCAACAGTCATGCAAGCATTTTGATCAGTGTCTTTTCTGTGAGCATATGCTGACTTACATGTTAATATATATATACACATATACATATACATACACACACATGTTTTTGAGATAGAGATCTTCTGGTTTTGGGTTTGAAAACTGAAATTAACAGATCGAGTTTCTGAACAAATTATGAATACTGATTTTCTGTGGATATCACTACAGACAGCTAGTTATTTAAACTATGTTGATATTCCTTGGGATTGTTACATAAAACTTGGAACTTTTGAGTTAATCAATCCATAACAAGGAATTCATATGTGAGAAGTCGCACAACATCAGGTTATAGTCCAACAGTTTTATTTGAAATCACAAGCTTTCGGAGCGCTGCTCCTTTGTCAGGTGAAGTCAAGGAATTCATATTTTAAGGTGGATGAAAGCCAAAAAGGTTTGAATGATTGAGTGTGATTAAGGTGCCTGGAGTTATTAGGAGAGCGTGAATGTAGTTGTTAAAATTACTGTATCTTCATTTTAAGATTGCACCCCCTAAGAAATGGGAAAACGGTGTGCTTTCATAAAAAGCGTTTGGTGCTTTTTTTGGTTAAAGATGTGGGGTATGGATTTATTTTAACTAATTTACATTATACCACTGTTCAAACACACAGAGCTTTTTCTTGAAAAGGCAAAAGTAGCTTTGGAGGATTACAAAGTTAGTTTGAAAATTTTCAAAACTTTTTTTTATTGATTTAGCAGCACGTCTGAAACTGCTATTGTGCTGATGACTCCAACCCCAATGGGTTTTTTTCCCCCCTCAGTGAAGGAGTAATTAACCCCTTACCACATTACATTGCTGCATGCAGTCATACTGTATTAGTTTTTCTAAGTATCAGCTTAAAGTGATACTAGCTTGCTTACTACTACAAAAGTATTTCAAGGTGGGGAGATTAAGGTGATTGTTAGTGATAAAGCATGATTTGTGGACTAGTTCATGAAAGAAATGCGCACTAAGAACAATTAGAATGGTTAAAACTATGTTGAAAATACAGTCAGTGAGACTGAGATCTTAAAATACCTTGGATTTTGATGGTTAAAAATCTAACGTCTTTTGAATTTTAAAGCCATAACAGGTCAGGGAAAACCTCCCGAACACTTCTATGTTGCCTCAGTGACGGATATGTTAAAACAAACCATTACTGAATCTTTTCAGTGGCACCAACTGTTGAAAGGGCTTCCCTTTTCAGTTCATAAATTTGGTTGATATCTGATTAAATGCTAACCTGTATGGAGAGTTATTTCTTTTTGGATTGAGAGGATGGTGTGGATGTTCCTTGTTGCTCTGAGGAAGGATACCCCAGAGTACCTGAATACTTCTCTTACTAGTGACAATTGATGGTTCAAGGCGGGACAATATTTATCTGGAAGAATGATACATCCAAAACTTGAAATTTTCATATCTCTGGCAATGACATGAAGGCAAATACATTAACGTTCATTAATTGTGGTAATCGTTAAAGGACAAAAGGCAAGATCCCAAAGGTAACAAAATTAAATTGGACCAGGATGAATCAATGAAATGTCTGAGATAAGGAGAAAGATTAAATAATGAACTGATAGTAATTTGCCATTCAGGAATTTCCCTACTCTGTTAAATTTTCTTTTTGTATCTTTGCCTTCCAATTTATATAATACGCATGTAAAATTTAATCATGCACTGCCAAGAGAAATGGTACACAATTTTACTCAGCGTAATTTGGGAAGTAAATCAGGTAACGTGACAAAAGAATGTGGGCAAATGCTACATCAATGCATAAGTAATTAAAGGGATTGTTAAAGGAATAAATAGGCAGATAGTGTTTATTCTGATAACATCCCCTATTAAGAACTGATCTCAAAGGTGATATGTACAGAGATTTTTCTTAGATTAGATTCCAAAAGGGGTTAAATGGTATTTACAATTGCATTTCAACTTTTATATTAGATGAATAAATTAAAATCAGATGAGAATATGGTTTGGTGTAAGGCGAGACGATTTGGCATTTGTTATGCTCGGAAGCAGTTACGTTGTTTTGTGACTGCTCCGGTGATAATTATATGCTTAGATGGTAAACGAGTTGGCATCTGGTATTTTGTAGCAACTAGCTCATTTCTGGCGGTCATGCTCACAGTAACGGTTATCAGGATATAATGAATCAGCAAAGACAGTGCGCGTGACTGGAGGCCTATAAAGAGCTAGAGCTTTCCTTCACAATTTGTCGAGTCAGGCTCAAAAAGACTGATGAAGGTTATGTCTCCACCCAGAGGAAAAACAGGGTAATTGCATTTATTTCTCTATGTCTACTGCTTATGCGTATGCCTGGACTTGATCGAACACAATAAAAGTTTTACATTGCAACCATCTTTGGTGTCGGATTTAAATTCTCTTGCACAACTGAAATATAATTCTAAACACAAGCATAAAAATGGCGTAAATTATATATCCTGGTTTGAGATAGTCTCCTTAAGTTAGAGGAACTATTGCAATAGCTAAAACTTAAAACTTTGGGAGTCGCGCTCAGACCTAATGGGGGAAAAAAATCCTTTTAGCAATTTGGCCAGTGAGCTATTCCTTTGCTGAACTGGAATTGCATTCTAAATTTGCAAACATTCACTGAAGCTTCCAAATGACCCATGTACTCTGGGATAACTAGTATAGTATTCAACTAGCTCAGTTTGCAAAAGATATAAACAGAAAATGCTGGAAATACTCAGATCAGAATGCATCTGGGGAGAGAAGAAACAAGTTAACTTTATGGACCCTTCAAAATCTAAGGAAAAAAAGTTTCGAAGAAGGATCAGCATCCAAAATGTAACTCGTCTGTTTTCTCCACAGCTGTTGCCTGACCAGAGTATTTCTGGTATTTACAGAAATGCAGAATCACTTACAAAAAAAAAGCAGAGGTTTCAATCGTAAAATGCAGCAAATTTCCCCGTCCCCGCCCCTCATCATGCCATAAATGAGCCTTGCACTCTGCTCCACTTTGTGTATTTTAGATACTTTGGATGTTCTTTTGGATCACAAGTAGTGTCACAATTACCAGCATTGTTTTGAAAATGGTTTTAAATTCAAGTTGTCTTCCAAGAGCAAGATTTAAACTGACTTGCCTCAGATTTTTTTTTTTTTTTTTTTTTTAAACTGCTTATATCTTTACCAATTCAACATTTTAACAAAAGGCTAAACTATACTGCATGTTTCCCTGTTATAAAACATTAATACTTTAACTTATCCATTAAATATACAATTATAAAAGTAGGTTAGCATCATAAACGAACACCGCAAGATTCTGTTCAAGGTAAAGTCTCCAAAATCTCTAATGGGCTCAGGTGTATTGCAGTTCCTTTTTAATTGCTTTATAAAGAACAATATAATTTCTTTCAAGAGAAAACAGACAAGAAGCCAGCGTTACTGAAAAGACCACTGCTTCTCAGAACACTTACAATTAAAAACAATGCTTTCAACTCGATGATTCTCAATGAACAAACAAGCAGCAAATCCTATTATTTACAGACTGTCTCCAAGACTAGAGCCCACCCTTTGTAACACCACTTACTCGGAACTAAGTAATTTGCCAGAATGAAAGAAAACAAAGAACAGCACTGTAGTGCCTTATTAACAAGTTGATCACATCACTAATGCATTTGACCAAATTCCGTTCAATCAATAATAGATTACACTTGCTATGAAATGCCTGCAGCAGATCATTTTTGCAGCAGCCTCAGCAGACTAGTAACTGTAGATTTATTGAACAAAATTACAATTGAAGTTTTCATTAAGTTGTTACAATAATCTTGTTACAGGTCAGCTTCCAGATTTATGCAAAATTATTTTTTTTATCAAAAGGCATAATTGGACTGCTTAATGTTTCCATGTTAGAAAACATTTATACTTTAATTTGTTCATTAAATACAAAATTCTGGAAGTCAGTGAGCATCTTAAAACACTAAGGCAATACTTAATGGCCTTATTGATTAGCATTTACGCAAAATTCAAATATCATGCCCGGTTTGCCCTCCTAATTGGATTGCTAACAACATTTCGCTTTCAAGGCTAGTCACTCAATTAGTGGGGCTGATTCTATGGAAATACTCGTGACATAGAAACTCGCCCATTGGGAGAACAGATCTGGAAATTGGGTGGGCACTCCCCATAACTCACGAATATGAATGGATGGAAAATCAAAAAAGGGACTGTGCACCCAAATTCAAGATAAACTCTCCCAGCAGGCGAGGCTCCTCGCAAGGACTGCAAATTTGTAAAACTGACCCTCGGGATTTAATGCTCAGCTTCCCCTTCCTACATTCGTTTGCACAAGAGCAGTGGGTGGGGAAGTAAGGCAATGCAATTAAGTTGCTGGCCCTAGTCAAGAAGCCAAGTTGTGCATAGCAAAATACTGTAAGATGGTTATTCACACAATGGTACGGTCTTGTCCTGGAGCATTCCTATAAATACTATCTTAAATGAATAACCCAGAACTCAGGTCAACACCAAACGCTGCAACTAGGAGATTGAAATGTCACCCCATTTAAAAAAAAATGCACGATAGCCTAAACCTGCTGAAGGAGAAAGTAATGCCTATGAATGGCCCTACCCTAACCGGTATAGCAAACTTTCCTTGGTACATTAAACTATTGAATTTGAGAATTTCACCATCCTAAATAAAAATAAAGCTTACCCATATTGCAAGAAACATTTTATAATAATGACCATCATGTTATTGCAAAAGAATTTTTTTCTCTCCAAAATTTACATTTATTAAATCATTGCACCTGATCTGGTGAGTTTGGCCTACAATACTGTAATTTGTCACTTAATGAAGACAATGTGCAAGCATATTTCAAATAGTGCTACATCTGTCATTTGAATTTGAATCTGAATGTTAAATTTTGAAGTCATCAGATCCAACAGAGCCATGTTGTGCATGCCACTCAGTTTGTTATTATTTTATTGAATAACTGTCTGTGATAAGCAGAACTGGAGGTTTCATCTTTTGGCATAAGTAACTACAGTGCTATCCACTTTAATTTATATATACACACACACACACACACACATATATAATATGTTAAAGACATGGTCGCCAGCATCCTCCCTGCTGATTTTCACCATCCAGTTCTGGTATCCTGGGTTGCAGAGCTGACCGTGTTAATCCCCAAAACTTCTGGGGCAACAGGTCTTTCTTAGTTGCTGTAAACTTCCAGCCCATGTGACTGCCACAAGTACGGCACTGGGCTATAGTCCATGCGAACCTGCAAAATATTTCACAACAAAATGAGGGGGGGTTAGGAAACCTGTAAGTGAATCATGTGCAATATCAATCAAAATTAGCACTTTAGTATATATTCACATATGATAGATAACTACATTGAGGATACTGGTAAAAGTTTATATCTCTTACTAGAGTCAATTTTATTTCATTCAATTGTTTCTGCATTCACATTTATCATGAGACGAGGAGAACTGTACATAACTAGCTCTGCTATAACAAAGTCAGATGTGAAAAATTAAACTTTGTATTGATTTCATTTATAGAATTTTTTGACTTGCTACTGGGCCCTAATTTCTTTCTTCTAGTTCATCCATAAAGCACTACACAATTGTAATTTACACAATTTTCCCCAAACAAAACCACTCTTGTTCCACATACCAGTTTACCACAGGAAACATTTATTTATTTTACATTTTCCACAGCAGTGCCGATACCTTCAAGTGAATTAATTTTTTTCCCTATGCTTAGAGGTTATGATCAATTGAATTTGTGTATTGCTTCAGATGCCGAATCTTCCATTATCTAGGCATGTCATGCTTGTGTCACAGTATGTAAACAAGGGAGTAGTTTAGGATTTAATTCTGCTTTAATAACCTGAAAGTTTACTTCCTTCAATGCTGCATTTGTTGTGACGCCCAAGCCCTGCAGAACTGCATGCTTGATATGAAAAAATATCAGTATTTAAATAAATGTAATTCTTTTGATTAGTGCTCTGCATAAAATGGAGTGAAACAGGACATCACTGCTATGTAATGGAAAATGTCCAATGGATGGTGCTGTGCTACCTTTGTGATACTAACAGTGAGCAGTGCTAAATAATAAAGCAAAATGATCAGAATGAATTAAGACACTGAAGAACAGGGACATTTAGTATTTCACTGAATTCAGTACAGTAGCCAATAAATTACAAATTTGACATTGTAAATAAGAGATTACCCAGGGAACCAGCTATGCTGAGTTGATGGTCGACCAATTAAGTTCAGGTTGTTAGCTTTATATACGGTGAGGGTTTCATGTACATAACCATGAGCATTCACGTAGGCAGCCATTGGTCCATACAAGGATAAACTTTTAAAAAAGTGGATAAGAACTAGTTAATAACTATGCAAACCAATAAAAATATACAATCGTTGAGGTAGTTCAGCTTCTACAATAATTGCTGGAGTTCAGCTTTTCTCGATCTATTATATATCTAACTATCTATACAACACTAAGTTAGGAGGCACAGTAAGTTGTGTAGATGAGAGCAGGAAGTTACAAAAGAGATAGACAGACTAAGCATGTGGCAAAACTATGGCAGATGGAGTTCAATGTGAGAGAGTGCGAGATCATCCAATTTGGATGAGAGAAAAATGTGAATATTAATGGCAATAGACTAGAAGCTGTGGAGGATCAAAGAGATTCAAGTGTCCATGTACACAAATCACCAAAAGCTAGTGAACAGGTACAAAAAGTAATCAAAAAGTCTAACGGAATTTTGCCTTTACCAGGGGGTTGGTAAAAGCGAAGAAGTGATGTTTTAGTTGTACAGAGCCTTGGTTAGATCCTATCTGAAGTACTGTGTTCAGTTTTGGGCACTGAACCTCAGGAAGGATATGTTAGCCTTGGTACAGCACAGATTCACCAGAATGATACTCGGGCTTGAATGATTTAAAGTATGAGGACAGGTTGCATAAAGTTGGTTTGTGTTAAGAAGGATGAGGGGTGATCTCATCAAGGTTTTTAAAATAAGGGGGTTCAATAGAGTAGATACAGAGAACCATTTCCTCTGGTGGAGAATCCAGAAGGGGGTATAATCTTAAAATTAGGCCATTTAGGAGTGAAATTAGGAAAGTGCTTTTTCATACAAAAGGGTAGTGAAAATCTAGAACCCTCTCCCAAAGGACTATGGAATATGAGTCAATTGACATTTTCAAGACTGAGATCGATAATTTTGTGTTAGTCAAGGGCATCAAGGAATATGGAGCAAAGGTAGGGAGTTGCGGTTAGGATACATATCAGCCATGATCTAACTGAATGGTGGAATAGGCTCGAGGGACTGAATGGCCTATTCCTGTTCCCAATTTCATCTGTTCCAGAACAAAAATGGCATCCTTATTAGGTTGTTGCAGTAATAAACAACCTAACTGTTAAAAGAATGTTTTGAATATACAAGCAGATCTTCTGCGAGTTGGAGGATACGTTGTTTTGTAACAGTGGGGTGCTTATGGCTGGTAAGGGATAACTTCAGCGTCACTGATTTAAAGTGACTGAATACATAAAAAAAATTATAAAGATATTTTATTTATATAAACTGGTGCTTTGGGATTTGAATTCCATGGTTTTATCCATTATTCTGTGAAAGATTGACATGGTTCTTGGCTTTGGTAGAACTGGAATTTGGCAGAATTGAGGTGAAGCTGCTAGGGTTTGGTAGCATTGGGGAATAGCTTGGTCTTGCAACACTGTGGAGAGGAACTGGGAGATGAAATACGGGGTTTAACTCACGGATGGATCGCAGGTGTTTGCTAACAAGGGCAGGACATTATTTTTGGTCCTGTGGTGAACAACACCTTTAGGGTGTGATGATGGAGGTGCACACTGATCTTAATTACATAGTAGGTTTCAGTAATTGCAAATTAAATAAATATTGCAGTGAGACCATGAGTAAATGATATGCCATAAATTTGAAACTGAAAACTTGTGCAACAAACCAGAGCTACATTATTACCAAAGAAACATTTTGTTCACATTTTTCCTTCTGCATACTCAATTTCAACCAGGCTATGTTATTTTATAGAATAGCAATGGCTGCCTTTGGCATTGTTAATAATCCAAGGATCTCATGTGCTTCGTTATAAAATTAGAATCCTACCGTGACTACTATATCAAAATGGAAACTAACCTGAAAATATCATTTTTGGTGGTTATTTCTGTGTGGAGACATCTTTTACAACAAAGAGACGTACACTGTAAACCAGAAATTAGTTATAGATAAATAAATAAAGTGAAGATTTTTGGAATTCTGTTGTAAGCATGTTTGACAAAAACATTACAAAAGGACTGCACTCAAGACATACATTTACTACATTAAATGGCAATTCCTGTTCTTTTCACTACCCTATGCTACAGCACTGAAGCGCATATAAAATATTTTCTCCCCTCATGAAAACTGCAACTCATTTGAGGCTTTGGAAAAAGAGCACCAGCAGCCATCATGTAACTCACCCAATTGGCCATTTTGCATGTGATCTGAGACAGTGAGCACCAGTCCCTGATTACATTGTTCTGTGATCTGATTCGTTGAATGGACATTGGTCTCAACAATGGTATCAGTTGAAGGGACGCAGCACTTAAAGCTTTTAATTATACAGATAGATTGTTTGTTTGTTTGATTTCAGTAGTTGATGGAATACAGCACAAGTTACTAGCTAGACTGATGTAAATGCATAATTATAGTTTATTACAGTAAAATTGAATTTTGTCCACACTTACTTTGTCCATCAGATCCAATTCACAACGCAGCCGCTGAATAGCACTACCAATTTTTAGAAGCTCTATTCTTAAGGCATCATCAATTGGTAAACAAGCAGCAACTCTATAAGAAAAATCTAAACACAATAATTAATCATTTCTGTTAAGAAATAATAGCAAATTCACTCCCCCCAAAGTCCTTTTTTGTTCTAATTCACAGATTTCAAACTATATCTAGACTAGATGCTCATCAGAAGATCCATGAATATTCTTCTGGGACTAACTACAGAAATAACTTAATTTCAGTTTATTCTACTGCTCAATCTGAAATCGCTACCCATAACATTAACCTTGTCATCCTGCAGTTAAATCCATTGAAGAGCACGAACTAAGTTAAAAAGTTACATTTTTAAAAATTGCACTTGGATTTGCATTACAGAAGAAAAGCTTATCGAATCTCAAGGGTAAAACTAACTTTGGACTTTTTAATGCAAGAGGAGTGACATATTTAATTAATTCTTACCTATAGGATTTGAGGGAAGGGAGTCATCTTTGAGGTTTTCATCCCACTCACGGAGTTGCACTTTCATTCTTTCCATTAGTATTTCCTACATATGGACAAAGGAAAAAAAAGCTGCATGCACCAGAGGATGATTGGTTACACTTTATAAAATGCTTTACACAACAGGTTTATACCATTATAACACTGTGTCTGAACTATTACTTCTCTCCCAAATAGTTCTATTAATTTCCTGCATTCAGACACTTTACAATGATTGCTCTATGTCCTGCTTGCTGTACGGAACCAAAAATCAGGAAAAGTAAGGTTTCTAGCAAAAAAGAAATCCCCCCCCCCTGCCAATTTTCTCTTCTCCCATCTTGTTTTGAAAGAGTTGACAATGCTAAGAAGTGGTTCCCTAGATGCCTCTGGTACCTCATTGAAATGGTCAGTTCTTGTGCAAGCTTAGAAGGCAAATGCTGGCAGACCATTCAATCACAGAGCATCACATCCAAGTCTTAATCCACCCGAATTCCACAAATATGTACTTAAAGTAGAGGCAGGATTCTTGGCCGATTTTCCTCTGCTCAATTCAGAGGAGCTGAGGCCAATTGTAATGTCCCTACCACTGGCCCAGCTGAACACCATAGATTGGGGATCAGAGTTTGAATCTTCCTGGTCTGTGGCTCAGTTACTCACTGGCCAAGCCGGCTGAGCAATCAGAGGGAGTTAAAGTCTCCCTCTATCCTGCAACTGAATGTTAAACTTGGCAACAGATCTTTTTTTGAATCACTATTTGGAACAATGAGATAAATAGTCATAACTCTGATTAATTTGTGAAAGTAATACTTGGCTTTGAAACAGACAGGTGAATGTAATACTTTACTCTTCACAATGGAACTTTCAAGATGGTAGGCAATCACATATGGAAAAAAAGAGGGAAATTATATAATAACAAAAAGCGGGAAATTATATAATAACAAAAAGCAATGAAGTATGTTTTTTTTGCAATAATCTGCAGTGAAATTGATTATTTTCCATTTAAAACATTATCCCCATATCTGCTTTATTAAAGAGTTTAGCTATTAATTTCACAAGCTAAAAAGCCCCAATAACTCAAGTGGCAGTTTATTACACCCTCCATATTCTGAAATAAATTAATGTGTAAAATCTGAAAAACATGGGACTTCTTAAAAATGTAATCAAACTCCAAGCCTGATAATTTTTAATGTACATACTATTACTGTCATACACATGCAATTAGTAAGATTTTCAGTAAGAAGTTGTCCACGCTTATGCATAGTATAGACAAAAAAATTTAAATCTGTAAAAATAGTCTCGATTTTTTTGCAAATTATCCTTAATCTCATTCCAGAACCGGTTACTAGGATGTACTCGACTGTGGTACTGGTTGACTCTCCTCAATTTACTCCTTCCTCATGGGTATATGCACATTATCTGCACCACAACACAGATCAGGAACTCGCATCACATCTGGCAAGCCCCAATGGAAAACACACACAAGAACATAAGAAATAGGAGCAGGCCATTTGGCCCCTCGAGCCTGCTCCGCCATTTAGTGAGATCATGGCTGATCCGATTTTGGCCTCAACTCCACTTTCCTGCCCACTCTCCATAACCCTTGACTCCCCTGTTGCTCAAAAAAATCTGTCTATCTCAGCCTTGAATATATTCAATGACTCAGCTTCCACAGCTCTCTGGGGTAAAGAATTCCAAAGATTCACTACCCTCAGAAGAAATTCCTCCTTAACTCCGTCTTAAATGGGCGACCCCTTATTCTGAGAATATGCCCCCTTGTTCTGGATTCCCCCGTGAGGGGAAACATCCTCTCGCATCTACCCTGTCCAACCCCCTCAGAATCTTATATGTTTCAATAAGATCACCTCTCATTCTTCTAAACTCCAATGAGTATAGGCCCAACCGGCTAAACCTTTCCTCATAAGACAACCCTTCCATCCCAGGAATCAACCTAGTGAACCTTCTCTGAACTGCCTCTAATGCAAATATATCGCTTCTTAAATAAGGGGATCAAAACTGTACGCAGTACTCTAGGTGTGGTCTTACCAGCGCCCTGTACAGTTGTAGCAAGACTTTCCTACTTTTATACTCCATCCCCCTTGAAATAAAGGCCAACATTCCATTTGCCTTTCTAATTACTTGCTGCACCTGCATGTTAACTTTTTGCGTTTCATGTACGAGGACACCCAAATCCCTCTGTACCGCCGCATTCTGTAGTCTCCATTTAAATAATATTTTTCTTTTCTATTCTTCCTACCAAAGTGGATAACTTCACATTTTCCCACATTATACTCCATCTGCCAAATTCTTGCCCACTCACTTAACCTATCTATATCCATTTGTAGACTCTTTATATCCTCCTCACAACTTGCTTTCCCACCTATCCTTGTATTGTCCGCAAATTTGGCTACAATACACTCGCTTCCTTCATCCAAGTCATTAATATAGATTGAAAATAGTTGAGGCCCCAGCACTGATCCCTGTGGCACCCCACTAATTACAGATTGCCATCCTGAAAATGACCCATTTATCCCGACTCTCTGTTTTCTGTTAGTTAGCCAATCCTCTATCCAATCTAATATATTACCCCCAACACCATGAGCTCTTGTCGTATGCAGTAACCTTTTATGTGGCACCTTATGGAAATCCAAATACACTACATCTACTGGTTCCCCTTTATCAACCCTGCTCGTTACCTCCTCAAAGAAGTCTAATAGATTTGTCAAACACTATTTCCCTTTCATAAAACCATGTTGACTGTTTGATTGTATTATGATTTTCTAAATGCCCTGCTACTACTGCCTTAATAATGGATTTGAGCATTTTGCCAATGGCAGATGTTAGGCTAACTGGCCTATAGTTTCCTGCTTTCTGTCTCCCTCCTTTTTTGAATAAGGGCGTTACATTTGCAGTTTTCCAATCCGCAGGGACTTTTTCAGATTCACGGGAATTTTGGAAGATTACAACCAATGCATTCACCATCTCTGTAGCCACTTCTTTTAAGACCTTAGGATGCAGGCCACAGGTCCAGGGGACTTGTCAGCCTTTAGACCCATAAGTTTGCCTAGCACTTTTTCTCTAGTGATAGTTTTAAGTTCCTTCCTCCCCTTGATTTTCTATTACTGGGATGTTTTTATTGTCCTCTACTGTGAAGTCAGATACAAAATATTTGTTCAAAGCCTCTGCCATTTCCTTGTTTCCCATTATTATTTCCCCAGTCTCATCCTCTAAAGGGACCAACGTTTACTTTAGCTACTCTCTTCCTTTTTATATACTTGTAGAAGCTCTTAGTAGTTTTTATATTTCTTGCTAGTTTACGCTCATAAGCTATTTTCTCCCTCTATTATTTTTTTAGTCATCCTTTGCTGGTTTCTAAATTTTTCCCAATCTTCTGGCCTACCACTAATCTTTGCAACATTGTATGCCTTTTCTTTCAATTTGATACCATTCTTAACTTCCTTGGTTAGCCATGGTTGGTTCATCCTTCTCTTCGAGTCTTTCTTTCTCACTGAAATATATCTTTGTTGAGAGTCATGAAATATCTTTAAATGTTTGCCACTGCTTTTCTACTGTCTTACCTTCTAATCTATTTTCCCAGTCCACTTTAGCCAACTCTCTCCTCAAACCTTTGTAATTGCCTTTATTTAATTTTAATACTCTAGTTTCAGATCCAAGTTTCTCATGTTCAAACTGAATGTGGAATTCTATCATGTTATGATCACTCTTCCCTCGAGGATCCTTTACTATGAGAACATTAATTAATCCTGCCGGTAATATTGTGCTAATACCTGTCCTTGCTGAGGAGGTCTCCCAGCATTCTGTATCAAAATATTGGTCATCACATGAAGCACCATGTACTTTTTGCATTAGTGGCAAATTAACTAAGTACCTAGTCACAGCTTCCAGCTTGCTGTTGAATTTGAGCATGGCAGCATTTTCAACTGCCAGACTGTCTGATTTGGTACCCAAAGCATAAGGTTTGTCTGACTAGCCTGATTTTCCATTAAAAAAAAAAAATAGCTTTTATGCCTCGAGACCACGTGCTCAATCCCTATCTGCTTCTCAGCCAGTTAGAGATGCACCCAGTAAGAGTGCCAACAATCGAGCTGTTGTAGTCAAACATCTCTGGTGTTTAAGAAGCATAGGTAGATGTATCATTTACCCACAACAGCCGTGATATGGAGCAACGATTTAGGAAAATGCACTTCAGAGTGGTGTTTCAATATGCTCCGGAGTTTTTTTTTAAATAGTGAATTAACACGTCATTTTGGCGTATTTAATGAAAAATTTCTCAATGTCTGTAAAAGTGTTTAGCAACTAAGCTTAAACTTCAGTTTATCCTGATCAACACATTTCCCCTAAATAATATATTTGAGGTCTAGACATGAAACTAGATAAAATAAAACCAGAACGTTACAGCAAATAATACATTAAGTCATAAGAATTTTATGGAGATTCTATGGCTTAGCACAAGGGTGATTAAACTTTTACCATAATGGGCCAGATCCTTCTGATGCAGTCAGTGAAATAGCTGATCAAGGGTGCATTTACACTAACTTCAGCAGGGGTGAGAAACAAAAACCGCTTTGCCTCTATTGCAAAAATTAACTGTAAACACACTAAATTGCTTTCTTTGCCTTCATTTTAGCCTCTCTAACTTCACATCAGTCTCTCTCCAAATTCATTTTTCTCTCTCCACTTCTTTCTGCTTTCACTGCTATCCCGCTTCTTTCTACTCTTTTCTCTTCTCCTTTTAGCCCCGTTTCTTTCTCTGTTTCTATAGGCAGTGAAAGTAACACAACAGGGCTCAGGTGAATGGCCGAGTTAGAAGCATCAGCAAGCAGGGACTTGAGCCATCAAACATATGAAAATGAGGGACAGGAAAAAATCAGCAGGTCCATCCAGCCTGTCCTATATAGTCATGCTGCAATTAAGCATCACAAACCCCCAAACACTCGCCTCTGAAAAACCCACTGGTAGAAATAACTGATCTGCTAGTGAGTTCACCGGACTTGCCTCAAGAATCCAGTACTGTCAAGTCAAGGCAATGCACTCCTGCTATGGAAAACCTGTAGCACTGCCTGAGTTTAAAAAAATAATCCCACAAACACATTAGCAGATAAGCAGTTTCTACTAGTGGGAAGGATCAAAAGCTGAAGCTCCAGAGGCTGGATAAGATCAGGTTGCATGCCGCAATTGGCTAGCAGACTGGACATCACTGCCTTAGCACACTGATCCTTCAGCTCCAGGACATGCCTGAGCCATGCCCAGAATGGTGGAGCAAGTTTGTAGTAGGGATAACCCACAGGAATCACACGTAGATGGCTGGCGTGTGAAGTGGAAACACAAAGCTGCCAAAGGGCATTAAGGCACATAGAAACTTACAGCACATAAGGAAGCCTTGGTGGTACAGAGTAGAGGGAACTTAACGCTGTCTATATCTGATCTAGGGGTTCTTCACACCAATAATTGGTAACTAAAATGAAACAGCATTCCACGTTGCAGTATTGACATGTTATTTCAATTACCACAAAAGTCTGCAAAGGAAATTTAGATTTATACTCACTGCATCATACAAAGAATATACCCATGGAGGCCACCAAGTCAGATTTGCACAGTGGAACTTTCTCTAAAGAGAGCAAGCAATGAAAATTAAAACTTGTATGAAAGCTTTATGTAAAATGAGTACACAAAACAAACGTTTTATAGTTGATAGGATTACTGAGGCACCAGAGAGCTTTGGAGCTCTACTGTACAAGATCACATACTACTGAGTTGCTGATCTCAGCCACAGTGCCATGGGGAAGTGCGAAAGGCAGGCCTCGCATCTGAAGGGTGTTTGGGGGGAAGGCAATATCTGAAGACTAGTTACTGGTCCACTCTGGCCAGCTTAAAAGCAATCATGGGAGCAAGTCAATACTTCACCACAATTGCTAATTTGTTGGAGAAGCTTGAAAATCAATCACGTAATCCAACAGTTAGCAATGTGTAAAAATGTATCAATTTCACGTTGTGCCAGTTTTTGACAAGTGAATGAGAGCACTAAAATGGTTTTAATGTCCACCATTAGATCACCTTAATAGGGCTCAGCAACTTTGTCTGAAGCCTCCAGAAATTTTCATCTAATTTTAAAAGAAAACTATCTTTGTAAATGAGTGTTTGAGCCAAACTACAGCAAGCGCTTAATGCGGCAAAACTGCACCGAGATCTGATCCATTAAATGTACAATTTATTGATTCCTTAACATTGCAATAATCTTAAAAAGGTCAAGTAATTCCTTAAATAATGTATAGTATTGTTCTTGAAGGTTTACAGCTTAGCAAGATGGACAAGCCCTTTCAAAAGGATGACAGGAGTATATAAAGAGGAGCCCAGGATGACTCCCACCAGCAAAGCAATGAGTCTCTGTTTGGCACCTCCCTTAAACAGCACATTAGAAATTCAGCAGAATACTGCAGATGCAAACCAACATTCTCCCATCACTAACTGGTGATGATAGCACATATACCATATCGTTCACTCAGACTCAGACAGAGATAAGGCAACTATAAATTTTATAAATCACATTCCTATTTAAATATATTTCTTATAAAATCTAGGGTTAGTTTACCATGCAAGGATAAACTTCATTAAATGCAAGTTACTGTGCTGTATATTCCACAGATAAGGAATGAGAACAAAACAAATTTGTTTGTACACATTGCATTTGAAGTAGTCATTAGAAGTTGGTTCAGAAATCTGGTGCAAGAAAAAATAGCATGCAAATTTAACTGACCATGTTACTGTTTGTGTAGATTTTTTAATTCAAGAACATGTGGAGTCAGGAGACAGGTAGCAGAATGGATAGCAAGCTGGCTACAAAACAGAGTAGGGGTTAAAGGTAGTTAGTCACACTGGCAAAAGGTGGGATGTGGAGTTCCACAAGGATTGGTACTGGGCCACTGATGTTCACCATTTACATAAACAATTTGGACTTGGAATCGGAAGTACAATTTCAAAATTTGCGGACACCACCAAATTGGGGGGTTGTAGTTGATATTGTAGTATGTACTCCTTGGAAAATAAGTGTCTAAATGGGGTTGAGGAGCAGAGGAATCTGGGGGTTCAGATGCACAAATCACAAAGTAGCGACACAAATTAATAAAAAAAGCAAACAAAGCACTGGGGTTCATTTCTAGAGGGATAGAATTGAAAAAGCAGAGATGTTAAACTTGTATAGAACATTGAATCACACTTGGGAGTACTGTGAACAGTTCTGGTTGCCACATTATAAAAAAAGGATATAGAAGCACTGGAAAAGATTTACTAGAATGATACCAGAACTGAGAGGTTATACCCGTCAAGAAAGATTGAACAGGCTGGGTCTCTTCTCTAGAAAAGACTGAGGGTCACCTGATATAGGTCTGTAAGATGATAGGGTAGACAGAGAGAAGATGTTTCCACTTGCAGGAGACCAGAACTAGGGGCCATAAATACAAGATAGTCACTAATAAATCCAAAAAGGGAATTCAGGAGAACTTCTTTACCCAGAGAGTGGTGAGAATATGGACCTCGCTATCACAAGGAGTAGTTGAGGCAACTAGCATAGATGCTTTTAAGGGGAAGCTGGATAAACACATGAGGGAGAAAGGAATAGAAGGATATGTTGATGGGGTTAGATGAAGAGTGGGAGGAGGCCAGTGTGGAGCATAAACACCGGCATGGACCTGATGGGCCAAAAGGCCTTTTTCTGTGCTGTACATACAGTATCACAAGTTGAATTTTCTGCGGGCTTAAAACAGACCAGAAACAGCTATTTTTTAATTCTAATACTAGAACAAAATCTGTACGAAGTCAGTACTTAATAGAAGCTAAATCTTCCAAGAACAGCTCGAGACCAGCTTCTCATTTACTAGTGAAGATGATTGCTTGTTACAGTGATATCTTTAGACAGAATATAGAACCAACCTTCTGATATTTCTGCCACCATCTCTGAGCTTGTTTTAGCCGGCATGCAGGGGGCTTATTTGAACGAACATGTGAAGTTTGTTAAGTGAATTAAGCTGCACTCCTGATATGCTCGAAGAAAGGACCCATTCTGGCAGGATCTGAACTTTTGCCACCCGAATTCTAGGAACAAATTAAAAGTAGCACTTGTTAACATACAATAAATTGCCTCTGTTGATATGATATTCTATATATTGGAGAATGGGAGAGGGAGGGAAATGAAAAGAGGAAGAGTTGTCATTTTATACATGTGATACAACTCAGGCAGGATTTTAAAAAAAGTGAGGGGTATAAAAGTGGTATCATTAATGCTTGAAGGGCTGGGGACTGTTTCAGAACCTGGCAGCAAAATTTAATCTCCACAAAAATATAAATTTGCAGGAAAATAAAATGAAGCTGCTCTAAGTTAAACACTAATAGCATCTTAGATACCTGAAAGAGGCAAAGTAGCGACTCTACCAGCTTTAGGCAATTTGTACTGTGTACCAGAGCTCGAGAGCAAGCTGGATAAGTCACTCCTACTGCTTCCTTTGGAAAAGCATCTGAAGGACTACCAAAGCATGAAGAGCCTACTGCATATTCTGCATAGGTCCTTCTCGACCAGTCTGCAGCCTTTGACACAGTTGTCCACACTATCCTCCTCCAACTCTCCTCCATTGTCTAGCTGGGTGGGACTGCACACTCCTGGTTCCATTCTTATCCAGTCGTAGCCAGAATCACCTGCAATGGCTTCTCTTCTCGCTCCGTTACCTCTGGTGTCCCAAGGATCTATCCTTGGCCCCCTCCTATTTCTCATCTACATGCTGCCCCTCGGCGACATCATCTGAGAACACTTCAGGTTCCACATGTATGCTGACGACACCCAGCTCTACCTCATCACAACCTCTCTCGACCCCTCCACTGTCTCTAAATTGTCACATCGCTTGTCAGACATCCAGTATTGGATGAGCAGAAATTTCCTCCAACTAAATATTGGGATGACCGAAGCCACTGTCTTTGATCCCCGCCACAAACTCCATTCCCTAACCACCAACTGCATGCCTCTCTCTGGCAACTTTGAGGCTGAACCAGATTGTTCGCAACCTTGGTGGCGTATTTGACCCAGTGATGATCTTCCGGCCACATATCCGCGCCATCCCGAAGACAGTCTATTTCCATGTCCGTAACATCGCCCGACTCCGCCTCAGCTCATCTGCTGCTAAAACCCTCATCCATGCCTGTTACCTCTAGACTTGACTATTCCAATGCACTCCTGGCTAGCTTCCCACCTTCTATAAATTAAGCTCATCCAAATCTCTGCTGCCTGTATCCTAACTCGCACCAAGTCCTGTTCACCCAGCACCCGTGCTCGCTGATCTACATTGGCTCCCGGTTAAACAATGCCTTGATTTTAGAATTCTCATTCTCGTTTCAAATCCCTCCATGGCCTTGCCCCTCCCCATCTCTGCAACCTCCTCAAGCCCTACAACCCTCGGATATCTACGCTCCTCCAATTCTTGCCTCTTGCGCATCCCTGATTTTAATCGCTCCACCATTGGCGGCCGTGCCTTCAGCTGCAGAGGCCCTCAGCTCTGGAATTCTCACCCTAAACTTCGCCGCCTCTCTTTCCTCCTTAAAGACGCTCCTTAAAACCTACCTCTTTTTGGTCACCTGCCCAAATATCTCATGTCGCTTGGTGTTAAATTTTGTTTGATAACGCTCCCGTGAAGCACCTTGGGACATTTTACTACGTTAAAGGCACTATATAAATGAAAGTTAATGGCCCAGAAATTGATCCGGCTGCGCGAGAGTACGCACAGTGTACACTCACGCAGCCAGACTTCAATTGCCGGTTTTCAGCATGCACTGCGCATGCACTGAAAACCGGCAATTGATCTTTCGAAAAGGGGGCGGGTCCTCAGTGCACCGCGTGCGCGCTACAGGCTGCGCGCACGCGGTGCACTTCATCGCTTGCGCACGCAGGTAAGTATTGAAGAATCTGGAAAAGAAAAAAGGAAGCGCAGGAGACTCTTTTAACCAGGTAAGTACATAATTAAGTAGTATTTAGAATTTTTTTTTAACAGGTAAATCTTTAGTAGCGACTTTAAAGACAGGTAAGTTTATTTTTATAACATTTTAAAAGATTTAAAATTTTTTCAAAAATTTATTTTTTTGTTTAAAAAGGTTAATTTATTTAATTACACTTATTTTAATTATGTGATGGTTTTTTTTTTTAATTTAATGGAGGTTTAGCTCTTCTTTTGGGGGCTTGTTGTATTCCTAGTTTTCACAGCAGTTCAATGGCCGCTGTGAATTCTATGAATGAGAGCTTGGTGTGCTGCCATTGGCTGTAACTCAGTCACGTGATCCCACAGTACGCTCGAACTAACTTCGCACTGTGGGATCACGATGCACTCGCAGCTGATGGCTGGAACATGAAGTTCCAGCGAGCTGGGACTGAAAAAGCCAACGCGCAGTGAGACATCGCGGGAAGGGCTTACCCTCGCACGAACCCTCACACTGCAATTTCTGGGCCATTGTTGCATATCAACCGTAAACCTGAGATTTGGAAATGGGGAAACTATCAACAACTCAGAATAAAATAAAAGTAAGGAAGAATTAAAGACTAAAGAGGTAAAAATAAGTGTACAATCTTTGAAACAAGTGCCCTATATATAAAAATGATGGTATTAAGTAAAGACAATTCACCTATGAAATCAACATTTGAGAAAAATATGCACTAAAACAATCTGTAAATGAGCTTTTGGGAAGAGAGGGGGAATAAAGTCAGTGACAGCCAATTCAAAAAATACCCATTACTATAAAATAATGACAAGTAATACTTCTTTCTTCTTGGTTGGTTATACTTCACATGTTAGAGTAACTTCCACTCTATTGTCCAGATAGGAGAAAGGATCTGCCTGTCTACAAACAAAAGCCTATCAAGTAAGCACCTTTTACTGAAGATTGAGCAAGATATTGTTATTCACCATATAATTACTGTGGGCCACAAAGCATTGTTTATCTCTTCCTCCCTTTGCTGCCAATTTTCTCCTTGCCACATTGTCCCTCCCTTCCAAGAAAACATGAACTAGTTAGTGGGGTCTGGCTCCACAAGCATTGGCTGTACTCTGGTAACTCATTCAAATGGCTAATCTTCTTAGTTGAACTAGCTAGTGAGTCAATAGGCCAATCATCCGTGGGGAGCATCACAATCAAGGCCAATCCTATCCTCTCCCAAGATGTAGAAACAACACTGCTAGCAGCAACTGCTGGATAGTGATCAGCAGTGGGAACCATGGTGAATGGCCTATTTCTTAACCTAGGGTTGTTGACAACAATGCCAGCACTCCTACCTCTACCCCACTTGTGATCAGCTAAGTTAGCACATCAAGCCTGAACATTACTGCCCTAACCAAGTGTGTCATCAGGGAGGCTCTTAATATTAGGTATATGTACACAGTAAATTTTTGCAGTGGTAAGGTTTGCATGGGCATCTTTTATTTTGTAAATAAAAAGGATTACTGTACTGAAAGGTAGTCGATAATTAATGGATATTCCAAACATTTAGAACGGAGCTAACATGATCCAAACAGGAAATTTAACAATACCAACGCTTGCTCTTAGCACCCAAAGTATTGTTCAAGTACTAATCATACCACTTTTGAACAAACACCACATTGGAGATAAAGATCAAGAGTGGCAAGGCAGCCTGAAAGTTACCATCTTACCCATCAGTTTGAGTTCTTGTTTCAAGAACTTTAAACCTCTGACGTCCAATAGCTTTCACTTTTACAGTTTCAATACCGTATTCTTGTTCCTCCCTATATTCATAAATCTCTGCTGTTGTTCCAAACTCTGGAGCTCTGTCAGAAGGATCACTAGGAAAGAAAAAGATCAAGACAGTAGAATGGGTGCCTTATTTCCATTCAGCAAAAATTTCTCACATAGAAGAAAATTCAATTTAGCCGTAGGGTGGGCAGTAAGATAAATGTATCAATTGCTCGGAATATCAAAATGCTCGCACTATTACTAAACATTCTGATTCAAGAAGTTTGCATATGATGTATTTCAACAGAGCATCAGTTGTTCAATTATATTCATTGAAAGTAATGCAGCAGAAATCGGGTATCACAGTGGTCTTTCACTTCTGGGATCTGGGTTCAAAACCTGCCCAAGCCAATGGAATGCACGTCTCCTCTGGCTATAAGGGTCCTAGGTGAAATGAGCCGACACTGGGTGCCTGAAATGGAATGGCTCAAGTCCCCACCAGGAACATCCTTTATCTAGTTGAACGGAAAAAGAGAAAAGTAATGGATCAATTGTTAAAGTATGTCCATAGGTATCTCAGTAGATAAAAGAACTTTGGCCTGGACAGGGGCGGAGTTTCGGATGGGAAACCCGCAAGTCCGGGTTTCCCCGCATGCTATGGAGTTTTAACTCCACAGCATGCATCTTTTGTCCTTGACAGGTTCCCCGCCCGAAGGTCAGCCTGACAGGCTTGGCTCCCAGTCGGGTGGGAAGACTCCGGAGCAGACCACCGGACTAGGTAGGTCCGATCCCTGACCCCCCGGGGGGGGTGTGTGTGTGTGGAAGCACTCTAGCTCCTCCTGAACTACAAGCAGTGCTGTAAAGGCACTTATCTTCTCCCTGAAGCTGTCCTCGCCTCCCTTTAGCTGTCAGGTTTCCGAGGCCTAGGAACCCAGCAGGCCAGTTAAACCTGTAGAACGGGTTAAATCAGAGGCTGCCAGCCTCATTAAAATATTTAAATTGCCAACCCGCCTACTGGGTTGGCTGCCCACTCTTTGTCCCACCTCTTAAACCTGGAAGTGGGCAGGTTTGAGATTTTTTAAATTTTAACCTCTGAACCAACTCCAACCCATCCGTTTTTGAATGTTAAAATCCAGCCCTTTGTGTCACATCTGCTTATAATATCCATTCACCAGCCTTAACAAATCACTCCGATGCTGCCAGTATGGCACAAAATAAATGTCACCATTATGTGCATAAACTACAAAATAGTTTACGCTGGTGAAGGTTTCATCTAACAGCGAGCTGAATGAATACATTAAGATGGCGGTAAAGTTCATGCTGTACATGCAAATTTTTAGACAGAATAAATTCACGTAAAAAGGATATTAATTTACACAATACAGCCGAAAATGAGAAATAAGTTAATTCCACATTTACACTGCACAATTTTGTGGCTAAAAACTATGCAATGATGCAAAACTTGTAGCGCAAGTGCAACCTAGCACTTGGTTTACAGCTGCCAGTCTATCACTCGGAAAAGCTAAGCAGGACACTGGTTTATGGTGAACAAGTAGTCAAATTCTGTTCCAATTACATGGGATTCTGGAACTTTTACCTGTATGTTGGGGGATCCCATTCCACAATTCTGTTTGTTTTTCTATATCAGAAAACTAGTGGCCTTCCCTATAATGTACAAAGGGACTGCTATTCCCCATTATCAGGGTTATTGGTTTTGCGCGTGTCAGCTTGGCCTAGTTGGTCACACTTGTCTGTGATGCAAATGGTGCCAAGTCCAAGCCTTATTTCCATATTTGGGCACATTAATTAAGCTGACATGCCAATGCAGTACTGAAGCAGTTCTGCTGCCATTCTTCAGATGTGACATTAAACCGAAGCTCCAGCTGCCTGTTCTTGTGATTACAAGATCGCATGGCACCATTTGAAGAGGAGAAAGGAATTCTCCCAGTGTCATGGTCAATGTTCCTCTTCCAATCATCACCACCAAAAAAAACTCAGTTCACTTGCTTCTTCATCTCGTTGCTGTTTTAGGATCTTGCTGTGTGCAAAAGAGGGCTGCTGTGTTTGCTTTCATAACAGTCATTGCATTTCAAAAGTAAATAGTTGTACGTGAAGCGCTTTGGAACATTTCTGATTGATAAGGCATGATGTAATTGCAAGTTTTTGAGCATCATTTATATCTTCACTTTCTCAAATGACATTTGTGCTAGTTTTGTAAATTTCTGCATTAAGATCTTATAGAAATGAAAAACACGCCAGCTATTAAAGCTTACTGAATGTGGAAAGGAAATTATTCTGTGGTAAGCGGCTGCACTAAACATATGCAACTTCTAAAGTAGATTATATCTTGTGCAAATATAGTGGTTCAGCTGGGAAACAACATATTAAGCACAGAAGCATAAATAATTTTGCTCATCAGCAATAACAAGATTTTCAATGTTTTTGAAGAACTATCATATAGCCTGCTTTTTCAGTAATAATTTTGTGAAAGGATTTTAGGTGTCAGTGTACTGTGGTGGTTTACCACTGTTCATTTCAGAGGCCTCTTCCTCCCCCACCAAGGTTATGCAAGGCATCTATTCTGTAATTTATGGAGCCCCTTTAAACAATTAAGTGATCAGCTATTAAAGCTTTCTGAACGTGGAAGAAATTAACCTGTAGGCAAGGACACCAAATGTTCTGTCTTTTTGAATCAGGTTTCGCATCATGGATACTTCCTGAGGACGAAAGAGCTGCAGTGGCAAGGTCTGCCCAGGAATAAGAATAACTGCAATATGAGGGAGAACTGGGATGCTTGGACAACTATCTTCATCATGCACGGTCCGGCCGTGAAACTCCTCCATGTCGGTCCCCAAGTACTGAGGAACAAAAAAAAGAGATTATATATTAAATGTAAATTTACATTCCTAAATATATATTTTTTCAATGTACTCATCACAAAATTGAATGGTAAAGACACAGGCATTCATGAACATATTTAGATTTTTTTTTGCAGCTTGCAGATAAAAGTATCATTTTGTGTTTGTTGCAATTCCTGTTAATGCTTGAACAAAATTCACACAAGACAATGGACCATAATTTGCGACCCCTACGGGTGAGTACGAGATGCATGCGCGCCCGTAGGGGCCATGCAAGTGCCGGGTTTAGGTATGCGAAGTGCGCATGCGCTAAAACCCGGAACTTGCGATGTCGCACGCATCCCCAGAAGGACCTCATGCGCCCCGGGATACGTGGGCCTCCACGCAGGTCTACGCATAGAGGCCCAGGAGCGCAAGTGTCCGAACGTCCAGAACCATCCGTCCGCAAATTCAGCCCCAATATTTTTCCATATACGCACAATTTTTTTAAACAGAGGTTGATCAAAGGCAAGAAGCCTTGTTCACTGTTCCCCTGCCTAGCTCAAGGTTGTGGATTCAAAATGTAGTGCCCATACCACCACCACCACCTGAGCTGGGATCATAAATTACACACAGATTAGGGATTGAATATGGGCCTATCTGTTCTGTATGTTTCAGTTCTATACTAATGTGTCTTTACCAACTGAGTCACTGGAGTCAGACTATAATGCTTCATTTAATAGCATAAATCAAAATACTTTCATCATCTGTCAGCCTGCACACAGAAGCTGAAAAATCAACTTCAACGGTACACCGTACTTCAGTTTTCTATGATTTTAAGTTCTATGCATTTACAAATCCTAAGATTTATGTTTCCATTATTATCTGGTTTCCATTGCAAAGGAGAATGTTGGGATGCATGGTTAGGGATATAATATACAAATCCAGACATCTCATTTAAAAACTGTATTGGGCTCTGGTTAGACCACACCAGCAGTACTGCGTGCAGTTCTGGTCTCCTTATTTCAAAAAAGGTAGAGTTATTGGAGGCAATACAGATAAGGGCCACATGGTTGATTTCAGAATTAAGGGAATGGCATATGAGGAAAAGAAAGACTGAGAGGATATATAGTTATGATGATCTGGAATGCATTGCCTGAAAAGGGTGGAGGAAGCAGATTCAATAATAACATTCCAATGGGATTTGGATAAATACTTCAAGTGGAAAAATTTGCAGGGATATGGAGAAAGAGCAGGGCAGTGGGACTAATTGGATAACTGTTGCAAAGAGCTGGCACAGGCACGATGGGCCAATTGGCCACCTTCTGTGCTGTAAGAGTTGGTGTTTCCAAATGATTGTTAATATGCTTGCAATCTCTTTTCATATGTTAATATGCTTGCTTCCTACTTCTTTGATCCAATTTGTAGCAAATCATGGAGAAAAAGTGGAAATAAAAATTGTATTTCAACTAAAATTCCATCAAAGAAAAGCATCAACCAATTTGATTGAATTTTATTTCCCATTTGAAAACTGACATGGTTAATAATTAGGTCACTGCCAGCATTATGGCAAACATCTCAAGTCATGAAGCCTGTAACAACCTATTCAGGGCAGTTCGGGGTCATGCTGAGGATCTGTTAAGGTGTTATATAAAAGGCAAGTTTTTTCTTTACCTACTCTACTCAGTCATGACATGGACTTTCAATGACTAAACTAAGCTGATATTTTTTTTTTAGACCATTTTGTTCTTCGTACTGAAAAAATGTTTCAATGTAGGTTGCATGCTTGAAAGCAGTTTATTTGTTCTGTAAAGTTTATTTTTAGAAACAAATCCAGTCACTATTGTATAGTTCTAACATTTTGTACATACAGAGTGTGCGGTTGGTAGACTAGGATCAAAATTGATGGTGCTAGGTTTTTCAGCCTCTTCACTGTCATGGTCTTCCACCTCCATCTCAGCAAAATCATCTTCATCTTCTAATAATGGAAAGAAAAAACTTCACAAAACTGTACAACAGTTACAACATAACTTTAAAAAACTTCAGATGGATTTCAGTATAGTCAAATTGACTTTGGCCCATTTTCCTACACATCAGTTTCTATTATACAGATAAAATGAAATCCTTTAATAGACATTATGGGCTGGATTTTACCAGCTCCGAGGAGGCGGGACTGCTGGGAAAATCCCCCAAAATGGGAGCCGGTCCCAAACTCGCCTCCAACCAATCTTCCCGGGAGTCGGGTCCCCGATTTGCGCAGGGACCCAACTCCTAGCGGCGGGAAGAGGATTATAGCCACTTAACTGCCTGGGTTTTCCAATTTTTCGACTGCTGCTGCGGGCTTCCCGACGTCGGGGAACCCCGCCAGTGTAAGTGAGGTGTGCTGTGGGTCTGTTGTTATGTTGGTGTTTGGATGACAGCTGGCGAAGTGGTTTAAACGATTCAATGGGACACTGGTGAGTAAGAGGTAAGGAAAAGTTATGAAAGTAATTTTTAATGTGGTTAGATGTTTCTGCAGGTGACAAGCTGTGAAGTGTTTGTGTAGCCTCATCTCATCAGGAGAAGTGACAGATGGCTTCTGCAATCTCAGCTGCAGCTGCCATCTGTTTTATCCTGAGAGAGTAATTGGAGAGCCTGGGTGAAAGGGCTCACTTTTGGACAGTGATTGTCAGTGTTTGACAGCACCCCAATGCTGTCAAATACTGTCAAATCATCTGTCAAACAAGTGTGGTGCATATGCCTTTAAGAAAACCGGCAGATGAAGCGCCATCAACTGACACCGGCTTTCCCTTAATTGGCCGGCAAGCCCGCAGGGCCAATCAACAAGGCCAATCAGGGCAAAATAGCATCTGTTCGTCAGACGTCGCTCGGGGCGGGACTGGAACCCGAGAACTAGCAGTCCTGCCTCGAACTCGGCCTGGAAGGTAAGATTCCGCCCAGGGCCTCAGGAATCAAAAGCAGAAAGTAACTTCAAAACTAACTGCAAATAGTACAGAAATGGTTTTACCAGAGATGTCAGAAACAGAATAGAAGTTCTGGTGTTAGTGCAAGCAGATTTAATGATAATTTTATTCAGACACCAGTCTTCTTAAAAAAGAGAAAAAAAAAACCATTCCATAAGTATAGCTTCAGTTTTCATTATATTAGATATACAGGTTGAGCGTCCTGAATCCGGCAACCGACTGAGGCCGAGCCGGTTTTCATGTTTTTCCGGACTTCGGAACGTGTTTCTGATGTCCGAAGTCTGGAAATATCGCAACCTGGGCTCAGGCGTTGCTGGACTTCGGACATCAGAAACACGTTCAGAGTCCGGAAATTCCTGGGCCCAGGTTGTGGTTTGACAGGGTGTCCGGATTCCAGAACATTTTATGGATTCCGGATGACCCTGCCACCAATCGTCCTAAGTCCGGAACATTCCGGAACGCTGTATTTTGGACGCTCAACCTGTATTAATAAACATCCGAGTCAATCTGGGGCATTTTGGTCAGTTGGTTTATTATACACTGGTGGTATAGTCAGTACTGTGTGAATGGTATAGCCCAAGTTTCCACATATGGGCCCGGATTTTGCAGTCAGCGGTGAATGAACGGTACAGCCAATCATTACACTTGGCCACAGACTTTCTATGGGGTTTTAGAAAGTCATTTTGGCGTGGCGCCCTCTACAGGGGATCTGGGACCTATGTGAACAGGGAAAGCAACTGTGTATCTCCTTAACCAATCAGGTTAAAGAATTCTTACTAATGCATGCAGAGTCTGAACCAGGAAGTATCAGTTAGAATATTTAATTCAATGCTAAATCATGTACAGTACGTGAAAGAAGGGAAGAAAGATGGGACTGAGAGTGGAAGAGAGTGCGAGAGAGAAAAAAAGTTTAAATATTTAAATTTTTTAAACTTAAAATCTGAAGGAATGAGACTGCACACTTGTAAAAGTTAATTTTCAGTGTCAGAGAGGTTGTTTGGCAGTAATTAAGATTTACCACACCTTTAAAAAGTTACTTGCACTGGAATGGACAAGCCCTGACATTTTCTGGCGTGCTTAGTGAGTAAGTATCACCTACAGCAACTCACACCATTCAATCCATGTTATTTCAATGCAGAGTGTCTCGGTGTGATTCTGGTATAGCAGCGCTTCTGGAGGAGCAGGGCAACTTGGACAGCAACTTCCGGATTTCCTCGTTTAACTGTGCATGTGTGATCTTCAGAAGTTGCTGTCCGGTTTACACTTTAATAACGATGAGTGCTGTTAGCCTCACCTTTATTTTTACCGCAAAATCCGGGCCATGAATTTTTTTAATCTGTTCATGGCATGTGGGTGACAGTGGCAAGTGCACTATTTATTGGTCATCCCTAGTTGCCCTGAGGGTATTAAGAGTCAACCATATAGTGTGAGATTGGAGTCATATGTAGAGCAGACCTGGTGGGTTCCTTTCGCTGAAGGAGTTTAGTGAACCAGTTAAAATTTTACAACAATATGGCATGCTCATCGTCTGGTATTAGTCAATTTTACAACTTGCCATGGTGGTATTTGAACTCATGACCTCTGGGTTGATAGTCCAGTACCATGACCACTAGAGAACTGTACCCCATAAATCTCCAATCTGTACTCAGTTCATCTTTCCAACAACTAGGCAGCCATGCAAGTTACCTTGTGCACCTTCTAATGGCGAGTTAGAGCAGCTTTAGATGACTAACTTTCTTTGCAATAAGTAGTCCATGGTGATCTACAGAAATGTGAAAATATAAACAAACCAAGCTTGTAGGTAAAAGAAATGTGGAAAAGTCAAAGGAATGGAAATTTGCAGTGAAGTATTACAGGTTATAAGGGTAAGTATTGATAGAGATGATCAAACACTATGGGACACAATGGCACTGGTACGCCATAGAAATATCATCCACAGAAAGCAATGAGTCAGTGTTTGAATAATTTAAAGGTAAATGGCAAGAGATATTTTCTGGGCTTCATTCCATCGACCTTTGGTGTAAACTTCAGGAAGGAATTTTACAGAGCTCTCTGTCAAGAGACTACAGTAATGAGGCAATTTGCACATGGCTTGTAAATGTAATGTCCATTTCGAGTTGAGTGGCCTATTCTCATTCCAGATTTCCTCACCTAAATTGAACAACATTTTTTAAATAGTTAACCTCCTAGTCCTTATGACAGGTGAACCTTCCTCTATTTTTTTTCCAGTTACTCTGCTGTAGTAATGCAATGAAAATGTGTCAGGATTGTCGGAAGTGGGAAGTTGGCCATGAATTGATTTTTGGAATGTCTTATACGAAAATTGCAGTAATCATATAAACTCTACTTAAATTAGAAGCATTTCACTGATCCAAATGTATTCACACCTGTTCAGTTTTGAACTCTTAAATTTGCATTAAATTATACAGATTACATTTTAATTTGTACTTCACTGCAATTGTCATTCATTGACAATCAGTGCACAAACAATACCTGCATGGTCACGGAGGATGCTTCACTGTGTTTCTTGGTAGAATTCAAGACAGGAAGATGATTACAGTAGATGCCATACAGTGCTTTAATCTGAGAGTTCTCTCATTAGTAGAAACACTTTTACATTCATTGTAATCATAAGCATTATTTGAATAACAAATAAGCTCAGCTGGTTGCAGTTTCAAGCTCCTCGAAAACTTGAGCACATAATCTAGACTGACCTCAATGCAGAAATCAATGAGCGTTGCATTGTGAAGTGCCATTTTTTGAACGAGACATTAAACCAAGATCCCTTCCAGTTGTTTAGGTGGATGTACAAGATTCTGTGGCATTGGGCCAAAAATTCGGCCCTTCCCGGGTGAGTACACAGTGCGCACTCACCCGTAAGGCGTCCCGAAGTGCCGGTTTCCTGCATACACTGCGCATGCGCGGGCAACGGCAACTTCCGGTCTGGTGAAGGGGGCGATTCCTAGGTGAACCGCGTGTGCGGTAGAGGCTGCGCGCACGCAGCAAACTTAGGGTTTTTTTCAGGTTTCTACGGGAGGGTAAGTATTGAAGAACCTACGCTTTTAAAAAGGAGGCGCAGGAGCCATTTTCAACAAGGTAAGTGGTTAATTAAGTATAATTTAAAAATTCTCTCAACAGGTTTATCTTTAGATACTTTAAAGAAAGGTAAGTTTATTTTTAGCACTGTTAAAAAGTATTTTAATTTTTTCATAAATTTAAATTTTTGTTTAAAGTGGTTAATTTATTTAACTATAGTTATTTTATAAATGTGATGGTTTTTTAAAATTTATTTTAAGTTTAGCTGTTCTTTTGGGGCCGATTTCAATTCATACATTTGCCAGGTCTTCCTGTCAAATCTATGAATGAAAGATGGTCTGCTGCCATTGGCTCTCCATGGCCCACGTGATCCCAGGGGATGCATCGCACTAACTGCGCCCCTGGGACACGCAAGCACTGCGCGCAGGCACTTGGAGCAGGCCCAGGAGCTGAAGTTCCCGTGGGCCCAAAACACAACGGCAGGCGCAGTAGGTAAGTGCGCGAGCGATCCTTACCCCCACGGCAAGCCGGAGAGGTGAATTTCAGGGCCATTATTTAAAGAGGAGGGAGCTCTCCTGACCAACAGCCATCCCCCAAACATCACAACAACCTATTAACCGGCCATTTATCTTATTTGTTGGATCTTGTTGCATGCAAATTGGCAGCTGTTTGCCTACAGCCATTTAGCGCCTCACCCAAATGGCTACCCTTCCTGTCCGTGTCGACATCACAACCAAGCCTGATCCTGACTTTATCTGACAGTCACACACATGCACTTTCCATGAGTTGTCACTGGATGAAGTGGAAACTCAGGTTGTTTTTCTACTTTCTTACCTGGGAACACCAAAAAGAGAATTGCAGTGCCCCCTCCCCCCAAAAAGGAGATCAGCTAATTTAAGCATAAACTAGCTGTAATTTTAATAGCCTGGATTTTCCGGTGGTAATGACGGCAAAACTGTCAGCATTTGCCATCATTACCCCTCTGAAACTGACCGCAACCTCAGAATTTAGTGCATGCGCAGATAAATGCAGAAATCCTGAAGTTGCGGTCAGTCATTCACTACTTTGCCATAGGTTGCGCTGTGAACTCCCCAGAGCTGGCAATCAGTTAAATCACAAAAAAGATGAAAACTTCCCCTTTTACGATGGGATATCACTGTTGAAAACCCCCTGAAACTTTAAGCCTGAAAAACTAGTTTTATATTTGTAGAATGTCAAATCAAGAATTACAAGTTTTTAATTTAATTTTTTGAAGTTTATATTTCAGCTTCTACCTTAATCATGTGTATGTCCCAATCTTTATTTCACGCTGTAAAATTTATAAAAAAGTAAATTAGAATGTGCATTTTACTTCCTGGTTTGCTGTCTGAGAGAATTCTTCAATGTGATTGGCTGCTTAGCCAACTTGATGACATCACTGTTGCTGGCACTTAGGATTCGCTTTATTTGCCGCCAGATTCAAACAAAGGTTGGGAGAACTCAAATTCAAGCCAAAGATTGCTAGATCTTTGTGGGCAGCTTTCTTTGAGCTCAGCGGTGAGCACCGTCACTGACTGCAAATTTCGGGCCTACGTATCTAAAATACTCTTAAATTGTACTAGAGTCTATGTTTCACGTAAAACCTTTTTTTAAAGAAAATATATCCACATAAGGATACATCCGAGGTGAGGAAAACAGATGTTATACAAAAAGGGTTATAAAGTGTGCAAGGCGAACTCGCCATCAAGCAACACGGACTCCACCATCTCATGAGTAACTCACCACTTTGGCATACTACTAGCTGTTCAGCTGTGTTTTATACATACTGTAATACAGCTAAATGACAATTTTAAAATACTTTGTTTAAAGTAACACTGACTTCATCTAGTGGCTACTGTGGATATAGCAGTTTCTTGCAGAACATCAATAATAGTTGAATTGATACATTGTCACCATACTTCATGTACATGGTAAATATTTGTCAGCTGTGATGTCACCATTGCATCCCGACCTTTAGCGCAAGTTAAAATTGATGTGTTGGCTGAAATTAAGTGATGGTACACAGTATAAGAAACATCTACTAAAGAACAGCTAATCCTTATTAGACCAGGTCGCAACACTACACTCCATAAGCCTTTCCTCCTAACCAACCTCCAGTTCCTGCTCCTTTTCATGTTGCATGTTAACTGTTGTCCCATCTTATGAGTGAAAGTATTTATCATCACTACTTTTTAAGCTACTTGACTAAACCATGCTACCCATATGTAAAACAAAGGGCAGATCAGGAAAAGTATCATACTGGGGCTACATTTATGCAGACACAGGGTGTTGCAGGGTGAGTGCAGAAAAGTATAGACCAGGTAGTGTACCTTCATTTTAATTGGACAAAACTCAGCTCACAAATTAGATGGTTATCACTGGAGCTTATTCGAGTTTATGTTTTTTATCCTACTGTCACACCACAACAGAGGCAGGCTGGCTAGTGGCACTTGTTACCTCTGTTGAACATTGTCCACATCATGTGTGAAACATCAACAATCCTGATCACACTAATTGGTACACAAGCAACCTTTAGATTTCCAGTACAGCTTGCTCATTGAATTGGGTGAATAAATCAGTTGGAAGATGAGATGCTGCAGAGGTGATTAGCTAAAGATGCAGAACAGTTTTCCAAGGAGCAGAGTTGATGGATATGAAACACCCCACTAGTTCTAAACCAATAACTGAAGTTAGGGAAAGTAGTAACATTCTGACCACAATTGCTTGGCCCACTTCAGTCGCAGACTATGAATGGCCTATTTTTTCTGAATCAGCAGCGTTGTATTGGGTTTCCCAATGCCGCAAAACAAACTACCAGTTCCTAACAAGTGTCCCCCAAGGGGAGCACCACTAACATAACTGGTTCAAAAACTAAAAGTGCATGCGTTATATGACCTTATTCTGTGATTGTCAATGAAATAGAATAGGTCTTGCAGTACCCACTGGTCACGATAGGCTTCAAGCAAACCGATGGAACTATGTGAACCGCATGTCACTGTTGCTCAGTAAAAATATACCCAACAATACAACTCTAGTCCCTTTTACGCTGATACATTCATTCGGTTTTTTTTTTTAAATTCTCATCTAATATAGGTCTTCTAACTTTGATCATAACTTTATAAACCTTAATACCAATAGGCCTCAACCATAATCTTCAGTTTGGGTGAAAAGCCTCAAGCCTTCAGAAGGTTCATCCATGCTGAGGAGCATGGGTAAAAACATAATACTTGACGAATTTTCCTAGTAAACGGAGACAAATATTTTAAATTTGAAACAATCACAAAAAGTTGTGTTTCCTTTATGAACTCATCTTCTGTGTTGCACACAGTCCTGCCACATCCATTCGTGAATGGTGGAGGACAATTAAACCACTAACGGGAGGAGGCTGCTCCATGAACATCTCCATCCTCAATGATTACATAGGATATACGGCACAGAAACAGGCCATTTGGCCCAACCAATCCATGGCGGCATTTATGCTCCATTCAAGCCTCCTCCCCTCCAGTCTTTCCTCATCCAACTATCAGCATAACCCTCTATTCCCTTCCCCTTCATATGCTTATCTAGCCTCCCCTTAAATGCATCTATACTATTTGCCTCAACTACTCCCTATGGTAGTGAGTTCCACATTCTCACCACGCTCTGGGTAAAGAAATTTCTTCTTGATGGCTATCTTATATTGATGGCCTCTAGTTATGCTCTTCCCCACAAGTGGAAACACCCTCTGTATCTACTCTATCAAAACCTTTCATAATTTTAAAGTCCTCTATTTAGGTTACAAGAGAAAAAGAGACCCAGCCCGTTCTTCCTTTCCTGATGGGTATACCCTCACATTTCTGGTATCATCCTTGTAAATCTTCTCCGCACCCTCTTCAGGTCCTCTATCCTTTTTATAATATGGCGACCAGAATTGTACACTGTACTCCAAGTGTGGTCTAACCACGGTTCAATACAAGTTTAGCATAACTTCACTACTTTTCAATTCTATCCCTCTAGAAATAAACCCTAATGTCGGCAGAGCCCAGCATTCGAGTGTAAAAGACATAGTGCAATGACCTCAGCCAGAAGTGCCGAAGTGGATGATCCATCTCGGCCTCCTCCTGAGGTCCCCACCAACATAGAAGCCAGTCTTCAGCCAATTCGATTCACTCCATGTGATATCAAGAAATGGCTGAGCGCACTGGACACAGCAAAGGCTATGGGCCCCGACAACATAACACTGTAGTGCTGAAGACTTGTGCTCCAGAACTAGCTACGCCTCTAACCAAGCTGTTCCAGTACAGCTACAGCACTGGCATCTACCCAACAAAGTGGAAAATTGGCCACAAAAAGCAAGAGAAATCCAATCTGGCAATTACCACCCCATCAGTCTACTCTCAATCATCAGCAACGCGATGGAAGGTGTCGTCAACAGTGCTATCAAGCGGCATTTACACACCAATACTCAGTTTGGGTTCCACCAGGACCATTGGCTCCAAACCTCATTACAGCCTTGGTCCAAACATGAATTAAAAGAGAGCTGAATTAGAGAGGCGAGGCGAGTGACTGCCCTTGACAACAAGGAGCCCGAGTAAAATTGAAGTCAATGGGAATCGGGGGAAAACTCTCCACTGTCTGGAGTCATACCTAGCACAAAGGAAGATGGTTGTGATTGTTGGGAGGTCAATCTTCTCAGCCCCAGGACATTGCTGCAGCAGTTCCTCAGGTCAGTGTCCTAGGCCCAACCATCTTCAGCTGCTTCATCAGTGACCTTCCCGCCTTCATAAGGTCAGAAGTGGGGATATCCACTGATGATTGCAGTGTGTTCAGTTCCATTCGCAACTCCTCAGATAATGAAGCAGTCCGTGTCCGCATGCAACAAGACCTGAACAACATTCAGGCTTGGGCTGATAAGTGGCAAGTAACATTCACACAAGTGCCAGGCAATGACCGTCTCCAACAAGAGAAAGTCTAACCACCTCCCTATGACATTCAATTGCATTACCATCGGCAAATCCCTCACCAACAACATCCTGGGGGGTCACCATTGACCAAAAATTTAACTGGACTAGCCACATAAATACGCCAACAAAACTCAAGAAGCTCGACACCATCAGGACAAAGCAGCCCGCTTGATTGGCAGCCCATCCACCACCAGCACACCTTGGCTGCAGGCGCATGGGAACACCACCACCTTCAAGTTCCCCTCCAAGTCACATACCATCCCGACTTGAAAATATAGCACCGTTCCTTCATTGTCACTGGGTCAAAATCCTGGAACTCCCTCCCTAACAGCACTATGGGAGTACCTTCACCACAAGGTCTGCAGCGGTTCAAGAAGGCAGCTCATCACCACCTTCTCATGAGCAATTAGGGATGGGCAATATATTCTGGTCTTGCCAATGACGTCCACATCCCATGAATGAATTTTAAAAAACTTGTATTTATACAGCACCTTTAACGTAGTAAAACGTCCCAAAGCACTTCACAGGAGCGTTATCAAACAAAATTCGACACCGAGCCACATGAGGAGATATTAGGCAGAAAAAAAAGTAGGTTTTAAGGAGCGTCTTAAGGAGGAAAGAGAGGTTTAGGGAGGGAATTCCAGAGCTTAAGGCCTTGGCAGCTGAAGGCACGGCCACCAATGGTGGAGCGATTAAAATCAGGATGCTCAAGAGACCAGAACTAGAGGAGTGCAGATATCGCCGAGGGTTGTAGGGCTGGAGGAGACTACAGAGATAGGGAGGGGCGAGGCCATCAAGGGATTTGAAAACAAGGATGAGGATTCTTAACCTGGACCCAATGTAGGTCAGCGAACACAGGGGTGTTGGGTGAACAGGACTTGGTGCGAGTTAGGACACAGGCAGCAGAGCTTTGGATGACATCAAGTTTACGGAGGGTACGACGTGGGAGGCTGGCCAGCAGTGTATTTAACTGGTCAAGTCTCGAGGTAACAAAGGCATGGATGAGGGCTTCAGCAACAGATGAGCTGAAGCAGGGGCAGAGTCGGCCAATGTTAGAGGTGGAAATAGGCGATCTTAGTGATGGCATGGATATGTGGTATGAAGCTCATCTAGGGGTCAAATGTACTTTTAATTAACGTACAGTACAATTCGTGCCATCCTTAGCCATGTCCTAAACTCAGGTTGAACCTCAAAAGTAGAACTTTTCTTTAAGGAAACAAGATTTCTGAATTTTTAAACTAACCTAATTCCAAATGTTGCTACTTGATTAAAAGCTTTTTAAAGCAGATTTTTCATAGCTGCGATATTTTTATCTTCAATATTGGCAGTCATGCTAGTTTTAGCTTATAGATTGTAGCAAGCTACACTTTGTGAATGGTTTCTTTAAGTTGATAAATTCCAGGGAGGATTTAATGCACAAGACCCTGCTCTCTCTCCCGCCTCCCCCCACCCCCAAATATAGCCAGCATAGTTATTGAACTGTAATGTTCAATAATTATGCTTGGCATTAAGTTATGTTTTGTAAGTTGTGGTCAAAACACAAGGTTCTCCAAAGTACTGCCTTGCATATCAGTTTTTTATTCCTCCAAATATTTTTGCTGCACTTCTAGACCATAATTTTATTTTGCTCTCCCTTTCTTGTACAATGCCTTGAAGCTAGAAGTCTGTGTGCAGCGTAAAATAAGAATCTAGAATAGATTTTCCAAGTCTTCACCTGCCTCCAGTACATATCAGAAAAACAATAGACAGAAAACTGTGGGCACTCAAAATGTTACATTAACCTGAAACCCAAATCGAGTCAAGATTGTCTCTGGAAAGTGACACATACACACAGTTCATGATACAAAATGTCCAATCCTCAGATTTATGAAACAAAGAGCTATGTCAGTAACTGTGTAAGAGAGGGAGATAAATCCAGACAGAGACTGAGAAACAAGGACAGAGGAAATGAGATAGGACAGTTGAGAAGATGGAGGGAGAGAGAGAATTTTTTTTTTTTACACAAGTAATTAGGTAGAAACAAAGCATGGCAAATGCCATCTTGATTTGCTACATAGCACACTTAGAATTAGTGACACGATCAGTGAACATAATTAGTGTATTTAAAATGTGTAATACTTTATCAGTAGATATTTTTTTGCAAGGTCATCAAATATAGAAAGAATCCAGCAGAGACACAAAGGTATTGATAGGAACTCCTAGGAATGGGTGCACGAATTTGGGGTTCAATTTAGAAATGATAATTTTTCTGCCCTCCTCTCCCGACGTTGTGGTATGGTTTCACTGGTCACCCTCTGGTACCTCATCCAAATGGCCATTCTTCATGCGTGAACCGAGACACTGAGCATCAGCTGGTGATTTGACAGGAACGTACATTACAACCAACCCCAATTCTGTCTTCAGTCAATGCTTATACATGCAGAAGCAATTAGATTTGGGAACTCAGGTTGATTTTTCCTCCATTTTAGCCAAGCACAATTCAAACAATTGTTGTGCTCCAATTTCAACACCACCCTCTTTTCTGATAGAACTTGAATATCAAGTAATAAGAAAAGCTTGCATTTATTGATTATGAAAGCCTTTCACAACCTCAGGACATCCCAAAGCACTTTACAGCCAATGAAGTAATTTTGAACTGTAGTCACTGTTGTAATGTAGGAAACGCGGCAGCCAATTTGCACACAGCAAGCTCCCAGAAACAGCACTGTGACAATGACCAAATAATCTATTTTAATGATGTTGATTTGAGGGATAAATATTGGCCTAGGGATAATTTTAGTGTCATGGGATCTTTTCCGTCCACCTGAGAGTGCAGACAGGGGGGCTGGATTTTACCAGCCCTGAGGAGGCGGGACTGCTGGGAAAATCCCCAAAAATGGGAGCGGGTCCCAAAGCCGCTCCCAACCAATCGTCCCGGGAGTTGGGTCCCCGATTTGCGCAGGGTCCCGACTCCTAGAGGCGGGAAGAGGATTACAGCCACTTAACTGCCTGTTAACAGGCAGTTAAGAGGCTTTTTCCAATTTTTTGACTGCTGCTGCAGGCTTTCCGACGTCGGGGAACCCCGCCAGGGTAAATGAGGCGTGATGTGGGTCTACTGTCATTTTTGTGTATAGATGACAGCTGCAGAAGTGGTTTAAACGAGTCAATGGGATGCTGGTGAGTATCAGAGGTAAGGAAATGTTGTGAAAGTAATTTTTAATGTGGTTAGATATTTCTGCAGGTGACGAGCTGTGAAGTGTTTGTGTAGGCTCATCTCATCGGGAGAAGTGACAGATGGCTTCTGCAATCTCAGCTGCAGCTGCCATCTGTTTTATCCTAAGGAGAGAGTAATTGGAGAGCCTGGCTGAAAGGGCTCATCTTTGGACAGTGATTGTCAGTTCAATGCTGTCAAACACTGTCAAATCATGTCAAACAAGTGTGGTGCATATGCCTTTAAGAAAACCGGCAGATGAAGCGTCATCAACTGACGTCATCCGACACTGGCTTTCCCTTAATTGGCCGGCAAGCCCGCAGGGTGGACTTAACAAGGCCAATCAGGCGAAAATAGCGCCAGCTCGTCAGACGGCACTGGGGGTGGGACTGGAACCCGAAAACCAGCAGTCCCGCCTCGAACTCGGCCTTCCAGGTAAGATTCCGCCCAGGGCCTCAGTTTTAATGCCATCCAAAAGACAGCACCTCCGACAGTGCAGCATAACCTCAGTACTGCACTGGAGCATTAGCCTAGATTTTTGTGCTCAAGTCTCTGGAGTGGGGCTTGAACCCACAACCTCCTGACTCAGAAGTTGGAGTGCTAACAACAGAGCCACGGCTGGCCTTAGCTAGCAAGGTAGCGACTCCAGTTATCAATAGTCTGCATTCTTGGCACGATATTCTCCTCTTAGCATATTCACAAATATTAGACAAGGTATTTCCCAAACCAGTGAATCTTAAACAAAACTAATCATCACTAAATATAAAATTACTCAAAAGTCCAAATCAACTGGGGATTTAACCAGCTCTTTTTGCATCAACCTATACTGAGTGCGGAGACCAATATATTGTCAACCAGTGGCTCAGTTGGTAGCACCCTCGCCTCCAAGTCAAGACGGTTGTGGGTTCAATGCCCTCTCCCTGATACTGGAGCACAAAAATCTAGGCTGACACTCCATTACAGTACTGAGGGATTGCTTTCAGTACTGACAGATGGATCGGTCAAGAAGATTCTTGACAGATCGCAAGTTCCGTGTTTTCGCACATGTGCTTCACGCGCTTAAACCCAGAACTTGCGCAGCCCTTATGGGCACATACACACCCTCAAGGGCCGCAAATGACGGGCCACTATCTGGTCATTATCACACTGCTGTTTGTGGGAGCTTGCTGTGCACAAATTGGCTGCCACATTACAACAGTGACTACACATCAAAGAGTACTTCCGTGCGCTATTAAGCGCTTTTGGACGTCTGGTGGATGTGAAAAGCGCTATATAAATGCAAGTCTTCCTTTATATGCGAGTACTAAAATATTTCCACGACTATTAAATACGAATAACCACAGGATATAAAAGGAACCAGAAATGGGCTCCGATTCTTATTGAGAACCACAGCTCCAATGAAACGTATTTCCGACACCCTGCTGACAGTCGGCGCGGAGTGAAGCTGCGGCAATCCTTAGGTGGCCTGGCCTGGCCTGGCCTGGCCTGGCTGCCCTCCCCCGCAGCCGCCGCTCACTTTCCCCTTTCGGTTTGTGACAACCGGAGCACCTGCTCCTCCTCCTGCTGTTGCTGTTGTTGTTGTTGTTGCCGCTGCCGTCGCCGCACTAACTGTCCCCATCACTTACATCTCCCGAGGTCGCGGTCCTTACCCGCCTCCGGCAACAACCGGTTCTCCAGCTCGTCGCCGTCTCGTCCTCCTTCTTCCTCCGCCATCTTTGTTGTTTATCTCAATGCATTGTGGGGAATATACGCACTCGGACTGGCGCGCGCACGCGCAGAGGCGGTGGGCCCCACAGCCGGCAGGGTGGGCGGGACTGCGGCCCCGACACAATCTGCGCCACCCGCCCGGAAGTTGTCATCTGGGCGTGGTGCCACCTCCCTGGAACTGTCCGCACTCTGCTTCTGCAGTGACTCATCGAATGGTTACAGCACAGAAGGAGGCCATTCGGCCCGTCGAGCCCCTGACAGCTCTCTGCAAGAGCACTTAAGCTAGTCTCACTCCCCTGCCCTTTCCTCCCCCCTAGCCCTGCAAATTTATTTCCTTCAGATACTTATTCAACTCCCTTTTGAAATCCGCGAATGAATCTGCCCCCACCACCCTTTCAGGCAGTGCATTCCAGATCTTAACCACTCGCTGCATTTTTTCTTACATCGCCGTTGGTTCTTTTGCCAATCACCTTAAAGCTGTGTCCTTTGGTTCTCGACCCTTCTGCCAATCGGAACAGTTTCCCTTTATCTACTCTGTCCAGACCCCTCATGATTTTGAACACCTCTCTCAAATCTCTCTCAATCTTCTCTGCTCCAAGGAGGACAACCCCAGCTTCTCCAGTCTACAAACATGTATTCCTCTCGGGCATAAAAACCCAAAAGGAAAAGTGATCCAACCATGGCTAACAAAAGAAATTAAAGCTAGTATTAAGTCAAAGGAGGAAGCTTATAAAGTTGCCAGAAAAAGCAGTCAGCCTGAGGATTGGGATCTTTTTAGAAATCAGCAAAGGGGGAACCAAGAAATTGATAAAGAAAGGGAAAATTGAATATGAGCACAAACTAGCGAAAAATGAAAATGGATTGTAAAAGCTTCTATAGGTATGTGAAAAGGAAAAGACTGGCGAAGGTAAATGTAGGTCCTTTACAGTCGGAGACGAGAGAATTTATAATGGGGAATGAGGAAATGGCAGAGAAATTAAATAAATACTTTGTTTCTGTCTTCATGGAGGAAGACACAAAAAACCTCCCAGAAATACGAGAAAACCAAGGGTGTGGCGAGAATGAGGAACTTAAAGAAATCATTATTAGTAAAAAAACAGTACTAGCAAAATTAATGGGACTAAAAGTCGATAAATCCCAAGGATCGGATGACCTACATCCTAGGGTTTTGAAAGAGGTGGCCATTGGGATAGTGGACGCATTGGTTGTCATCTTCCAAAATTCTATAGATTCTGGAACGGTTCCTGCAGATTGGAGGATAGCAAATGCAACCCTGCTATTTAAGAAAGGAGGGAGAGAGAAAACAGGGAACTACAGACCTATTAGCCTCACATCAGTAGTTGGGAAAATGCTGGAATCTATTATAAAGGATGCATTAACTGGGCACTTAGAAATTAATAGTAAGATTGGGCAGAGTCAACATGGATTTATGAAAGGGAAGTCCTGTTTGACAAACCTATTGGAGTTCTTTGAGGATGTAACTAGTGGAGTAGACAAAGGGGAACCGGTAGATGTGGTGTATTTGGATTTTCAGAAGGCCTTTGATAAGGTCCCACACAAGAGGTTGGTGAACAAAGTTAGGGCACATGGAATTGGGGGTAATATACTAGCATGGATTGAGAATTGGTTAACAGACAGAAAACAAAGAGTAGGGATAAACGGGTCTTTAGGATCACAGAGGGTGTTGAATCTTTGGAATTCTCTACCCCAGAGGGCTGTGGAGGCTCAGTCATTGGGTATATTCAAAACAGAAGTCGATAGATTTCTGACTAGTAAGGGCATCAAGGGATATGGCGATAGGGCCGGTGAATGGAGTTGAGGCCTACTCCTGCTCCTATTTCTTATGTTCTTATGTCTATCAACATAACTGAACTCCATGCCTAGGTCTCCTTTTTGGTCCCTAATCGGCCCCACCCCTCCTCTTACTACCCTTTTACTATTTATATGTCTATAGAAGACTTTTGGATTACCTTTTATGTTGTCTGCCATTCTATTCTCATACCTTCTCTTTGCCCCTCTTATTTTCTTTTTCATTTCTCCTCTCACCTTTCTATATATAGCCTGATTCTCAGATGTATTTGCAACCTGACATCTGGCATATGCGCTCTTTTTCTGCTTCATCATATTCTCTAACTCTTTCGTCATCCAGGGAGCCCTGACTTTAGTTGCCCTGCCTTTCCCCCTAGTGGGAATGTACCTCAACTGTACCTGAACTATTTCCTCTTTAAAGGCAGCCCATTGTTCCATTACAGTTTTGCCTGCCAATCTTTGATTCCAGTTTACCCGGGCCAGATCCATTCTCATCCCACTGAAATTGGCCTTCCCCCAGTTAAACATTTTTACTCTAGATTGCTCCCTGTCCTTTTCCATTGCTAATCTAAACCTATGATCACTAATACTATGATCACTGTTCCCTAAATGTTCACCTACTGACACTTGCTCCACTTGACCTACCTCAGTCCCCAGAACCAGATCCAGCAATGCCCCCTCCCTCGTCGGGCCGGAAATATACTGATCAAGAAAGTTCTCCTGAGCACACTTCAGAAATGCTTCCCCTTTTCTGCCCTTAACTCTATTACGATCCCAGTCTATATTAGAATAGTTGAAGAGCCCCATTATTACTACTCTATAGTTCTTGCACCTCTCTAATTTCTCTGCAAATTTGCTCCTCCATATCTTTCCCACTATTTGATGGTCTATAGAATACATCTAGTAGTTTAATGGCACCTCTATTATTTCTTAACTCTAGCCATATAAATTCTGTCCTTGACCCCTCCAGGACATCCTCCCTCTCCAGCACTGTAACATTCTCCTTAAGCAATACTGCCACACCACCTCCTATCTTTCCTTCCCTATCTTTCCTGAACACTTTATAACCAGGAATATTTAATACTCAATCCTGCCCTTTTTTGAGCCAGGACTCAGTTACTGCCACAACATCATATTCCCATGTGGCTATTTGTGCCTGCAGCTCACTTACCTTGTTTACTACGTTTTGTGCGTTCACATACATACACTGTAAACCTATCTTAGACCATCCTGTATTCTCTCTTAGTTTGATCCCACCTAATACCTTACTATTTCTTACTTTAGTGCAGCCTCATGGAATGATACAGCACAGAAGGAGGTCATTGGGCCCATCGTGCCTGCTGTTTGAAAGAGCTATCCAATTAGTCCTGCTACTATGCCACTATGCTCTTTCCCTGCAGCCCTGCATTTTCTCCTTTTGAAAGTTGTTATTGAATCTGCTTCCACCACCCTTTCAGGCAGTGCATTCGAGATCATAACAGCTCGCTGCATAAAAAAAAATTCTCCTCCTCTCCCCTCTGGTTCATTTTCTAATTACCTTAAAGGTAAAACTACAGTGTCTTGACTTGGATTTGGTCATCAAAGCCACTTTTGCCTCGCTAGGGAACGGTATATCCCTCTGGCTCTTCACAGCCCCTAGCAGCACATCCAGGGAGGCAGCATCACTGAACCAAGGTGCAGCCTTTGCCCTTCTTGACTCCATTCTCCCACTTCCTTCTCTTTGGATCCCAACTCCAAACTCCTTCAAATTGCATGTTTGGAGTGTCCCTTTAAATACTGGAGTTGAAATCGCATCATGCGGGTCTTCATCATGCCCGCTGACGCTAATTTGTCGGGAAACCCAGAAATGATATGGTAATGCAGTGGCTGGGTTAAAATGCCAATGGCAGATGTGCTGCACTGACGTCCAGGTTTCCCGCGCACTACCGGACCTCCCTGCTCCCAGCTTAAAATCCAGCCCCTAGTGTCTTGTGGGAAAATAGTGCAGTTCTGATCCTGCTGCTATCTCACATACATGGAATGAGTTCCACGTATATATGAATGAGTTCCACATTCCATATGTTTGTGGTAACAATCATGAATCGTACACTGTTATGAGCTACATCAAATATTAAATGTCTATACAATCTACCAGCAATGACCCAGGTCTGAACCGATATTTTAAATAATTGATCGGCAACACACTTGATTAATTTTACAGTACATAGAATAGTGAAGACTGACAAGGCTTTTTAGAGGGCACTTGGTCATTATGATGACACCCACCTTCAATCTGAGGCGCTCTCTTACATGTTGTTTGTGCTGAGCAATGATGCATGCTAAAACAAAAGCACTACCTGGACAGACCAGAAAGAAGCATAAATAAAACAGAGAATCCCTGCTTCAGTTGTACTTAAAACAGAATATCTTGCCTTGAAGCTGAGCCTAAAATATTTGATCTCAAATAGAGATATTTGAATAATAAATTTATGAATATCAATCAACGACAGGCTTGTCATTTTCTTATAAAGGAGTTTGTTCATGTCCCCTTGTAGCAATGATGTTCTTTCAAAATATTTAGCTCATACCTTTGTTAATATACAAAATGTTTTTTCCAGCATTTTTGGTGTAATGTGTCAGTGATAGTATTAGAAAAAGCAATAGCTTTCAAATAAGATAACTAAAGAAAGAGTAGAGGATAACTAAACGTTAACTCTGTTTCTCTCTCTACGGATGTTGCCTGACCTGCTGAGTTTTTCCAGCGTTTTCTGTTGTTATTTCGGATTTCCAGCATCCGCAGTATTTTGCTATCGAAAGAGTAGGGCCTATTGGAGACCAAAAAGGTAACCTGTGTAGGGGGTGGTGTGGTCGGATCAGCTTCACCTCTGACTCAGTGAGCGGTTCGAATCGCTCCCACGCCCCTGGTTCTGGACCTTGGACTTATTTGGGGGTCGTGAACAAAGGTGCAGTAGACAACAGGTTTTGATGAAAGAATTTCGATCTTTATTCAAGAAAGTAAAACACAACACAAACACTCTTAACACTCTAAAGGTGGGGAACACTTCGGTACACGCGAGGGAAATAACATTAGAAGAATACTTCACCCCTCCCAATCCCACTTCACTAGCTAGGTTGGACTCTGGAGAACCAGGGATAATGCTCACCAAACGAATCCTTGACAGTTGAGAGTTAGGGTTTAGAGTCTTTTGAGTAAAAGGTTTCGTAAGGCCCTTGTTGCCGCGAGGTGTCCGATGGTCACTGAGGCGGTCGCTCTGGTCTCTTCTTCCGTGTCGGCCTACTTCTGGAGCTGTTGGCTTTCTTTGTTGAACTGCTTTCTGTTTAAACTGTCTTCTTCCAAGCTGTGGAACTGCCTTCTTGCAGAACTATGGAAACTGCCTTCTGCCTGCTTGTTGAACTTGAACTGTTTTACTGGAGAACTCCCTTCTTACTGAACTGTCTTCTTTAACTGCCCAACTTGCTTCTCCTGAACTCTGTAATTCCAGCACTGACTTCTGCTGAAAAACAGGCTTTCAAATTGAACTGCAGAACTGCCTTCTGTTGAACTTGAACTGTTGTTACTCCTGAACTGCTTGATGGGCCTTCAATTATACTAAATTGAAGTGGCCTTATCAAAACCAAATCAAATCCCGGTCATTGTAAGACCTCGTTAACAGTAACGACTTTACTAGTGTGTTAACTGGTTTTGTAAATGTGTGACGTGGTTTCAGGATAGCTCCATTCTGTCAATCTGATGTTTAATCGGAGTTTGAATTGTCCTCATGTTTTGGGTTTCTTGACTGGGCCTAGGACTTCGATCGAATATTTGCTTTATGCATGTCTTTAATGGGTTCTGTAATCGGTTTGATGGGACCTGTTGTTTTGGGTGGGACTGTCTCCTCCTAGGGTCTATTGTCAAAATGTTAATGCTTGCTGGGGCTTGAGTGAGGTCATCCCGATTCCCCAGACAATGCAATTTAACTGCAATACCCAAAACTGCTTTTGCAGAGGTCGACCCCATCTTCCTTCACAGCCTTTTCTCCCTTTACAGGCCCAGACATGCTTTTAAAATGCCAAAACTTGGTTTTTGGTCTTACAGTCTCTTAGGTTAGGCCCAAATGCATTTTTATCACTCTGAGGTAGTTCCAAAGTCCTTTTTCCTTAGGTTTTGGGGATCTGCAAATTTTGAAAACCTTACACCTGTGTGTTGAGGCGGAAGACATGGGTATGGTTCTTAATGAATATTTTGCTTCTGTCTTCACAAAAGAGAGGGATGATGCAGACATTGTAGTTAAGGAGGAGGAGTGTGAAATATTAGATGAGATAAACATAGTGAGAGAGGAAATATTAAGGGGTTTAGCATCTTTGAAAGTAGATAAATCGCCAGGCCCGGGTGAAATGTATCCCAGGTTGTTAAGAGAAGCAAGGGAGGAAATAGCGGAGGCTGTGACCATCATTTTCCAATCCTCTCTGGCTACAGGTGTGGTGCTGGAGGACTGCTAATGTTACCGTTATTTAAAAAGGGAGAAAAGGATAGACCGAGTAATTACAGGCCAGTCAGCCTAACCTCGGTGGTGAGCAAAGTATTGGAAAAAATTCTGAGGGACAATATTAATCATCATTTAGAAAGGCACGGATTAATGAAGGACAGTCAGCATGGATTTGTTAAGGGAAAGTCGTGTCTGACTAACTTGATTGAATTTTTTGAGGAGGTAACAAGGAGGGTTGATGAGGGTAGCATGTTTGATGTAGTCTACATGTATTTTAACAAGGCTTTTGACAAGGGCCTACATGGCAGACTGGTGAGAAAAGTAAAAGCCCATGGGATCCAAGGGAAAGTGGCAAGTTGGATCCAAAATTGGCTCAGTGGCAGAATGCAAAGGGTAATGGTCGACGGATGTTTTTGTGACTGGAAGGTTGTTTCCAGTGGGGTTCTACAGGGCTCAGTACTAGGTCCCTTGCTTTTTGTGGTATATTATCAATGATTTAGACTTCAATGTAGGGGCATGATTAAGAAGTTTGCAGATGATACAATTCTGGTCACCACATTACAGGAAAGATGTGATTGCACTAGAGAGGGTACAGAGGAGATTTACGAGGATGTTGCCAGGACTGGAGAATTTTAGCTATGAGGAAAGATTGGATAGGTTGGGGTTGTTTTCTTTGGAACAGAGGAGGCTGAGGGGAGACTTGATTGAGGTGTATAAAATTATGAGGGGCCTAGATAGAGTGGATAGGAAGGGCCTATTTCTCCCAGCAGAGAGATCAATAACAGGGGGCATAGATTTAAAGTAATTGGCAGACGTTTAGAGGGGAGTTGAGGAGAACTTCCTTCACCCAGAGGGTGGTGAGGGTCTGAAATTCACTGCCTGAAAGGGTGGTAGAGGCAGAAACCCTCACCACATTTAAAAAGTACTTGGATATGCACTTGAAGTGCTGTAACTTACAAGGCTATGGACCAAGAGGTGGAAAGTGGGATTAGGCTGGATAGCTCTTTCTCGGCCGGCACAGACACAATGGGCCAAATGGCCTCCTTCTGTGCCGTAAATTTCTATGATTCTATGAAACTTATATGTGTGGGGAACCCTCTGCAAATATGAAACACTCCCAGGGACCATGTGAGCTGCTAAAGGGAATACAGTGCTTTCACTGTAGAAAATATTTGTATGAGTATATTATCAGCAACAGTGCTGGTGTGTTAGTTCCAAAGGATCCAAGGATCAGTCCTGTTTCAGTTCATAAGAAATTCAATATTTTATCTTTCTTTATGAATTCATACTTGTGCCAAATAGTCTTTATGGGGAGGAGGAAGTGTGATAATTACACAGACCCTGTCTAGAGTGTAGGGGGAGAAATTCAGTATTGCCCTGTTTGGGGCGCTATTATCGGCCGGGCGCAAAGTTTAGCGCCCGGCGCTAATTATCACCTCCAACTGCAAACTTGGCCTCTATCGCCCCTGGAGGTGATTGGAGCGCTAAATCAGGCGCTACACCCCTGTCTTAAGGCGCTAACGCCGAGGAGCGAGGCGCTACCTCAGAGCGCTGGCGAAGGTCATGTGATGTCAGTTAGCATTGGAACACAGACAGACTGGCGCTAGCCAGTTATTAAAGGGGAGGGTCGATCTTGCTGTCCAGCCACACCCTGCTTATTGCAGCCTTGAATCTCGGCCTGGAGAGAGGCCCAGGGAACGAGCTCAGCGCTTCAGCGACCGGGCCTTGGTGACTCTGGTTGATGCTGTGGAGCGGCGACGGGCAGTGCTCTACCCAGAGAGTGGCAGGAGGCCATTGCCCCGCGAATACAGAAGAGTCTGGAGAGAGGTGGCTCAGCACGTCTCCTCGAGGAGCCTGGTGCCGAGGACCCACACCCAATGTCGGAAGAAGTTCAACGACCTCACTCGGGTGGTCAGGGTGAGTGGCTGCTTTTCAATACCTCTACATCCCTCCATCTCAACCTCACTCTGTGCCCAGAGGGTTTAAAAACCCCAAATGCTGAACACTCATCCAAGACCTATGGCCATCTCATAAAACACACACGCACATTCCACACATTGCATACATTAAGGGCTATTCAACTATGGGAGGCACATCAAACAAGCACATGGCTGCATACATTAAGGGCTATTCAACTATGGGAGGCACATCAGGCAAGCACATGGCTGCACATTCACTCAGACGCCGTCCTTTTTCTTGCAGGCCAAGCTATCTCATAACAGGCGCCAGCAGAAATGCACGGGAGGAGGACCGGCTGACCTACACACCCTCAGCGATTTGGAGGCGCGCGTGCACAGAATCGTTGCCAGCCAGGTGATAGGTCCCATGGCCGCTGGAGAGGTCGACTCCCTTGGAGACAGCAATGGTATGTTCATCAGCTTTCTCTCCTCTCTCATTCCACTTGCCCCTCACAACACCAGTCTTTTACACTTTCAATCCAACTTACTAAATGTCTCCTGTCCTTGCTCCCTTACTGCCCCCCTGTCCTGACGCTAAAGCCACTCTTGTACCTCCCTGCTTTCAGATAGTGAACCACCAGCTGACCAGCCCGTCCCTCAACCAACCAGTGGCAGCGACGCCCCAGGCGAGGAGGAAGAGGAAGCCGGAGCCTCACTGCCTGCGTCTCCCGAGGAAGCCCATGCCCACACTGGGACCACGTCTTCCATGGGTGCAATGGCAAGGGTGCCTGAAAGCATTGATGGACTGGCAAGGAGTGTGGAGCACCCCGCTGCAGCACAGGCCGATGCAATGCAATGGCTTAGTGCATCAATTCAGTCACTGGCTGCTGCCATCCTCCTGAGTGGTCCAGATAGCGGACCCATTGCTTGAGCACACCGATCGTCTGCTCAATTATATTCCTGGTGGCGATATGGCTCTCTATACCGCAGCTCGGCAGGGGTGTTGGGGTTACGGAGCGGTGTCATCAGCCAGGTGCAGAGTGGATAACTCTTGTCCCCGAGGAGCCATCCACTTCGGTGATGCGGTGCCTGGAAAAGGTCTGGCACACCAGTCTGGCGCAGGATGAAAGCATCGTGGCTTCTGCCAGGATAGCGGGCATTGATGGCGAGTATGAGCTGTCTGTGGTCACAGACCAACTGGACATTTAAGGAGTGGTAGCCCTTGCGATTTTGGAATACCTCTGCATTTTCATGCGGTGCCCGCAATGCCACATGCGTGCAGTCAATGGTGCCCTGCACCATGGGGAAGCCCGCCATCCTAGCAAAGCCACATGCGCATTCATGCTGTTTGGCCCGGGTCATGGGGAAAGAGATGTACTGGTGTCTCCTTTTATACAGGGCATTTGTCACCTCCCAGATACAACAATGGACAGCGAACTGGGAGATATTGGCGATGTCCCCAGTAGATGCTTGAAAGGAGCTGCTGGCATAAAAATTCAGAGCCACTGTCACCTTCACTGCCACCGACAGAGACGTCCTTGTCCTCAGTTGAGGCTGCATATCTGGTAGCAGCAGGAGGCAGAGCTCAGTGACCACCTCCTTGCTGAAGCGCAGCCTGCGCAAACACTGCTCCTCAGACAAATGAATGTAGGACAATTGCTCCCGGAATACCCTGGGAGGGTAAGGTCTCCTGTGCAGAGGCCTGTTGGCCCTCCACCCTCTGGCCATGTTTGCCACTCTCTCTCTGCGTGTCTGATGCCTCCGATTCTGCAGGTGCAGGACGACGCCCAGAATCAGTGCAGCCCCCATAGTCTCTTCTAAATCGATGCAAGGAAGGTCAAATCAAAATGAACCTGCAAAGTGCTGCTCAGTACCCAAAACTCCTTCACACAGCGTTGAATCTCTCCAGAAGTCTCTCTCTCTCTCAGAATGCGCGGTGCAAAAATGCCACCGACAAAAAAAGGCAGAAAGCGGCCACCTTTAAATAGCACTCTCCCAGCCCCTTCCTGACTGCAAAATGTTCCCCTCTACCTGTTGTTGCTAGCGGCAGGCGAAAAGGCAGGGGGCGCCACTCAATATCCGGTCCGGGGCGCTACCGGGGCGTTGCACGCTCGACTGACGTCACAATCTGTGGGTGCAGGAGATTGTGGTGGTAGTGTTTAGCGCCGCCGCAAAATATCTGGTCAATTTTGTGAGCGGCGCAAACATTGCCACGCTTGGGCGCTAGTTGCTTTTTGCACCGTTAGTGCCCTAAGAGGGCGCTAACGGGAGGTGCTAATCAACCGAATTTTTCCCCCTAGATGTCCACTTCAAAGGGAGATAATTTGCCTCTATGATGATTGTTTGTAGATGGTCCTCTGCCAGGACAAAATGGTTTGATTGCTTCCTCAGGTATATAGGTTTGGTGCTGCGAGAAAGATTTATGATTATTATCAATAATGGCTGCAACAATAGGGTAATCAAAATCCTGTTTGGCTAGGCTATGTTTGCTGAAGTTGTCAATACCTGCATTCCTTTTGTCTCAGATCTGTCACTGCAAGAAGTAATTCAAAGTGGAATAGTTTTGGCTAATTTTGAAGAATACTTCTTTATCTTCCATTATGCTAGCTTGGATATCAGAGACATAAGCCCAGGCTGGTGCCATATGTTCCTTACTTTTCTATGTCATTATACTAATTGGGGGCTAACAGGAACTTAAATATGGTTCATTTCTCACCTAAAACTTTCCATCACAGACTCATGTTCAATAGTGCTCATTTTCAGAAGTTACTAAACAGAACTGATAGGGGTAGAAATTAGGTCGCTAATTATCGGCACTGACTGGAAACTTCACTTTTACCGCCCCGGGAGGTGAGTGGAGCGCTAAAGCAGGCGCTGCACACCTGTCTTAAGGCGCAAAGGCCGAGCAGTGAGGCGCTAACTCAGAGCGCTGGCGAAGCTCATGTAATGTCAGTCAGCAATGGAACACACACACAATGGCACGGGCCAGTTCTTAAAGGGGATGGTTAATCTTGCTTTCCATCCACATCCTGTTCATTGCAGCCTTGAATCTCGGCCTGGAGAGACTTGCACATCAAATGTGCTGGAAAGAACAATGGAGAGTACCAGGCAAAGAGCTCAGAGTGCAGCTCCCACAGTCTCTGCTAAATCGATACAAGGAATGGCAAATCAAAATGAACCTGCAAAGTGCTGCTCAGTACCCAAAACTCCTTCCCACAACGTTGAATCTCTCCAGAAGTCTCTCCTTCTCTCTCTCAGAATGCGTAGTTCAAAAATGCCACCAACAATAAAAGACAGGAAGAGGCCCCCTTTAAATAGCGCCCCCCCCAGCCCCACAGCGATTGATAGCATTCCAGTCTTCTGGTCGTTGGATGCGCCAGGCGGTAAGGCAGGGGGCGCCACTCAATTTCCGCTCCGGGGCGCCACAAGGGCGTTGCACCATGGAATGACGTCACAATCTGCGCGCGCAGGTGGTCGCAGCGGTAAGTTTTAGCGCCGCCGCACAATCTCAAGTTAAGTTCTCGAGCGGCGCAAACATCGCTGCGCCCGGGCGTTAGCGGCTTTGCGCCCCATTAGCGCCCTCTTAAGGCGCTAACGGGAGGCGCAAACAACTGAATTTTTACCCCATAATGTTTGGAATGCTGATTGTTTTGTAACAGATAATGTAAAGTTAAGTACTGTGTTTGTTATGTTCATCTGTTGACTCCACCATGATTCTGTATAATTTTACTTTTTAATAAAAATAAATTCATTGCTTTGGCTTGAGTTGTATAGTTATATGTCAGCGTGGTGTTTTCTGCTATTCAGAAATACAGTGCCATTATTTTCAGTGCATATACCAACAGTAGAAATGTGACATACTACCTCATATACTTGAAGTATTGAGAAGACTGAATTGTAACACTAGTAAATCAACAGAGAAATTTAATGGCTGACAGAAATGTGATGATCCCAAGGATCCCTAAAATCCCCATTGAAATCCTCTAGTGGACCTCCATTAGAAATCCAGTGGGCTACAGGAAGGAACTTTTATTATATCCAAAGCAAATCATGTGCTAACACTTCCTCCATTTACTTGATTTTTAAAATGTTATATTGTTCCTGAAAATGTATTTTCTCCATTACATTTTTTGGTCCAATAACACCTTTCTCCAGTCATAGGGTGATGTAGTTGTCTGTTTCCAGGTCCCTGGCAGTGCTACTCTAGAACTAGTCACTAGGAGATGCATTAGAGCAAGTAAAAAATATGCCAACTATTTGTGATTATTCAGGATTTTTCCTAAACTGGAACCTCAAACTGGTTCTGCTTTGTTCCCAACCGAAAACAATTATGATACAAAAAAGACTATGTTGGACGCAAAGTTCAATGAGGTTCAGAGGCAACAGTGAGCTAAATCAAGATTTTATTAAGCAGTTTAATAAACAACATCAGCAAGGACTATGTCTAGATACTCACAAATGGGATACCCATTGGAACTTCCAGAGAATCACCTTCTTGATGGCTCGTTCTGAGTTGAGTAACAGTCTCCCTCAGATTTATCCAGAATTTATATAATCTAGGCCTACTAGGACATACCCTGGGCCTATTTGCTCTGCCTTTGCTCAAAACCAGTTTGAATGGTTCACGCATAGTATACTTGTGCTAATCTGATCTGCTGAGTCTGCCATCCAAATCTTATCATCTTGTACTAAATCCTATCATTTTGTACAAAATAATATCATCCTGTATTAAATCCTATCATCTTGCAGTCTTGCTTACTTGCGTTGAACCGTACATTCTCAAACTGAAAAACATCATGATACAAGAAAGACCATTCATGTTTTAAAGAAAGTTTTGTTTGCAATTAAGGTTGACCAGATTGGAGAAAGATCCACATATATACACATTTCATGATTACTTTAGCATTGTGACCAGGGCTGAGATTTGAGGGGCATTGGCTATCATCATGAAAGAACTGCTGTGCACTGAAATGGTGATTGGAAATATCTGCTGGCATGTTCAGGATGACTCAGCCTCCAATTTCCCATCCTCACTCAGAGAAAGTATCTTGCCTCCATTTTGTACCAATTTGTAGCTGAGATCAGGAACTCAGTATCGGGTGAATTAGTATTAATCTCTTTTAATGTGTCCAAATTTAAAAAGAGACTTTACTATGAGTTACTCTTGGGGGAAAAAAACCAAATAAAAAGCAGGTACATTTTCTAATTTTAGTTTGAATATTTTTGGTTAAACATCGACGTTTGAGCTCACTGAATGATTCAGCAAGTTTATCCAGTGAGTAGGTGCGCTATATAGAGTAATGCAGTCCCAGGTTTGTTTCCTGATCTATGTTGAGTTAGCTGATCTGAGCGGGGCATTGTTAGAGGTGCCATTATAGGCATCAGCACTCCTGGACTGGATTATCTTTTATTGTCCTTTACTTGTCTTATGTTCTTATTTTCTTTTACAAATAACTTACGATTCAACACACTGCTATAAGTTATTGGCAATGTACAATATTGTGTTAAGAATTTTTTTAAATTATTGGCCCGATTTTACGGGACCTATGACCGCGTATGCACGTGGTCATAAGTGCCCCGCAAGTTCCGGGTTTCTGTATGCGATGTGCATGTGCGAAAACCCGGAACTTGCGATCTGTCAAGTTTCAGCTTGACAGACCATCCGCATGCGCAGGGAATGGACAGTCGCTGGCAGGGAGTTGGGCTATTTGCCCAACTACTGTCCAGCAAATGCCCATGAAAATCTTACGTCTGGTAAAAGCAGGCATAGGGCCTTCTTTTACCAGTGTAAGGTTTTAAATAAATATTAAAATAAATTAAAAAAAATTATTTAAACATTCAAAAACCTTTAAAATTAGTTTAGGTTATTTTTGGCCCCTTTAAAAATGATTACATTTATTTTTCAAAAAGTTACATTTTTGTTTTAAATGTTTAATTAAATTGTATTTTAATTAATTTTAAACATGTGGTTTATTTTTATTTAGTTTGTGTGGAAGTGTTTTTTATTTCATTCCTATTATGCTTATGGGGATTCTGTAATTAAATGGAATCCCCATAAGCATAATGGGAATCCCCCTTTTTGATTGGTTGGGCCGGCCCACATGATCCCAGGGACACTTGCGAACCGCATGCGCCCTCGGAATAGATGGGCCTTTACACAGACGTACGCCTGCAGGCCCAGGACTGCAAGAGTCTGAAGATACGGAGGCACCAGGTAGGAGCGTACGTTTCTTGCGGATCGGAGGCATTCGCCCGCGGGAAGCCTCCGACCGCAATTTCAGGTCCATTGATTTAGTTTGGGCTTTATCTGATTATCTGACACCATTTGAGCTTCCTGCAACATTGTTGACCTCTTTGGCATCATGTTTTCTATGTTTGTTGCTGTATAATTCAGCACTGGGATTGTCTTAAGGTAGTTTGCTGTTCATAATTCAGGGTAAATTGGGTAATTGAGGACTCATATCCTTGGGAAATTATTTCCCCCATAACCCTTGTGGTTGGTAACAACAATTAAATGGACAACTGAGTGAGAAATGCAGCAAAAGGAATAGTCTTCTATTTTAAATAACTCACAAATCAAAAGTCAACATGCACAAATGCTATTTTTGCCACTACTTTGTTTATTGTTGTTGAAAGGCTGGTAGCTGCTTGCAGCCTATCCAGATTTTTTGCTGTGTCATCATCATTCTTGTTAAAATGGAGGACAGGATGTTTCTGTTACAAGTATGTCTCTCACTATTTAATTGATGAATTTTAATCAGTTACACATGAACTATTAGTTGGAATATATCTATTCTCAGTACAGAAGGCACTTGGAAAAGGAATTCAAACCTCCAGTGTGTACAGTTATTAGTGTCAGCAGAATCATTCACTGGATACAAAAAAAAGGCTGACTATAACAAGTGACCTTTCTACTCTTCCACAGTTACATCTCAGTTTTGCTTAATCTTATAATTCAAGATAGTTCTCCAGTGAACAAAATTAAAAAATGAGAACATAAATTTATGTTCGATCTCTGTTCAAAGATGTGTAACAATACTTGCATAAAGCACAGATTAGATTACACACTTGGGATAATTGTGTTCTTTTAGTTGCGGGACTTCAAGAGGTTACAGTTACAGTTGAGCACACAATTGGACTTTCTCAGTTCTCAGATATAGGAAGCAAAGCTTTGGCTGCTAACAATTTTACCCAAAGATTTGGCACAAGAACAAAATGGGATCTCCTATTTTGTACTTATGCTGGTTTTCTCAGTGGAATATTGACAGGAGGAACTCCAACCTCACACTGAGACCATTTGTCTTGTGAAACAGAAATTTTAAAAAAGTCGCTAAGTAGAAAAGAAGCAACCAAGTAGGTTGCGAATCGGAGACACGCGAAATACAAGAAGGTACTTTGTGTGAACAGAATAGGTGTGAATTCTGAAAAGAAAAAAAGCAAGCACAGGCAACCACTGTATTCAACATTGGGCAAGATAAGATTCTGAAAAAAATCATATGGCCATGTGTTTGCATCTTGCTGATGCAGGATGAAATGATTATGTGTGAATGCACAGTCAGTCATCCAGTCTTAGTGGACAGTAATCCTGTTTGTAAAGTGCTGTAATTCATGTGCCTTTAGTTACATTGTAACATGTTGTGATTATTTTCTCGCCTGCCTGATTGCATTAGTTTTGCATTTTGAATTCTGGTTGTTCTGCTGCACTTCGACCCTTTACAGCCAATAGCCACATTTTGCAGCTCCACTTGTCCGTCAGTACGTTCATTCCCTCAGATCTAACTGAGTTGCCCCTTTCCATTAGCCAAGATCAGTGACAAGAATATGAGGTTAAGGTGCTAAACATCAACCTCAAATACAGCACAGTCCAGTCCAGAGATAAAGAAGCCCACAAAACAGAATGAAGATGGTAGGTACTATATTTGTTCCCTTTTACCCATAGTATTTTACCTGAATACTGGGAATTCTGTGTTAAATATATGTTAGTCAATTAAATCCCTTCAAGATATGGAAAGAAAATGGTTTTCCTTTGCTGTGTTCATTAATTCCAGTATTTTCTATTTAGGCGTGACCAACGAGAGGAGATAAAACTGCCAACCAAACCCTCATGTTGAGATGTTTTTGTCAGTAATGTTTCATTCTGGAAGATTCAGTTGCTCAGATGTTGTGTATCATATACTAGTTCACTGGAGTAGAGAATAATTTGTGCAAATGCATAAAAGTCTGTCTACTATTAAAACTGCAACAAAGCTTAATTAAAAAAAAATAGATTAATACATGCCTTGCAGTATGTTCAAAATCAAGCATAACATTGGGCAAGTTAATCAATCACGAGCACCTTTGAGGTACAATTTAATGGATAGTTTTGGGATAAGTGGTCAAGACAACATGTGTACATGCATTAAACACATCTATTGCATTCTGAAGCACTCTATATATTTGAAAATGGAAGTACTCAGTTACATTACTTGCAACCCAAAGTCAAGGCAGAACTGTATTTTAACATGCTTTGGATGTGCAAAGTGGCATTGTATGTACAAAGTGCAGTTTACAGCACAGTTAGAATAGCAACTGAAAGGAGGGACGTTTATTAAGAAATAAAGGAATATTAGTGATAGTTTGTGGCAGTGCACCTTTATCTATTTGTATCATTAAGATGAGGGATAAACCTGAAGGTCAAGGACTGGCCTTTGACAAATTGTAAGGCTTCTAACTTCAGTTTTTACTGCGATTTTACATCAATTTATACAATGACAATATTACTCCTCAGTTATTTAAATGAACAGAAATTTGGCTTTGACATGTCGATCACTGCTGTAACTTTTGTGTTTTAAAAACAGCACAAGTCAATTATTTTGAATCCTTGGGGCAGAGCTGGACTTGTTTACTTTATGTTTGGCCTCTTCCACACAACTGGGACCCAGCTACTCGCCCATGAGAAAGCAACACTGCACAGTGCACACACGATACTTTTATTGTCGGAGATGTCTGTTCTACCAGAGTACTGCTCACTACTACTCTCTAATCCTGCTAAAAATAATTTACCGCACTTCAGGTAAATCGTTAAAGTGAGGGCAAGGAAGTTATGCTGAACCTTCATAAAGCACTGGTTAGGCCTCAGCTGGAGTATTGTGTTCAATTCTGGCCACTACACTTTAGGAGGATGTCAAGGCCTTGGAGATGGTGCAGAAGAGATTTACTAGAATGGTACCAATGATGAGGGACTTCAGTTATATGGAGAGACTGGAGAAGCTGGAGCTGTTCTCCTGAGATCAGAGAAGGTTAAGAGGAGATTTGATGGAGGTGTTCAAAATCATGAACAGTTTTGATAGAGTAAATAAAAAGAAACTGTTTCCAGTGGCAGAAGGGTCAGTAACCAGAGGACACAGATTTAAGGTGATTGGCAAAAGAACCAGAGGCGACATGAGGAAACATCTTTTTACACAAAGTGTTTTTTTGCTTTATACACTGCCTGAAAGGGTGGTGGAAGCAGATTCTATAGGCTGGATTTTGTCTTGGGGTCGGGTTGGGGTCGTGTTATCTGCATTTCGTGTTTCCCCCCCGACTGCAGGTCCTCTCACAGCAAGGCCAGGCAGTCTCTGAAGACATTCAATGCAGCAGCATCAACTTTCAGACCTAATACTACTACTACCTTCATCACATCTCCGTTGTAATAGTGGACCTGCATCCGATAGTCAGCTATCCACTTGTGCTCCTGCCAGGTTTCACTGGAGTGTTTCACATCAGGCGTACTTCACGTCGGAAAAGGGTTAAACTAGCTAAAACGTTTCAAAATGGCATTACAGAGCCAATTTAGGGCTTGTTAAGGGCTTTAATGGCCTCTCCCGCCTCACGGAGTCGGGAACCCCGCGACTGATTTTGTCAAAATTGCGTGGAGGCGGGATGGGGTCGGGACCCCCGACCCCGCAACTTTAACCCCCCACACGCCTCCAAACCCGACTCCACGGGTCATTGAAAATCCAGCCCTATAACTTTCAAAAATGTGCAGGGCTATGGAGAAAGAGTGGGGGAGTGGAACTAGTTGGATAGCTCTACCAAAGAGCCAGCACAGGTACGATGGACGGAATAGCCTCCTTCTGTGCTGTATCATTCTATGATTCTCTGATTTGCCTTGTTGAAAAAAAATGCTTTTGTCATATTTCATGATGCAAATGCTTTTTTTCCACAAACAAAATAATTTAGCTTAATCCGCTCCTCCATTGAGATTGAATTCCATTTGCCACTTTTTAGCCTATTCCCCCATCTGATCAATATCTCTTTGCAATTTCCTTTGGTCTTCCAAAGAAATAACTATACCTCCTATTTTGGTATCATCTGCAAATCTTGACACCACTCCCTCTAGGCCAAAGAGTAGTGGAAATCTGGAACAGCCATGATCTAATTGAATGTTGGAATAGACATGAGGGGTTGAATGGCCTTCCTCTGTTCATCATTGAAGCACAATTCTCGGCAGGCAAAGAGGTGTCGTAACAACCCCTATTGGCTGAGTAAATGAGAGGAATAACAAGCAATTACACTCATGAAATGGAGAAGAATGAGTAATGTATTGATAGTAGTTACTTCACCTTTAGAGTTAATCCATATTTAATGTCATAAATTTAGCTGTAAAATAGGGTATGGTAATAAGAGAGCCTCCCTGCAGCAAATGTGTTAATTAATATGTGAATCACGAGCCTTATTCAATAAAATATAATGTTCAAACAGTGAATAGTCTCAGTAGCTATTAATATTTGATGTGACATAGGCAAAAATAACTTTACATACGCAAAACATAAATTTTAGTGCTCACTGTTACAAAGAAGAGTTATAGAAATGTAAGTAATTACAGAACATTTACAAAGTTAGCGTATTCTCAGAATAAAGTAAAAATTGTATATTTTTTCTTTTGATGCAAGAATCTACTGTAATGTACAAGGCCTAACAAAAATCAATCAATCTCAATTTTGAATTGTGTATCTGACCACAAAGAAACATAGAATCATTATCAGCTGATTTCTTTCTATACATTAGCTCAGGAATCAATCCCCGCTGAGATCAGAAAACTTACGGGAGCTTCGTCAGGAATATAACAGAACACTTTCTTTTCTTTCCTCTCTCTTTCTCTCTGTTTATTGGGTTGCACAGAAGGAAGAATGCATGACTATAGTAGGAATTACATTGGAACATTTTTACCAAGCTTTGGAACACTGATGTTGTACATAACTGACTTCATTTTGCCTCTTTTAGTTTGTGGTATAAAAGTCTGAAATGAAAACCATTTATAGAATCATAGAATAGTACAGCACAGAAGGAGGCCATTCAGCCCATTGAGTCTGTGCTGGTTCTTTCGAAGAGCAATCCAGTTAGTCCCACTCCCCCGCTCTTTCCCCATATCCCTGCAATTTGTCCTCCCTCAAGTATTTGTCCAATTCCCTTTTGAAGGCTACTATTGAATCTGTATCCACCACCCTATAAGGCAGTGCATTCCAAATCCTAACCACTCATTGCGTAAAAAAGTTTTTCCTCATGTTGCCTTTGGTTCTTTTTCCAATCACCTTAAATCTGTGCCCTCTTGTTATCAACCCATCAGCCATTGGAAACAGTTTCTCTTTATTTACTCTATCTCAACCCTTCATGACTTTAAACACTTCTATCAAATCTCCTACTAGCCTTCTCTGCTCTAAGAAGAACTACCCTAGCTTCTCCAGTCTATCCACATAACTGTAATCCTCATCCCTGGAACCATTCTAGTAAATCTCTTCTGTACCCTCTCCAAAGCCTTGACATCCTTCCTAAAATGTGGTGCCCAGAATTGGACACAATTCTCCAGCAGGGGTCCGAACTAGTGTTTTATATAGGTTTAGCATAACTTCATGGCTTTTATACTCTATGCCTCTATTTATAAAGTTGAGAGGTCGCACAACACCAGGTTATAGTCCAACAGATTTATTTGAAATCACAAGCTTTCGGAGCTATCGATCGCCCCTTCCTCAGGTGAAGTAAAGAAATACAGACTCGACAAAGCATATATAGATAGAGAACAATGCATGTGTACCTTACAATTGCAGACAACTAAATTAAATCATCCTGACTATCTGATGATGATTTAATTTAGTTGTCTGCAATTGTAAGGTACACATGCATTGTTCTCTATCTATATATGCTTTGTCGAGTCTGTATTTCTTTACTTCACCTGAGGAAGGGGCGATCGATAGCTCCGAAAGCTTGTGATTTCAAATAAAACTGTTGGACTATAACCTGGTGTTGTGCGACCTCTCAATTTTGTCCACCCCAGTCCAACACCGGCATCTCCGCATCATGACCTCTATTTATAAAGCCCAGGATCCCATATGCTTTATTGATTGCTTTGTTAATTTGTCGTGCCACTTTCAAAGATTTGTGCACAAACACCCCAGGTCTCTCTGTTCTTGAAGCCCCTTTAAAATTGTATCATTTAGTATGTATGGATTCTCCTCATTCTTCCTACCAAAATGTATCACCTCACATTTTTCTGCATTGAATTTCATCGGCCATGTGTCCGCCCATTCCACCAGCCTGTTTATGTCGTCTTGAAGACTATTACTATCTTTCTCACAGTTTACTGCACTTCCAAGTTTTGTGTCATCTGTAAATTTCAAAATTGTGCCCTGTACCCCCAAGTCCAAGTCATTAATGTATATCAAAAACAGCAGTGGTCCGAGTACTGAACCTTGGGGAACGTTACTGTATACCTCCCTCCAGTCTGAAAAACAGCCATTCACCACAACTGCCCGTTTTCTATCCCTTAGCCAATTTTGTATCCATGCTGCTACTGCCCCTTTTATCCCATGGTCTTCAATTCTGCTAACAAGCCTAATATGTGGTACTTTATTGAATGCCTTTTGGAAGTCCATATACACAACATTTGCTGCACTGCCTTCATCCACCTTCTCAGCTACCTCATCAAAAAACTCAGTTAAGTTAGTCAAACATGATTTGCCCTCAACAAATCTGTGCTGGCTCTCCTTTATTAGTCCATGCTTGTCAAAGTGGCTGTTAATTTTCTCCTGGATTATTGTTTCTAAAAGCATCCCCACCACCGACATTAAACTGACTAGCCTGTAATTGCCAGGTTTATCCTATTCCCCTTTTTTGAGCAATGGTGTAACATTTGCAATCCTCAAGTCCTTTGGCACTACCCCTGTATCCATAAGATATTTGGGGGTAGAAATTAGGTCGTGCCCCATTTGGGGCGCAAATATCGTCTGGACGCAAATATTAGCGCCTGGCGCTAATTATCGGCACTGACTGGAAACTTCACTTTTACCGCCCCGGGAGGTGAGTGGAGCGCTAAAGCAGGTGCTGCACACCTGTCTTAAGGCGCAAAGGCCAAGGAGTGAGGCGCTAACTCAGAGCGCTGGCGAAGCTCATGTAATGTCAGTCAGCAATGGAACACACACACAATGGCACGGGCCAGTTCTTAAAGGGGATGGTTAATCTTGCTTTCCATCCACATCCTGTTCATTGCAGCCTTGAATCTCGGCCTGGAGAGACTTGCACATCAAATGTGCTGGAAAGAACAATGGAGAGTACCAGGCAAAGAGCTCAGAGTGCAGCTCCCACGGTCTCTGCTAAATCGATACAAGGAATGGCAAATCAAAATGAACCTGCAAAGTGCTGCTCAGTACCCAAAACTCCTTCACACAACGTTGAATCTCTCCAGAAGTCTCTCCCTCTCTCTCTCAGAATGCGTAGTTCAAAAATGCCACCAACAATAAAAGACCGGAAGAGGCCCCCTTTAAATAGCGCCCCCCCCAGCGCCACAGCGATTGATAGCGTTCCAGTCTTCTGGTCGTTGGAAGCGGCAGGCGGTAAGGCAGGGGGCGCCACTCAATTTCCGCTACGGGGCGCCCCAAGGGCGTTGCACCATGGAATGACGTCACAATCTGCGCGCGCAGGTGGTCGCAGCGGTAAGTTTTAGCGCCGCCGCACAATCTCAAGTTAAGTTCTCGAGCGGCGCAAACATCGCTGCGCATGGGCGTTAGCGGCTTTGCGCCCCATTAGCGCCACCTTAAGGCGCTAACGGGAGGCGCAACCAACTGAATTTTTACCCCTTGATCTTTCAAATATTATAAAGTTAAATTTTGAACTATTAAAATGTAACATAATAGCAACAACCTATTTTTATGACTAGGAGCTGTCTCAGTATGTAATAATTTATATTGCATCACACTCTTCTAATGTATGGAAATGATTACTAAAGCAAACTCACTCCGAAAGGATGAATCTCCATTATTTTTCTAACATATTTTCTTGTTCATTACACTTTAAACCTGATTTTGGATTACTTAACAGCCTCCGATGGAAGGTAACCTGAGGAAGGGAATCTTCGATAAGCTGACCCAAGTTGCAGAAGAGATGTGCAATGAGCATCACAAGGTATGAAGGGTTCTGTGCTGTGTGGTTGGTTTGGGCGTGGTAGGTTGACACTGCTGGGTGCAGACTTCAATGTGAAGCAATAAGAGAGATTGATGGATGGTTGAAGATCTAATAAGAATAAATATTAATGAAGATCTATTATGGCAGTTGAAGATCTACTGTTATGTGCAGAGGTGTGCACCAGCAGATACACCTTAGTCATTCATACCTGACTGAAGTAAGATATTAAAAATTGAATATAACCAGGGCAATTCGGGCATGACTCATTTGCAGAAAGCCAGGCCTTTAACGAGATTTGTTTCAAGTCACACAACACCTTACAAGCTTTCGGAGTCTACCTCCTTCAACGAGATTTACAGATAGCATTGTATGTAACTTTTACAGCCACCCTCGGATAACGAGATCCCCATAAGGCGAGACAGAAATGTTTGCTAACCAAGTAACTTTTAAACCTAATTGGATCTCTGTAAAGGCAAGACAGAAATATTTGTAAAACGAGTAATGTGTTTTTAGACCTAGCATTGTGTGTAACTTTTAAACCTGATTGGATATAAATATGTGTGTTTTCATTAGCTCGGTGGAGTTGTACTCATGTAAGCGACATGAGAGGTTCTCCCCAGGCCTGTAATAAACCGTTGTGACTTCAATTACTTGGTCAGTCTTTCTTCCAACAAGCCAGTAGCGTCGACCTTGTATATCACTGGGTCCGCACTTTGGGAGCTTACATCAATTGGCGACGAGGATGGGATGCGCGATCTGAACAAAACTCTCGGACAGCGATAACCTAAGACGGGTGAGTACGTTTAAATTACCACCTGTAAAATTAGAGGTTAATCGCTGGCGAGACGTTAAGTAAGATTGACGTACAAAAGAACTATAAAAAGAAAGACACCTTTAATTGAAGGCGGTTAACACTGCCGGACTGCGGTACCGGAAAACAAGGGTTTAGAAACCTGATAGGCCCACGAGGTGCGGCTCTTAAGTAGTAGTTAAAACGGGGAGTTTTAACACGGTGGAGGACGAGTCCTTCTGGCCGAAAAGTAAACTTAGGTAGTAGTTAAAACGGGGAGTTTTAACACGGTGGAGGACGAGTCCTTCTGGCCGAAAAGTAAACTTAGGTAGTAGTTAAAACGGGGAGTTTTAACACGGTGGAGGACGAGTCCTTCTGGCCAAAAAGTAAACTTAAGTAGGAGTTAAAACGGGGAGTTTTAACACGGTGGAGGACGAGTCCTTCTGGCCGAAAAGTAAACTTAAGTAGTAGTTAAAACGGGGAGTTTTAACACGGTGGAGGGCGAGTCCTTCTGGCCGAAAAGTAAACTTAGGTAGTAGTTAAAACGGGGAGTTTTAACACGGTGGAGGACGAGTCCTTCTGGCCGAAAAGTAAACTTAAGTAGGAGTTAAAACGGGGAGTTTTAACACGGTGGAGGGCGAGTCCTTCTGGCCGAAAAGTAAACTTAGGTAGTAGTTAAAACGGGGAGTTTTTAAAATAAACAAACAAGGGTTTAGAAACCCGGTAGGCCCACGAGGTGCGGCTCTTAAGAAGTAGTTAAACAGGTTGTTTTAACACTTTAAAATAAACAAACAAGGGTTTAGAAACCCGGTAGGCCCACGAGGTGCGGCTCTTAAGAAGTAGTTAAACAGGTTGTTTTAACACTGGGTGAAGGACAAGTCCTTCTGGCCGAAAAAGAAATAAATAAATAAATAAATAAACTATGGCTAGCAAAGAGGATAAGGAACCCTGGGGAGACCCAGAGTCTGTAACACGATATGTTTACGACAAGAATAAAAAATTAATTGAGAAAATGAGAAAGGCAGGGTGGAACCAGGACGATAAACCAGACACACAAAGGGACTGGTGGAGGAAACAAACCAAAAATAAATTGGAGAAAGCGTGCATTATCGTAGCGGCACGATACGATCGGGAACGTATGCTCCAGCGCGGAGCCCTTAAAACATATCCAGCAGCTGCAGCCAACCCAAAACCGGGTAACTCCCAGGAAAGGTTATACCCGGAGCTGCCCCAGGGGGGGCCGACTGGCTGTCCTCCCCCATATACAGGACACCAGTCGGCAGCCCCGGAGCCTGTTCCGATGGCACCAGTGACACTGCAATATAGGCCAGCAATCCCCGCGGTTCCGGAAATTCCGGCGGCAGGGGGGAATCCGGCCGTCCCGGCAGTACCGGGCAGGCCGGCCACCACAACGTTGACCTACACACCGTTAAGCCTGCAGGATCGGGTGATTCTCCTCAATGAATTACCAGCCTTAAAACACCGCCAGAATAATCAGACATTCTGGCACAAACTGCGCGAAGTACGCATAAACCATGCCCTACATAGTATAGATATCGATCAATTGGTACGAGCTAAATGTCCCGAGGAACAGTGGAGATTAGTGCAGGGCAACCACGGAAATGGCCAGTGGGCCACAAATACAGGACAGACAATCCAACAATTAAACACTGAGTTCGACCAATTCAAGGCCGCTGTGGAAGCAGCAATGGGACAGGCCCCCGTAAATTGGGCAGCTATAAGCGGAATCACACAAAAAAAGGGAGAAAGCGCTATCGATTATGGAAAACGAAAGTGGTCCGCCTTTGAGGGTAACTGTGGGATCCCAGGCCCCTTAAACAAAAACAACGCTTGTTTTCTGCAAACATTTAAACAGGGACTAAGTCCAATGCACCAGAATGCAATAAAAATGGGGCTAGTGGTCCACCATAATTGGGAGGACTTAATACAGTGGGCGTGCGAAGTAGATAATCAGGTCCAAGAACAAGCCAAACCTAAAATAGCTGCCCTAAGGACGGATAGCGACAATGAGGATGCATTAAGTGTGGCGGCATGCTTCGGTTGCGGACAGGAGGGCCACATGAAAAGGGATTGCCCGAGGCAACAGAACAAAGGGGATAATCAGACATCTCAGCAAAAGGCTTCCTGTCATAATTGTGGAAAACCAGGGCATAGGAAACAACAATGTTGGAATAAAGGAGGAGGAAGGGAAGGTCAGGGACCTAGACAGGGAGGAAAACCGGGGTCAAGTATTGGAAGGTCAGAGAATAACGAGGAAAGCATGGCGAAACTGATCAGGAAGGGAATGCAAGACTGGGAGGATGACAGAGAAAGAGAAGAAAGGAAGAGGAGAAAGAGTAGGAAGTATAAGAGAGATGATTCCTCAGACACCTCCGACGAGGAAGACATAGTGGAGCTGACAAGGAAAATGGAAAAACTGGTCAAACAGATAAAAAAAAAAGGCAACGCCTGAAAGGTAGCGGCCCTCGGAGACCCGGTAAAGGGAGACCCTAGAATGTTTATTGAGGCACTGGTAGGGGGCCGACAGTGCAGAATGCTCATAGACACCGGGGCAGCAATATCTCTAACAAACGTACCCTTGCCGCGAACCAAGGAAAATATTTTTATATCTGGGATAGGGGGAGTAAAAATTAAAGCATGGAAAAGTGAGACAGTATTACTAGAATTGGGAAAAATCATTATACCTACATGTTTCTGGATCTGTGAGAATACTGAGGGAACCATCCTGGGTATAGACATACTAAGGGAAGTGGGAGTTTTAATAGACCCCAAACAGGATAAGTTGCTATGGCCCGATAACCACAAGGAAGGGAGACATAACTCAAAGGGATCCAAGACAGCATGTGCCATCAGCGCTATCCAAATAATAGACCCCAAATGGGACGAAAAGGGAGGGTGGGGGGCAATTTGCCACCGATTCCCCGAACTATGGGCCAAACACAAGCAGGACTGCGGACTGGTTAAGATGAACCCAGTCAGAGTCCCCGGGCCAACCCACCGACCCCATAAACAATATCCCCTAAAAGTGGAGGCCCAGACAGCCGTACGGAGTATAGTATTGGAACTCGTGAAACAGGGAATTCTGCGAGAAACAGTGTCCGGCACTAACTCTCCAGTATGGCCCGTAAAGAAACCTGATGCGTCATATCGACTTACAATCGATTACACAGCCTTAAATAAAGTGACCCCAAAGGAATATCCAATTGTAGCAAGCCCAGCTACTATCTTTAACGGTTTAAAACCAGAACACAAAATATTCACCGTGTTAGACATCGCAAACGGGTTCTGGTCCATTCCCCTGCATGAGGAATCACAGGAAAAGTTCGCCTTTACAATAGGCGGCAAACAGTATACATGGACACGGGTCCCACAAGGATTCCATAACAGTCCAGCCATTTTTCACCGCCACATGGCCAGAGCTCTTGAAGACCTAGACTTAGAGGGTGAAAATAGTACCCTCTTACAATACGTGGATGACCTCCTAATAGCGTCAGAAACGAAAGTGGGACATAAGGGGGCCCTGGTAAAGGTCTTTTCAACCCTACGGGAGGCGGGTTTTAAAGCAAACCCAGCCAAAGCCCAGGTAGGAAAATTGGAAGTCACATACCTCGGGTATAGGGTCAGTATGGGAAAAAGGGCTATGCCAGAGGAAAGGAAGGAGGCAATCAGCCAAATGCCAAGGCCCATAAACGTGAGAGGAGTACGACAGGTACTCGGTCTCTTTAACTTTAGCCGGAACTTTATAGAAGGCTTCTCACACATGGCCGCGCCTCTGTATGAATTAACAAAGGGGGGTAGGGCAGCAGGAGAACCCATCGGGTGGACATCCACTCAGGAAGAAGCATTTACCAAACTTAAACAAGCCCTGACCGCCGCCCCCGCGTTAGGATTACCTGATCAAGAGAGACCCTATCACATATTCTGTCACAATCATGATGGACACTATAGCGCCGTAGTAGCCCAGGAGCACGGAGGAAACATGAGATCGGTGGCCTACTATTCCACTAGACGATCCCCCATCGTGGCAGGTATGCCCCGCTGCGTGGCCGCTATAGACTGTGCCAGATGGTCAGTACAGGTCAGTGAACCGATTATAATGACCGGAGATATTGTACTACACACCCAGCACACCTTGGTAGAATTACTTAATACGGGACGACTGAAGTCTGTCTCAAATGCTCGACGAGCAGCCTGGGAGGCGGTACTATTACCCAAAGACAAGTCAATACAGATAGTCAGGGATATGGGGCAGAACCCAGCCTCCATGATGATCATGGAAGGAGAGGACCACCAATGCATGAATGAGGAAGAGCCAGAAAATGACCTAGACAAAATAAAAGAAATACCCTTGGCCGAAGCGGACTTGGAGTTATATGTAGATGGATCCCGAAAATATGTACAGGGAAAGCCGAGGACAGGCTGGGCGGTGGTAAATGGGGAAGGGATGGTGTTACAAGCCGGAACTCTCCCAGGGGATAAATCTGCCCAGGTCGCAGAACTAACAGCCTTAACGGAAGCCCTGAAACTGGCTATGGGAAAAAGGGTTAATGTATATACCGACAGCCGCTACGCCTTCGGAATAGTACATGATTATATGGCCGCATGGAGTAGGAGGGGGTACATCACCTCTGGGGGAGCCCCCATCCAACACCTGGACGTAGTAAAGTCCTTGGTGAATGCCGCGCGCGGACCAACGGAGTTAGCAGTAATAAAGGTTAAAGCGCACACCAAAGGAAAAACTCCACAAGAACAAGGTAACAGAGCGGCAGACCTGGCCGCCAAGGTTATGACGGAGGCGCCCTGTGGCAATGTAACACCGATAGGGGGAGCCCCAGTCCCATTAATACCCCTTGAGTATAATATTGTTAAGTTACATCAAGGCATACCAGAACCTGAGCTGAACATTTGGGAAAAGAAGGGAGTAATGCTATCCAGAGATAAGGTCTGGAGGAAGGAGGGACGGGTCTGTGCACCGGAGTGTATCCAACAGGAACTAATGAGGTTGTATCACGGACAAGCCCATACAGGGGCCAGCCGAATGATAAATAACATAGGCCAATGCTGGTGGTGGCCCGGACTATCAAGCAGTATAAGGAAGTATTGTAAGGATTGCCACATTTGTGCGCAATGTAACACCGGAAAACCAGTAAAGGTAAAATGGGGTAGACAGCCAAGACCCAAGGGACCCTGGGAGAAACTACAAATAGACTTTACAGGACCATTAACCAAAAGCAAAGGAAAAACCTACTGTCTGGTAATAATTGACCAATTCACAAGGTGGGTGGAAGCTTTTGCCACCCGAAACTGTACCGCCAGTACAGTGGCCCGGATCTTGGCAGAAGAAATAATACCCCGGTGGGGAGTCCCATTACAAATAGATTCAGATAATGGAACACACTTTACCGGAAAGGTAATGAAAGAGGCTTGCGCCCTGTTGGGCGTAAAGCAGAAATTTCATATACCTTACCATCCCGAAAGTTCAGGAATGGTGGAACGAATGAATCGGACCTTAAAACGATCTCTCACAAAGGCCATTGTGGAGACGGGGCAGGGATGGGCGGAACTGTTACCCACAATCCTAATGAGACTAAGGGCCACACCAAATAGCACCACCGGACTGACCCCTTTTGAATTAATGACGGGACGGGCAATGGCGCTTCCCGAAGGAGTAGTGACCGGAGGGGAAGATGTGGGACCTTTAAAGGACAGAATCAGAAGGTTCATAAAGCAATTATGTGCGGAACTGCACGGGCTGAGACAGGAGGCTAGAGACCAGCAGATAATCAAGGATCTGGAGAGGGATACCGAGGAACAAAAGAAAGTCATACCTGGGGTGGGAAGTCAGGTAATGTCTAGAATAATTCCAATAAAACCTGGGTTACGGCCCCGGTGGGAAGGACCCTATTTGGTATTAATGACCAGCGACACTTGTGCATGCATAGACCTGCACGGCACTGGAAAGGGAAGATGGAAACACTGGACACAATTAAAATTATACAAAGAAGCTGATGAATAACCCAGAAATCATATTGTACAAGGAAAGCAAGGATTATTTGCATAGGGTCCAAAGGGACAGGACATCCTTGTATTCGCGTTAATATGATCCTGTTGCATTATGATAGTAACATTCTTCGTGGTCTGTATGTTTCAATAGATCTGGGAGACTGGCAAAGTAGTAAGAATGGAATAACTAACTGCTGGTGACGACCAGCCTTGTATTTCCACAGGACAAATTAGAAGAACGACGGAAGAAGGGACGGCTGACAAAAAGGAAGATAATCAAGTATCTGCTTATATATGGCCTATATAACACCGGAAATGATATTTTGGTGATTGGGGGTCAGGATGGTCGGGGACGTTGGGCGCCTCAGTGGTGCAAAGCATAATGATATTCCTCGTGATTGTTATTACAATATACTGTGTATTCTTGCTGCTCAAAGATTAGGTAAAGCCATGATGGTGTAAGACCCGATCTATAGCCCTAAAATTACAAGGGATGAATTGGACATGGTAATTAATAACCAGGCCGGCCAACCGTAAGACGGGAGTGGCAGAAACAGGATTGGTGAGTGATGACAGTCTCGAAAGGACACGTCACGCACCCACCGAGGGAATGGAGGACGAGCTCGAACCAGAAGCCCAAACCATTGATGCAGGGCTCTTGGGCCCCGGGGATGGCAACATAGAACCAAGACAAGAAAATAATAAGTCCACATATACCGCGTGGGGTGAAACCGGCTTATAAATTGGTTTATGTCATACCCATGTATAACCTAGACTGGTAGAAGGCCAGAGAGTGCACGCTCAGGCAGACACCAGGCAATAGGAATACATGTTGACCTGTATTGGAACAGTTGTCCAATAGGTCAAAAGGGGGGAATTGAAGTAAGATATTAAAAATTGGATATAACCAGGGCAATTCGGGCATGACTCATTTGCAGAAAGCCAGGCCTTTAACGAGATTTGTTTCAAGTCACACAACACCTTACAAGCTTTCGGAGTCTACCTCCTTCAACGAGATTTACAGATAGCATTGTATGTAACTTTTACAGCCACCCTCGGATAACGAGATCCCCATAAGGCGAGACAGAAATGTTTGCTAACCAAGTAACTTTTAAACCTAATTGGATCTCTGTAAAGGCAAGACAGAAATATTTGTAAAACGAGTAATGTGTTTTTAGACCTAGCATTGTGTGTAACTTTTAAACCTGATTGGATATAAATATGTGTGTTTTCATTAGCTCGGTGGAGTTGTATTCATGTAAGCGACATGAGAGGTTCTCCCCAGGCCTGTAATAAACCGTTGTGACTTCAATTACTTGGTCAGTCTTTCTTCCAACAAGCCAGTAGCGTCGACCTTGTATATCACTGGGTCCGCACTTTGGGAGCTTACATCACTGACCTATTTGTGACATAATATATACCATACTTAAGTAAACTGTTCACATCTGTTATCCATATCTAAATCTAAATTAATTCATATATGTGCACTCTTCAATCTCCCTGTTCCTCATATTACATATATAGCATATTATGCTTTATTCTTTTGAGTTGATAGTGTTGCCATGGCTTGCTGCTCTTGTCCTTCTCGGTGGTAGAAGTTGAGGGGGAGGTAGGTGCTGTTGAAGTAACCTTGGTGATTTTCTGCAGTGCTCCTTGTAGATAATACACACTGCAGCCACATTGTGGCAATGATGTAGGCGATGGAAGTTGATTCCAGTGACAGGGGCACTGATCAAGCAAACTGCTCTGTCCTGGATGGTATCAAGCTTCTTAAGTGTTATTGTGCTGTGCCCATCCAGCTGAGAGGTAAGTATTCCATCACATACCTGACTTGAGCCTTGTAGATGGTGGATAGGCTTTGAGGGGTCAGCAGCAATGTTCCCCATTAAGGTGCGCGGGCATGTGGCCGTGCATTGATCGGGAGGTTTGCTCACCAGCTGTTGCCGCTGGCAAAGATGCTGTGCAGCAAATTTAAAAGGACCACGCATGAAAAAAAATAATTAGAGGGAACATTGGTCAGGAGGTGAGACACTAGTTGCAGAATATCCAGCCTCTGCCCTGCTGTTGTAGGCAGGATGTTGATATGGCTGGTCCAGATAAGCAATGGTGATCCTGCAAGATGTCAGTGGTCGGGGGCTCGGTGATTGTGATCCACTGAAGGTGTGGAGAAGATGGCTGGACTCTCTTGTTATTGGACATAGTCATTACCTGGCATTTATGTAGTACAAATGCTACCTGCCACTTGTCATCCAAAGTTTGGATGTTATCCTGGACTTGCTGTAAGTTGGCAGGGGCTGCTTTATTATTGGAGCAGTTGTGAATGGAACTGAACACTGTGAAACCATCAGAGAACAGGCCCATTCCTAACCTTATAATGGAGAGGTCATTAAATGAAGCAGTTGAAGATGGGGTGCCTGTGGACGCTGATCTAAGGAATTCTGGCAGTAATTTCCTGAAATGAGATGTTTAGCCTCTGACATCCACAACAACCTTCCTTTGTGTCGAGACTGCAGGATTTTCCCTTTGTCATCCAACTGGTCTCAGTTATGCTAAGGCTCATTGGCACCAGAAATGAATATGAGGTCACATGAAAAGTCGGCACTAATAATAAGATAATATTATACTGAAGTACTGTAAAAACTGAATTTGTAATAGTTACAATTTAATTAAGTCAGGTTAATTTAAATTTGAAATTGAAAAAAATAATTTCTGATTACCTTGCAATATTTAATATTATTATCTTAATCTATATAAAATCTCTTCCTTGTCAACTCAAGGACCTCAAAGCTGTTAATTGTTCAATGACAAACTAATGACATTTACTGCTGCAGACTTTGTTATCAAACACTTATATCGCATGACAACAGAAAACGCTGGAAAAACTCAGCAGGCCAGGCAGCATCCGTGGAGAGAGAAAGAGAGTTAACGTTTCAGGTCGATGACCTTTCATCAGAACTGGGAAGAGCCGGAAATCAAATAGATTTAAGGCCAGGATAAAGCTGGGAAAAGGGGGAGGGGATAAAGGAACAAAGGGGGAGATGAAGAGACATTAAGAGACATTAAGAGATATGCAAGGCTAGAGGTGGTGTTAATGTGACAGATTAAGGCTGAAAGAAGTGTGAAATCCACTGGCAGAATGAAGGACAGCTGCCAGCTTCTAGGAGGAAAAAAAAGGTGGGGGGGGCAAATAAAAGGGTGGAAAAAATAAAATGTGATTGGAGCTGAGGTTATGATCTAAAATTGTTGAACTCGATATTGAGTCCAGAGGGCTGTAGCGTGCCTAAACGAAAGATGAGGTGCTGTTCCCCGAGCTTACGCTGCGCTTCCGTGGAACAGTGTAATAGGCCGAGGACGGTGAGGTCAGAGTGGGAGTGAAGCGGTGAATTAAAGTGACAGGCGACCGGGAGCTCGGGTTATATCGCATGTGTGTTTTTGACTTCATTGAGTGTCTCCTGCTGCCTGTGGAACAACATCACAGTAATAGAAATTTGGAACTCTCTCCCCAAAAGGCTGTGGATGCTAGGACAATTGGAGCTTTCAAGACTGAGATCAATATATTTTTGTTCGGTAAGGGATATAGAGCAAAGACGGTAAAATGGATTTGAAGTGCAGATCAGCCATGATCTAATTGAATGGCTGAGTAGGCCCAAGGGGCTGAATGGCCGAGTAGGCCCGAGGGGCTGAATGGCCGATTCCTATTCCTAATGTTCCTATCTCTTTAAACAATGAGCATGTCCTTTGGGTAAGACTGAACCTTGTGGGTAAATTGGCATCTTCTACATTTTTATGCAGCCAGCACAGTCGAGCGCACCTCATAGCTGGAGTACAGCAATGGTGCCAGTTATACCTATTATCTATTTCCTTGAGAAATATGAAAGGAATGTCATGACTGGCCATCTTTCTTTTGTTCCTGCCAACAAATTTGGATTTCACAAAAGTGCCCACAGCAAAATTGCTTGCCATTTTAATTTGGGTTCATTCAATTTGGCGAAATTAGGGCAATTAATCCTTTAGACGCAGTCCTCAGGGGCAGAAACAAATTCATCGCAGAAAACAATTTGCAAAATGATAAGGTTTTATTTTCCTCTTAAGATTTAGAGGTTTTCACTTGGTAATTGTCTGCAGAAGAAGGCAGTACTACGATTGATCTGAAAAAATGGCTTTGTTCTTGGGTATGAAATATTTGAAACCGCCAAGCATCCTTCAGCTGATGATGTAGGGGAAGAGCTCTTGCTGATATTACTGAGTGATGCAGCCTCATTACAGTTTGTAATTGTCCACTGTGTTGCCAGTAACACGAACAGAGAGTGGCTGAATCTCTCGTCATCTAGAAATATAACAACACCACGAGATTTACTGACACAAGATCATCTTCATCACCCCCTAGGCTAGACTGGAGGCAAGGTTTACAGGTGTGGTTAGGCAGAGGCTGAAACTTACATCTTTGTTGGGAGTGACACATTGGATCTTGCTAGCTTCACCTTTCCAAACTCACTTCCTGCACAGGGCAGCAATCTTAATTCAGATCAACAATGTAATCTTAACTCAATGCATTCATCACAACTTTGAGCAGTAGTGGGGAAAACTTGGACTTCCTGCAGCAGTGAAACAATAAATAAAAATACGACACTTTAAATTAACCTTGATAATATAAATTAATTGGTACAAATGCTTTACATCTGGTTGGTCAACTCCTAGCTGTTCATATTGCTATACCTTTTAATTGAACTAATTACATTTCAGGATTGAAATGGATAAATTGATCATTCGTGTTGCTACATTATAAGTTTCATGACATAATTGGAAAAATGTGAGTTGTACATTAATGTTATTTTACTTCTGAATGTTTCAGTGAAATAATTTGGTTTTAGAATTTAGTGTAACTTGAACTGACCAAGTTGGCCTTGCGCGTAATGCGCCAGTGCTTGGCATCTAACAATTGAACGTGGAGTGTCCTCTATAGGCATCATTCCTATATTTCATTTTATTTTGGTTTTGGACATAAAATCACATGGCATGCAAGTTCCAAAGTGTAAAATCTCCCCTTAATCTCTTGGTTTGGTAATAGAATTCATGAAAATAATGTGAAATACTGTCAGGTTTCAAACCAGGAAAGCTGTACAATGTATAACATTTATTTTCTTTTAATTACACCTATGTAAGGGAAATTGCAGAGATATGCAAGAGCTATAGAGTGGCGATATTGGGGGACTTTAATTACCCAAATGTCGATTGGGATAATGCTAGGGTAAAGGGAAAGGAGGGGGAGGAATTTGTGAAATGTGTTCAGGAGAATTTCCTTGACCAGTGTGTTCTTGGCCCAAATAGGAAGGAGGCATTGCTGGATCTGGTGCTGGGGAATGAGGTGAGCCAGGTCGACCAAGTGTCTGTGGGAGAACACTTGGGTACGAGTGATCATCGTATCATAAGATTTAGATTAGCAATGGAGAGGAGCAAGGAACAATCTGGAGTGAAACTTCTAAACTGGAATAGGGCTAACTTCAATGGGATGCGAAAGGATCTAGCCAAGGTAAAATGGAACCAAAGACTGACAGGAAAAACTGTAACGGAACAATGGGTGATCTTTAAAGAGGAGATGTTCCAAGTACAGGCTAGGTACATTCCAACAAGAGGGAAGGCTAAGGGAACCAAAGCAAGGGCTCCTTGGATGACAAAGGAGATAGAGAAGATGATGAAACAAAAAAAGAGGGTGTATGATGCATGTCAGGTAAATTCTTCAAGGGAGAACCAGACCAAATACAATAAGTTGAGAGGGGAAGTGAAGATGAAAATAAGATTGGCAAGGAGAGAATATGAGAGTAGACTGTCGGTTAACATAAAAGGGAACCCAAAAATCTTCTACCGGCATGTAAACAGTAAGCGGGTACTAAGAGGCGGGGTGGGGCCTATTAGCGACAAAGAAGGTGATATATGCTTAGAGGCGCAGGGCAAGGCTAGAATACTCAATGAGTACTTTGTATTGGTGTTTACTAAGTAGGTGGATGCTGACAAAATATCGGTAACAGTGGAAAAGGTAGAAGCAATTGAAGGGGTGAAAATTGAAAGACAGGATGTACTGGAAAGGCTGGGTATGCTTAGAGTGGATAAGTCGCCTGGTCCAGATGGCTTGCATCCCAGATTGCTAAGGGAATTGGGGGAGGAGATAGCGGAAGGGCTTGCCATAATTTTCCAATCTTCCCTAGATGCGGGAGAGGTGACTGAGGATTGGAAAGTGGCAAATGTGACACCATTGTTCAAGAAAGGGTGTAAGGACAATCCTAGTAACTACAGGCCATTCAGTTTAACATCAGTGGTGGGTAAAGTTTTAGAAACAATAATCAACAAAAAAATTAACGGGCACTTGGAGAGGTTTAAGCTAATTAAGGAGAGCCAACATGGATTTGTAAAAGGCAGATCATGTTTGACGAATCTAATTGATGAAGTAACAGGGAGGATCAATGAAGGGAATGCAATGGTTGTTGTCTACATGGATTTTCGGAAGGCGTTTGACAAAGTACCACATAAAAGGCTGGTTAACAAAATTGAGGCTCATGGAATAGGTGGGTCAGTGGCAGCTTGGATAAGGAATTGGCTTAAGGACAGAAAACAGCGAGTTGTGGTAAATGGCTGTTTTTCAGACTGGAGGATGGTAGACAGTGATGTTCCCCAAGGGTCCGTGCTGGGGCCACTGCTTTTTTTGATATATATAAATGACTTGGATATTGGAATACAAAGTAGAATTTCTAAATTTGCCAATGACACCAAACCTGGGGGTGTGGCAAACAGTAAGGATGATACCAATCGACTGCAACAGGACATAGAAAGGCTAGCAGAATGGGCAGACAAGTGACAGAGAAGTGTGAGGTGATGCATTTTGGCAGAAGGAACAGGGAGAGACAATATACACTTAATGGCACAGTATTAAAGGGTGTGCAGGGACAGAGGGACCTGGGAGTTAATGTGCATAGGTCCCTGAAGGTGGCAGGACATATTGAGAGAGTGGTTAGCAAAGCATATGGGATCTTTGGTTTCATAAATAGAGGTTTTGAGTACAAAAGTAGAGAAGTTATGCTGAACCTTTATAAAGCGCTGGTTAGGCCACAACTGGAGTATTGGGGGTGATTTTATCAATGGGGACGTGATGGAGGCGGGAAAGCTGCATGTCGGGTTTTAGTCCCGCCTCCATCGACTTGTGGCCAACCCACGCTATTTTCCCTTGATTGACCTTGCTAAGACCGCCCAGCTGGCTTAGCAGGCCAATTAAGGGAAAGCCGGTGACAGAGAACATCAGCGTATGACGTTTCATCTGTCAAAAATTTTTGACTGATGAATTGTCATCGTTTGAGAGCTTTGAGAAGCTGTCAAACACTGACAATCTCTGTTCTTTGGTGAGTCCTTGTACTCAAGACTCACTAAACCTCTTTCCTGAGCAGAAATCAGATGGCTGTTGTATCGGAGAATGCAGCAGCCATTCTGTCATCTCTGCCGTGGAGATGAGGCAGCTCCGCAACCTAAAGGGATGAAGCCTGCAGGAAGAAGCAAAGGTAAGTAATCTTCTTAAAACACTTTAGACTCACCTCACACACTTACCTCTCCACACTTGCACTCATCACTCACCTGCACACCGAACATTTCAGCTGCTCCAACCCCCGCAGACCGACACCTCGCCTCGCTGACCCTGGCGAGGTTCGGAGCCATTGGGAAGCCTACACTTTAGGGCTCAAAATGGGGAAAAGCCTCAAAACTGCCTGTTAACTACTTGTTAACAGGCAGTTAATTGGCTCTAATCCCCTTCCTACCTCGAGGAGACGGGTCCCTGTGCGACTCGGGGACCCGCCTTCTGGGAAGATGGCACGGAGGCGGGTTGGGAGTGGGGTCGGTACCCGCTCCCAGTTTCTGCCATTTTCCCGGCAGTCCCACCTCCATACCCACCTCCCCAGGGCTGGGAAAATCACCCCATTGTGTCCAGTTCTGGTCACCACACTTTAGGAAGGATGTGAAGGCCCTTGAGAGGGTGCAGAGGAGACTTACCAGAATGGTTCCGGGGATGGGGGATCTTAGCTACAAGGACAGGTTGGAGAAGCTGGATTTGTTTTCATTTGAGCAAAGGAGGTTGAGGGGTAATTTGATAGAGGTGTACAAGATTATGACAGGTTAGGATAGGCTAGACGGGGAAAGGCTGTTCCTACTAGTTGATGGTACAAGGACTAGGGGACACAGATTTAAGGTTTTGGGCAAGAGATACAGGGGGAATGTGAGGGAAAACTTTTTTACGCAGCAAGTGGTGAGGACCTGGAACTCGCTGCCGACGGGAAGTGGTGGAAGTGGAGACACTCAATGTTTTCAAGGGGAGACTGGATAGGATCTTGAGGGAAATAAACTTGCAGGCCTATGAGGATAGAGCGGGGGAATGGGACTGACTGGATTGCTCTACAGAGAGCCGGCATGGACTCGATGGGCCGAACGGATTCCTTCTGTGCTGTTATGACTCTATGGGCTGGATTTTGTCAATGGAGGTGCGTTGGGGGGCGGGACTGCTGGTTTTCGGGTTTCAGTCCCGCCCCCAGTGACGTCTGACCAACCCACGCTATTTTCCCTTGATTGACCTTGTTAAGCCCGCCCTGCAGGCTTACCAGCCAATTAAGGGAAAGCTGGTGACAGATGACATCAGCGTATGACGCTTCATCTGTTGAAAATTTTTTGACAGATGAATTGTCAGCGTTTGACAGCTTTGAGAAGCTTTGAGAAGCTGTCAAACACTGACAATCTCTGTTCTAAGGTGAGCCCTTGCACAGAAGGCGCACCAAGACCTCTCCCCTCAGCAGAAAGTAGATGGCTGCTGCATCTGAGAATGCAGCAGCCATTCTGTCATCTCTGCCGTTGAGATGAGGCACCTCCGGATCCTCAAATGCTGAAGCCTGCAGAAAGAAGCAAAGGTAAGGAAACTTTTTCCAACACTTTACACTCACCTCTCATATTTACCTGTCCACATTTGCACCCATCACTCACCTCTACAGTGGACATTTCGACTCCTCTCACCCCCGCAGACCCACTGCTCGCCTCGCCGACCCTGGCAAGGTTCGCAGCTGTCGGGAAGCCCGCAATTGCAGGCGTAAAATGGGGATAAGCCTCAAAACTGCCTGTTAACTACCTGTTAACAGGCAGTTAATTGGCTCTAATCCCCTTCCCACCTCGAGGAGACGGGTCCCTGTGCGACTTGGGGACCCGCCTTCTGGGAAGATGGCACGGAGGCGGGTTGGGAGCAGGATCGGTACCCGCTCCCAGTTTCTGCCATTTTCCCGGCAGTCCCGCCTCCATGCCCGCCTCCCCAAGGCTGGGAAAATTCCCCCCAAAGACTCTATGCTATTTAGTGGAAGCCACAATTACAGTTTATGACAGAAGTTTATGACAGCATGTACCAGAGATTCAATATTGCAGCCTCAGTACTATAGTCATGTGTTTATTCGGTACTTATAATGGCAAATTGGAGCTGATTTGACTCTAAATCATATAAAATCCAGTTTTCAACTAGAAATGAACCAAATTCTGAATGACTGTCAGTGAAGTCCATGCCAACGTTTGGGATAGATTTCATTGTGGTGCTAGTTTGGGTGAATGTAAACTCATACAACGGTTTAAGCAATTATACACTGCAGCCATTCCCCCTCCCCCTCCATTTGGATTGCCCAACCCATTCAATCTACCTGTCAGCTGAAGCATCCCCATAGCACCCACTTCCTGCTGTTCCTTCTTTCATTGACTTCCACACACTCTCAGCTGCCTGCACCAAGAAGAAGAAAAAACAAAACAATACATTGTGACGATTCCCAGGAGTATAAACAGGACAGATCACCCATTTTGCCTGGGAATATTCCAGTGCTGAGACGAGTGATAATATTGGTAACAACAGGGTTCCTGTTGGAGCCTAGCAGTGCCTGAAAGTTGAATGTGATGAATATCATCATTGCTGCGCTGGAGAATGCCTCAGGAAGATGAAGCATCTCTCCCTGGTGGAAAGATCAATAATTTGTCAGTCTCACCCTGTAACTAGCAGCAAGCAGTGACATTTCTACCGTACATCCTCCACTTAAAAACTGAATCATGTCAGACTGAAGGACAAAAAATGCAATTAAAGTTAACAGATGGGAGCAAAACTGGTCATTTGAATGGATTAAATAATGTTTTGGTCATAAAATGACTGTTACTTATAAGAAACCATGAAATCAGAGTTACCTATTAATTCATTTTAATATTTTCTCATAAGGATATAGTGGCCATTTACAGTAATGCTTTATTTGATGTGTTTTATTTCAGGACAATGATGATTATTTTCAAACAGAAAGGGAAAACAATTACTTACTGACAGCATTCACCAAATCTTTATCTGAGGTAAGTTTCAATGATATTTTATCCAACCTGGTATATAGATCCTGATCGTAGGCAGCTGATTTAATTTTAATCGCAGTGATCAGCCACTGCATCTGTTCTTCAATTGTCCTTTTGGGTTTTGCTGTAACTGGAGAAATGAAGAAGTTGACATATTCTGTGGTAAAGCCGTATGAGTGTCAAATCAGGAATAATGCTCACACTCTTTGGAAATGAACCAGAGCTCACCTGAGAGTTTGAACCTTGTACTCACGAGGGTTATAGTTCATTCAGATATTTCACCCTCTTAAGTAAACTGTATAGTAGTCACATTTTAATTATGTTTTCATGGTAGAGACAAGCTGTTTTATTTTTACGTAATTTTTCATTGTGATCTTGTCATATGATTCAAACATTTCAGACCTATCGCTGTGTATGTCATTTTACTGTTCTGAATGTTTATAGGCCAAAATCACACAAAGCACCTGCCCTGCAGAACAATCCATTTTTCTGTTTCATGAATGGATGAACTTGACTTTTTGGGGGGATTTAACTGAAACTATTGATGGATATACTAGATCAAATGCAATTTTATCATTTACAGTATATAAATGATGCCTTCATGTCAACTTGAAATGCCCCATCTGATTAGTGAGTGTAGAGAGTCCAGAGCATAGATGCTTAGAAGGAGACAAAGATGGAGTGAGGTTCCATGTCCAAGGGCCCTCCCTGAGCATTGTTAGTCGTTGTCATTGCATAACATTGAAAAGGGGTGTGAGGTCAGCATAGTCGAATAGTGAAGTGATTGGGTTCATAGCGTGAGAGGGATGGTGAAGGGTGCAAGGGTTGTAAGGGTAAAGTGGGATGTGGAGGAGGAGGTTGACAATGCAGAGTGTTGGTGATGAGAGGAGAAGGGGAGCAGAAGGAGGGTCAAGCTGAAGGTATACTCACTTTGCCTGATCTTACAAGGTCATTGAACCTTTTACGGCACTGCATCCATGTTCTGCTGCACACTGATCTGGAGGTGATATCCCTTGCCAGCTGTACCCGCACAACCTTGGGGCTGGATTTTCATAGGGCCGTGGAGGCGGGTTTGGAGGCATGTGGGGGGTTAAAATTGCGAAAAGTGGCGGGCGGACCTGATTCCGCCTCCATTCCGCCTCCACGCAATTTTGATAAAATCGTGTGCGGTGTTCCCGACTCCGTCCCGCCTCCAAGAGGCGGGAGAGGCCATTAAAGCCCTTAACAAGCCCTAAATTGGCTCTGTAATGCCATTTTGAAACGTTTTAGCTAGTTTAACCCTTTTCTGACGTGAAGCACGCCTGATGTGAAACACGCCAGTGAAACCTGGCGGGAGCACAAGTGGATAGCTGACTATCAGCTGCAGGTCCACTATTACAATGGAGATGTGATGAAGGTAGTAGTAGTATTAGGTCTGAAAGTCGCCTCTGATGCTGCTGCATTGAATGTCTTCAGAGACTTCCTGGCCTTTACTGTGAGAGGACCTGGATGCAAAAAAAATTCTCTCATTCTCTCTCTCTCTCTCCCTCTCTCTCTGATGCTGCTCATTTTGCATCCAGGTCCTCTCACAGCAAAGGCCAGGCAGTCTCTGAGACCAGGCAGTCTCTGACCTGCAATGCAGCAGCAATGATGACATCATCAGAGGCGACTTTCAGACTGAAACCACTAATTGGTTCATGGGTTCCCACATGCTGGAACTCAATTGCCCAATTAGGTGAAAATTGCATCAATCTCCCACATCCAATTGCAGTCGGGTGGATAACACGAAATGCGGATGACACGACCCCAACCCGCCCCAGTATCAAAATCCAGCCCTTGGTTTCTTTGGGAGGCCTCTTCCTCCCAGATGAGGGGAAGAGCACCTCCCTGCTAGCTCTCACCCCCTCAACCAGCATACCCAGCGCCTCATCGGAGAACATCGGGGAGGCCCTTGCCTTGGAATTGGCCATTGTTGAAGGAGGTAACAGCTTGGAGGTGGTGCAGCATCGACCAAAAACCAGTGAAATGAGCCAAGGCAGCAAGCAGCCCTTAAATGAAGCTGGATAAATGATGTCAGCAGAGGCGAGTTTCAGTCCCAAAACACTAATTGGCCCAGGGGAACCCACACCTCTGAAATCAACTGGCCAATTAGGGGAAAATCGCAAATTTTCCCCACCTCTCAGTGGAGACGGGTTTGGAACCCACCCAAACCGAAACCGGCCTCCATTGGGAAAATCGCGCCCATTATATCTTAGAAAAAAAGACATGGGGTGGGACAATTCTCCTCCACGATCCCATAGTGGAGAAAGTCAGAAAATGCGGGTGGTGAGGCCTTCCGCTGCCTCATTGTCCAGACCAGAATTTCTCTCAACCCACTCCCCACCAGGACCGCCATGGCCACTTCTTCCCTGCCCATTGCATGCAAATATAGACGGATCCCAAATCCCCAGTGTATTTTACTTTTTACCCCACTTACCATCACTTCCTGGAGCTGACTGCCATTTACACTTGTGGCGGCCTCCTCTCCCTCTAGCCCTCTGCAGAGACCTACCTGCTGAAGGCTTCGGTCTCTGCCATGGCCTTCAGTGGGTCTTTCTTTTCAGATATTTGGGGCGATTTTGTCCCATTAAGGTCCCTCGCCTGATCTTCTAGTGATGCAGCAGAGACCCTACTGCAGCACCAGCAGGATGCTCTCCCATTGCATTTGAAGGCTCCTTCTCGATGATGCCCATCATACATACTTAATGAGCACTAGGACAATGGTTTGGGGCTGGAGCAGATATGATAAGGGCCAAAGTTCTGCCCCATTGGAACTCCACCCTGACGAGGAGAATTTTGCCCCTTTAAAGTCCAATAATATGACCCCGTTGCCCCTTAGCCATTATGTGCTCCTGTACGCAATGAGTTGACCACCCCGAATAAAACAATGTCAACTTAATTAAGTATTTTCTAGATATGCCACTCCTGATGCACCGGGTATGCCAGGGAGGCAGGGTCTAGAATATTGGGTGCTGCCAGCCAGTAAAGGGCTTTTGACTGCCAGTAGATTTACTGGGAGGAGGGGATTATAGGAAAGGAGTGAGAGAGGGAGAGCAAGGGAGGCATGGTGAAAAGAGAGAATGGGGGAATAAGCCAGAGAAAATGTTTTATTTGAACTGGATCTCCCAAATAGGTGCTTGCAGTTGGAGCCTTGCTCTTCACTTGCACTTCAGTTGTATCATGGGTAGGCCTCCTAATTTAAATATTTTCACAACCTTAATAAGCTTTGTGTAAGTATGTTCATTTGCTTGCAGCGCTCTTCCCATTGACTGGCCACATTAAACGACACTAAGCCCATCAGGTGCATTGAAGGCCATTGACATTTATGCTTGATAATATGGGGAATGGGTATATTGGGTGCCAGCCAATAATAGTGTGATACTGAAATAAGAATAGATGTTTGCATGTAAAACTGCCAACCTTATTTATACAAATCAGTTTAAACAGATTTTGTAACTGACAACAATTCTGAGTAGACATTTGATATGTATCAAATACACAAGATTATTGGTTTGGTTGAAAATTTATCCGTATTCATTAAAATATATATTTTATTTGATAACCAAAAGAAGTTGCTTGAGCAACTCATTGGCAGAAGTAATTTGGAGGATGAGTTCATGGAATGCATTTGAGACAGTTTCCTAGAACAGTATGTTGTAGAACCAACCAGGGAAGAGGCTATTTTAAACCTTGCCTTGTGTAATGAGACAGGGTTAATTAATAATCTCACAGTATGGGATCCTCTGGGGATGAGTGATCATAATATGATAGAAGTTCACATTGAGTTTGAGAATTACGTACTTAAATCCAAAACTAGAGTATTAAACTTAAATAAAACTAATTACATAGGTATGAGGGGCGAGTTGGCTAAGGTAGATTGGGAAATTAGATTAAAAGGTATGACGGTAGATAAGCAATAGAATCATAGAATCATAGAACGGTTACAGTAATTAATATTAGTAAGGAAAAAATATGGGAGAAATTAATGGGACTAAAAGCTGGCAAATCCCCTGGAGCTCATGGCCTACATCCTAGGGTTCTAAAAGAGCTGGCTGCAGGTTTAGTGGATGCATTGGTGTGATCTTCCAAAATTCCCTAGATTCTGGAACAGTCCCAGCGGATTGGAAGGTAGCAAATGTAACCTCGCTATTCAAGAAAGGAGGGAGAGAGAAAACAGGGAACTACAGGCCAGTTAGCCTGACATCAGTCATCGGGAAAATGCTGGAATCCATTATTAAGGAAGTGGTAACAGGGCACTTAGAAAATCATAATATGCTTCGGCAAAGTCAACATGGTTTTATGAAAGGGAAATCGTGTTTGACAAATCTATTAGAGTTTTTTGAGGATGTAACTAGCAGGGTAGATAAAGGGGAACCAGTGGATGTAGTATATTTGGATTTTCAAAAAGCATTCGATAAGGTGCCACATAAAAGGTTGTCAACAAGATAAGGGTTCATGGGGTTGGGAGTAATATATTAGCATGGATACATGATTGGTTAAAGGACAGAAAACAGAGAGTAGGAATAAACGGGTCATTTTCAGGTTGGCAGGCTGTTACTAGTGGGGTACCACAAGGATCAGTGTTGGGGCCTCAGCTATTTACAATCTATTAGATGAAGGAACCGAGTGTAATGCATCCAAATTTGCTGACGATACAAAGCGAGGTGGGAAAGTAAGCTGTGAGGAGGACACAAAGGGGAGGAATTTTAACCTTAAAAAATGGGTGGGTTTGAAGCGTGGGGTAGTTAAATCCCGCCTTCAACCCGCCCACTTCCGGTTTTAACGGGGGCGGGCGACCAACCCGCTCCTCGGGGGAGGAATGTCAATTTCAATATTATAGTGAGGCTGGAAGCCTCTTTCTTAACCCCATCATAACCCAGGAGTCTTTATCAACCGCAAGGGCGTCCACTCCCTCAATGTGCAGCTGGTCTGAAACCATAGGAAGATTCTCATGCATGTATACGCCAAATTCCTTGGCAGCTGCCATGACTCTTTCGCCCTTCGCCAGTCCACCATCCCTCAGCTCTTCGCTCCTCCAAACAGATTTTCCGGCTGGCTGCTTGGAGACAATGGCTATCCATTGAAGATGTGGCTCATGACATCCTTGAGGAGACCAAATACCGAGGCCGAGGAGAGATATAATGAAAGCCACATGCCCACCAGATGTGACAGAGAGCAGACAATAGGCATGCTTAAAATGTGCTTCAGATGCCTTGACAGATCTGGAGGAGCCCTTCGGTACGCACCAGCCAGGGTCTCCAGAATCAGCGTGGTCTGCTGTGCCCTGCACAACATAGCGCAGCAGTGAGGATTAGCACTGTATGAGGAGCAAGGCACTGAGCGCACAGCCTCTTCAGAGGAGGTGGGGCATCAGCTGGAAGACGAGGAGGAGCAGGAGCTGGAGGAACCTGCGGGCCCGATCCCACCAGCACTTGAGCACATTGCTGCCCAGGAGGCCAGGGATGGCCTCATTATGGCCAGATTTGCTTAACTTTACGCAGTACATCCAAATGGCTGCCACATGCTGCACCAGGTTGGCACCACCCCACAGCAACATCATAAAGCATCCCTACAATGACCAAGCCATTCCTTTCACACTGACCACCATTGCTGGAGGTACCATTATGTCTCACCATTCACTCCAACTCAATTAGCCACTTCCAAAGGTGCACACAAATTTGTCCAAGTGGTGAAAATAAAGATTTTTATGGTTGACATTGCATTAATGGAAACTTGACATTGACATTGACATGGAATAAAACACCCAAGTGGCTACCCTTGTGAGTCTACTTGTGTGTTATCTTTCTTTTATGCGTGCTTCTACCCCTGTGGCTTCAGCAGAGGTAGAGGCAGCCTGCTCACTTCCCTGCTGCGACTGCTTAGACACTCTTGGCGGATGGCCTCTGGGTTTTGGAGCCTGTGATGGCCCCGCCAAAGTCTGCTCCTCCTGCAACTGTGCAGGGGCAGACTCGGCCATCACTGTCCAAGGAGGCATCTGGGGCTCTGACTGAGGGGGTGGCAATGGGGGAGAAGTGTAAACGCTTTGAGAGGAGTTGACACTTCCATGTCCCTTCTCACCGTCATCCCTCTCATGGGCCACCTGCAGTTCCCTGCTGGGAAGGAGCTGGAGAGCACCTTGCTGCACAACAGTGGGGCTATGAGGAACAACATCTATGCTGACATCCCTCCTAGAGAGGAGGTCTATGAGCCTCTGCCATCTATGCTCCGTAGCTAGCCATTATTCTCCATAGATAGCCATCTATTCTCCATAGAGACCATGTGCTCCTGTGAGTGGCGCATTAGCTGCTCCATGCAGGTGGCCATCCTATCCACGGAGGAGCCTATAGTCGCCATCGCCTGCGACACGGTGATGCTCATGCTGGAGATGGACTCCTCCATTCTCTGAACATTTGCAGACATCGCGGTCGCAGAACCTGACAGAGCCCTCTGCACCACTTCCTGCACCTCTTTCTGGATGGCCCCCGAGGCTCAGCATCTGCGTGCAGCTGAGCAGAGCTAGCAGCATCCTGTGCCCTCCGGCGAGGAGTCTCCACTGCTGTCCCTGTCTTCACCATCTGCTCTTGCTCACTTGTGACTTGTGACAGACCCGGTGACAACACTTCTCTATCTCGTGTGGGACCCACTGAGGTGTGCATCTCTGCGTTGGTGCTGGGTGCACTTATGTCTGGTAATGCTGCACCCTCAGAGGCTGGAGGTTCTTCTGAGGAGTTGTCTTCCTTTTCCTCCTGGAACGTGTGGGGGCTCTTGATGGACCTGTGGGAGAGTAAAGAGATGAGATAGATAAGCCATATGAAGAATGGGTACAGCTACCATTATGCACATGATGACCACTCAGTGGCTGCTGACATCAGTCCTCATATGAGTGACTGCTGTATGCCACGTAGCTGTATGAGATGTAATTCTGTCACCAGGTTGCTGAGATGTCCCCCTCTCTCCATCTCCCTCCTCCAGTTGCTCGGCCACTCCCGATACTTCCAACTCTGTTGTGAGGGTCGCAAATGATGGAGGCCCACCTCCAGTTCTCTCCCTCTTATTGTGCGCTCATTTTTCCTGCAAGGAGGGAAAGAAGAGAAGGTTGAGTGAGAGTGATGGAATGAGTTTATGGAATGGATGGGTTACATCTTTAAAGGTAGACTATGATGGATTGGGGTGACAATGCCAAGTGGCCTCCTTGCGTGTTGTTAGTTGGTATGATTGCATTAGGATGAGGGTGAGTGTGAGGGGTGGCTAGTAAGATGGGAATGTGATAATGTAGATAGAGAGAGAGGGATGGGTGGACGTGCAGGGTGTGTTGGTGTAAGTAAGGATATGCAGGAGTAGGGTTGGGAAGGCAGAGTGATGGGGATGTGATGAGAGGCACAGCAGGATGAAGTTGAGTGTGGCTTTGTACTCACCTTTCCTGATCTAATGAGATCATTGAAACGTTTGCGGCACTGCACCCAGGTCCTCCTGAACACATCCCTGCTGTTCACCTCCTGCAATTTGGAGCCAGGCTCTTTTTGTCTCCTGGGGAGGTCTCTTCCGCCCATTCGAAGGGAAGAGGACCTCCCTGCGTCCTCTGATTCCCTCCACAAACATATGGAGGGAGTCATCGGAGAACCTGGGTGCAGCCCTCTGCCTCTGTGCAGTCATGTATCCAAGTGTTTGGAGCAATCAAAGCCTTCAGTGCAGTGACTGCACACTCCTAGATGAATCTTCAAATGCAATGTGGCCATGGCTCCTTTAAAGATCCCGACTGAAAATGCGTCATCGATGACGTCAGCCTATTAAATGGGCTGGTTAACGTGCAGGGCGGGCTTAATAGGCCCTATTAGTGCAAAGTCGATTTCTGTAGCGGGATGGAAGCAAGAACAGGGTTGCGACCCGCCACGCTGACCGCCCGCACACGACCCGCCCAGGTAAAGAAAATTCCGGCCTCTATTAGGTGAAATGGTTCTTGCTAGGTGGAAATATGCTGGCATTTATTAAAATATGTAAATTACTTGAGTGAGATGGCAGCATTCTTAATGGCCATTTTGCTGACGACACCGTAAATAGTGCAGATGAGAACAGAAAGTTGCAAAGGCACATTGATAGATTGAATGAGTGGGCACATCTGTGGCAGATGGAGTTCAAGGTGGGGAAATGTGAGATCATCCAATTTGGACCTAAGAAAGAGAGATCAAACTATTTTCTAAATGGTGAGAAGCTAGGAACTGGATGAGCAGAGAGATTTAGGGATCCGAGTACAGAAATCACTAAAGGTTAGTGGACAGGTACAAAAAATCATTAAAAAAGTTAATGGAATGTTGGCCTTTTTCTCAAGAGGGGCTGGAATACAAAGGGGTGGAAGGTATGTTACATATTATAAAGCTCTGCATAGACCTCATTTAGAGTGCTCTGTTCAGTTCTGGGCACCGCACCTTTGGAAGGATATATTAGCCATGGAGGGGGTGCAACGCGGATTCACCAGAATGATACCGGCGCTAAAAGGTTTAAATTATGAGGACAGGTTGCATAGACAAGGCTTATATTCCCTTGAGTATGGAAGATTAAGGGGTGATCTAATAATCGTGTTTAAGATGATTGAAGGATTTGACAGGGGAGATAGAGAGAAACTATTTCCTCTGGTGGGGGAATCCAGAGCAAGGGGACATAAGCTTAAAATTAGAGCTAGGCCATTCAGGGGTGATGTCAGGAAGCACGTCACACAAAGTGTCGTGGAAATTTGGAACTCTCTCCCCCAAAATGTTGTTGCGGATAGGTCAATTGAAAATTTAAAAACTGAAATTGATAGATTTTGGTTAGGCAAGGGTATTAAGAGTTTTGGCAAGGCAGGTAGATAGAATTAAGTTACAGATCAGCCATTATTTAATTGAATGGCGGAACAGTCTAGAGGGGCTGAATGGCCTACTCCTGTTCCTATGTCTACTTTCTTGTTAACAGCAAGAGTTGCTGCTGATCAACAGCTACAGCTGCTTTGTAAGAATTGTTCTGTATTGAAAGAGTCAGAAGACCAAAGCCCGGAAATTATCGTTGGCGGTATTTTTGGATGCATGCTCCTTGCTCCATGTATGACATTTCTCCATTCACTCTTTTAATGCAGATGTTAATTTATACAAATACATGAGCACTTGTTTGCTGATTTTAAAAGGATTAAAAATAATTTTTGTGGATAGATAAAATCTGGATGATGTCAATAAAAAAACTGTACAATTGTTCAGAGCTGGCAAAGGAAAATACCAACTTTGGCTATAATAATACAATCTGTTTGGAAATAGGGATAGGTTGTCAAAGATGTAGTAACCCCATGTTGAAATGACATCATGCGTCCTCAAACAGTTCTGTTGTGTTGCTACCAAATCTAGTTTTGATATTGGGTTTGGTGAATTGACCTCAGATGAGATCAAATCATCAAATGTTGCCCAGCTTACGTATCATTTATTAAACAGTACAAGTGTTTTATTCATCACCCAAGTGCTCCTATTAAAGAATGAACAACTGCTCAGGTCATTTTATAACCCATTCTCCTCTGATTTGTGGCTTTCACTCTGGAATCTTTAGAACTAAAATATATCTTTCTTATCTTTAAATAGGAATGGCGGTGGCCTGTGGTCACTTGTCTACTGCCCTGCACATTGAGATTGGGCAGGATGATGATCCCACTGATTATACTGTAACAAGGTAAGGGAAGGACTGAGATTGTCCGTTAGAAATCATACTTGCATCAATATAGTGATGTTTATCCACAATTTGCTGGTAGCATAGGGGGTGAAACTTGACTTTGGCAAGGATGCAAAACTTACAGTAACGGATCGGTTGCCCGTTATACACCCCACCTGATTTTCCTTTCCATTGCCTTCAATTGGGAAAGGTGTAAAACGGGCGTTCAATCCACTACCACCCGTTTTGTGCCCCTGCCGAAGTTAAAATTCATCCACAAAATCTCATGTGTACCATTTAAACTATTGAAGTACTTTCAGCTTTCTGCCGTTTCTGAGACAATATTAGTCACACAGCCTTTACGAGAACAGGGTTAACATTTGTAATGCCAATAAGAGTAAGTAAAAGAAATAAAAGGCACAATACAAATAATGTGGTGAAAATATTCAATGTTAAATATTTGAGTCAGCATCAGTGTTTGATCTTAAATTAAACAGATTTTTGTCTCAAGATGTAATTTCCCTTTTTAATCTTCTCGCAGAATTTGCATCCAGTTTTCAGAAGCTTTAGATACCTTGAAGGTAATATAACTTCAAAGAACAATGACGAGGTCTCTTGTGGCACAAAACAGTGCTACGCCGAGGTTGTTAGAGAATGGAGAAGGATGTTGCAACAAATGAAATACACCCAAACTGATCATAAACCTCACTAAAGCCAAGATTTAAATCTGGTGCCAGCAATGCCTTGACATACCAGTATGATGATATCCAGTGATTGATGAGCTTACTTGGAGCCACTGAAATTGCAGGACTGAGCTGGAAGTAACTGGTCAGAATGGAAGATATTGCATTTGAACTCACCATTAGTGTTAGACTATTCTGGATGCTGACTGTCATGCAGTTCCATGACCTATAGGCTCCAGCTCCAAGAAATTATATTATGAAAGTGACCTCGTTTTTTTTTTGAATGACTTTAATTCTGCCAACTACCTATTTTTCTGCTTCAATTTCTTCTGATTTCAGCCCAATCAGAGTTGCCTATCATGCAACACCTTCTCTACCAGGACAATTTTCATTCATCCCTTGCAGTAAGCTCTCTGGGATTGTCCACGTGTCACCCCATAGCACCTTTGACTCCCCTGCGATCAGCTCCAGTTGTAGTGGTGTTTTATTAATTGCTTGTGCCTGTGAGCACAGCTGTCGTTACAGAACTAAAAGACCATCTTTCTAGCAATTCCTGTATTAATCTGATCTCATTTCAGAAGGGGATGTGAGAACGCCATTGGGAGGAGATTGTGATAACTTAGATGCCAACACATCTTTTTAGGAAAGGAGTTAAAGGAAATAATCAATAGACTTTTAAAAAATTCACTATAATTCTGCACTTTGTATAACAAAAATTATTATCCTCCATGTTGTAAATTTAAAATGTTATATTTTAATGAAAGCACAAGAATAACTAATAGCATAAGTTGATTTGTTGTAATATATTAGATTCTCATTCCCTTGTGTCAGTCAGCAGAGTAAATCCTGACATCGCTGATTGTCAAATTTTGTAGTTCACGTACTGGTGCCGACTATCTGTCACTGTCTGCATAACATGCCTGCCGGCAGAGCAGTAAAACACCTCTCTGAACTGTATTCCAAGATGGTAACAACTCTGGCTGGAAATGACATTAATAAACCGCTCAAGTTTTGCTCTCACGGTTCATATCATCACCATTCCTTGTTGTGCCACTGTCTCGTCATACACTACCTCACTTGTGCTTTCCTATTATTTACAGACATAAAGCTGTTTAATTTTTAATAATACATACTTAAATCTTATGTTTTATGACTAAACATGAGCTAGTTACTTAAATCACCTTGTATTTTTTTAATAGAAGAATTTTGAATTTATGGCAGCCAATGATATTAATACACTGGGCTCTCATCTGGAATTCTATTCCTGTTTTCAGGATGCTGGGAAGGTGAGCAAAGGCTGTAGAACTAAGAGAAAACTGTACTGATTGTAAAATTCGTTTCCCAAATAGTTTCTATTTTTCTCCATGTCAAAGGAAACTAGTTGTGAGCTTTCCATTGCTTAAACTATTTTAACAGTGCCCATGAGCCATTTAGTTCATTTATTACAAACAGTAAACAATACAAATAGTGTTAAAGAGCATATTTTTCCTTTAAGAAGATTAAACTAATGTGTGCCCTCTCTCTTAGCATTTAAGTTTCCCATTGTTTGCAATAGTCTTTTTATCAAGTTCCATGCTTTTTACTATGGATGACATTTGCTTCTGAGTAAGAAGGTTAGGTTATAAGCCCCATTTCAGGATGTGAGCACATAATCTAGACTGCAGCACTGAGGGAATGTTGCATGGTTGAGATGTTACACAGATGTCTCCATTCAAGTGAACGTAAAAAGTCCTATGGCACTATTTGAAGAGCAAGGGAGTTCTCCTGGTGTCCTGGCCAACATGTATCCCTCAACAAAACACCATTAAAAACAGAATGACTGATCATTTCTCTCATTTACTGCTCGTGGGACCTTGCTGTATGCAAATTTCCTGTCACATTGGCTTACAAAACAATGGTGCCTACACTTAAAAAAACAGTGGCCTGGAAATTGCGGTCGGAGGCTTGCCACCCGCGTACGCCTCCGAACCGCAAGAAAACTCCGTACTTACCTGCTGCCTCCGGAGCTATGGACTCTTGCAGTCCTGAGCCTGCAGGCGTACTCCTGCGTAAAGGCCCACATATCCCAGGGGCGCATGCGGTTCGCAAGCATCCCTGGGATCACGTGGGCCAGGCCAACCAATGACAAAGGGGGATTCCTGTTATGCTCATGGGGATTCCATTTACATATGGAATCCCCTTGAACTTAATAGAAATCACCTAAAAAATACAATTTTACAACATTGAAATAAAAATAAATGATCACAGGTTCAAAATTAATTTAAATGCCATTTAATTAAACATTTAAAATAAAAATTGAATTTTTTGAAAAAGAAATGTAAACATTTTTAACTGGGATAAAATTGACCTGAACTAATTTTAAATGTAAGTGAATGTTTAAATCATTTAAAAAAAATGTATTTTAACATTTATTTAAACGTTTACTCTGGTAAAAGAAGGCCTTATGCCTGCTTTTACCAGGCATAAGGGTTTGGTGGGTATTTGCTGGGCAGTAGTTGGGCAAATAGTCCAACTCTGCACCAGCGAAAGTGAATTTCCAGCGGATGGGTACGAGCTGTCGAGAAATTTGACAGATCACAAGTTCCGGGTTTTCGTGCATGCGGATCGCATGCGGAAACACGGATCTTACGGGGCACTTACGACGGCGTACACACTCATAGGCCCCATAAAATCCAGGCCATTCATTCATTGACGGAAGCACTTTGGGATGCAAGGTGCTTCTCTGTCTTTGCTCTTTTTATTCCCTCAGTGTGTATTCTTTTTCTTTAACTTGATTTCATGCTTTATTTATGTCTCATTAATTTCTCATTCTGCTTGATTTAGATTTGCATTCATTTCTCAAGGCCTCCTTATAAATTCAAAAGGAAAAGTCTCACATTCTGCAAATTTAAACTCTGGTAAGCACTCCAGCAATGGCAGGACAGCAAGCGAGCCTCCAGGGAGGAAACTTCCGCTGGTCCTTGTGTGTCAGCAACAACATGAACAAAATGGGAATATTTTCAAAATAGCAAATTACGATATGTATAGAAATAGTGACCAGAAGAAATCTCTCCTTCAGGGGGGAAATGTGAACTCAGAAGAAATACTGTGGGGAAGGAGAAACTCAAAGTGAGGCTTAATCAACAATGAGGAGGATAAATGTCGTCACGTAGAATCCATCGAGGAAATTAGAAATTACGTAAAATATGTAATAATTTTAAGTGACAGGATCCCTGCACTTAACCTATACCAGGCCTAGGCTGTACAAACATTTATAAGTGCTATTGCTGTACTATTGTGTACTGTCCAAACTCTCCAACATGTCAATTTTGAGTGACGTTCATCACATTCATTTTTTTAAAACCTCTCTAAGCAGTTAGCTTTCCTCATTTTTATGCTGTTGGAGATTTCATGCAGAATTCTGAAATGTTGTCTTAACTAAATATCCATAACATTGCAATGTTGAATTAAATTAAATTTAATTTGGTGTAATAATCCGTAAGAAATTGCAGACTAAAACAAATACTATTGGCAATATTACTGGACAAATACTTAACACACTCATAGGTCATTGCTGTGTCTGTCATTTTAATGGAGACATTAACCCAGTTAAAATAAGGGCTAATACCAGACAGTCTTGGAATTCATTAAGCCTTGCCTACTATTATTACCAGCAGGGATTTTTAGCCTTCTATGTACTTGTTGCTTCCTGCAGTAACCTTGATTTTTATGTCATGAAACTTAAAAGGAAATGCTGTTCAGGAGAACCTGCAAACTGATTGAAGTGGAAAATGCAAATCGAACCTTGGAGAGAGCCAAACTTCAGAAAAAGATACCGGTTCGTATTTCTTTGTCTGTTAAAGCACAGATCTTAGATTCTTAACCCATGTGCAAAAGCAGAAGTTAAGCTCTTTGCTTTTTGTTCACTATATAAATTCAAGCTGTGTGGTTGTTTTTAATATAAAAATGGATGCGTCCTTTATGAAAGAATAATTTGCTTCTTCTTTTAATTTTCTCCTGTAATTAGGTAGTAGTTATTGACAAAATGTGTCTGATTACAGCTGAATGTGTTGCAACTTTTATTCAGTACAGTGCACATTGCTAGAAAATGTCCACTACTTATTGTTGAATCACCGCTTAATGGGCCTGAATTTGCAGTCGAAGGTGGATGCCTCTGAATGGCAAAAAATCTACGCACCTACCTGATGGCCCTCCATCGACGGAACTCGCACTCCTGGGCCTCTATGTGTAGACCTGCGTAGAGGCCCATGTATCCCAGGGGCGCAGGCGGTTTGCAAGCACCCCAGGGATCATGTGGACCAGCCCAACCAATGAAAGAAGGGGGATCCCCACTCATGCTTATGGGGATTCCATACGTACGGAATCCCCAAAGCATGAATGGCGATCACATAAAAAAAACATTTACATACCAAATAAATTAAAAAAATTACATATTTAAAATTAATTCAAATACAATTTAATTAAACATTAAAACAAAAATTTAATTTTTTGAGAAATAAATTTAAATGTTTTAAAGGGGCTAAAAATAACCGTACCTTATTTTACAGGTGTTTTAATGTTTAAATCATTGAAAAATTTATTTTAATATTCATTTAAACTCTTACGCTGGTAAAAGCAGGCGTAAGAATTTCACGGGCATTCGCTAGGCAGAAGTTGGACAAATAGCCCAATTCCCTGCAAGCGGATGTCCATTTCCCGGGGATGGCTACGATCTGTCAAGAGGATTCCTGACAGATCGCAAGTTCCGGTTTTTCACGCATGTGCTTCGTGTGTGAAAACCCGGAACTTGCGGGGCCCTTACGGGTGCGTACGCACCACGTACGTGCCCATAGGCACCAGAAAATATGGGCCATTGTAACCCTAGAAAGTAACATTAGAGAACAGAATGAGGAGCTGCTGCATGAAATCCACCAGGTTTCAGGACCCAGTGTGGTACTGTTAGTATAGAGCTTCCTGAAATAGTGTAGCTATAGTTCAGTGCTGTTGCACATTAAAGCTTTCTACTACCTGCTGAAGAGCAATGGTCTCCTGTTTGATCCTTTGTTGGGCCTACAAATACTTTAAAATTAAGGATATTAGAGTACACGGATATGTCAATAATGTGGGAAAGTCAGTAGTTCTGTAGAATTGTGTAGCCCTCTTACACTGCCACTGTTGGTCAGAGGTGAAAGTCATGGTCATATTATCTGCAGCCTCCTTATAGGCTGTGGACAGCAAACTAGCTAGCACTAATACAAAAGAAAAATACTGCGGATGCTGGAAATCTGAAATAAAAATAGAAAATGCTGGAAATACTCAGTGGGTCAAACAGCATCTGTGGAGAGAGAAACAGAGTTATGTCATCGACCTGAAACATCAACTCTGTTTCTCTCTCCACAGATGCTGCCTGACCTGCTGAGTATTTCCAGTATTTTCAGTTTTTAAACCAGCTAGCACAGCAGACAACCCCACTGATGTCCCAGAATGACCCCAATGCATAAAATGGAGGTGCATGCTGACTTTGATGGCCACCGGCAGTATGGCAGATATTACATGTTATCCAGAGATCTTCCTGGAGGAGATGGCACAGTTCTGTTAATGCCTCCTGCTGAACCTCAGACTCCTTAGGCACGTTTCCACTGTTACTATTTAGCTAACTGTGCCTGGTAACTCACTGTAGTGGAACAGTGGGACTTGATGGTATGTCTTGCTTATCCCCGAACATAATGGCCGGGCCTTTCCTGCTCTTGCTGACCCTCCTCTCCGAAATCTATTGCAAACTAAGCACTGAATGGAGTCCCCGTAGTATGCAAAAACCTGGAAGGTGAAACAAAATTTTATAGAAGCTCACCTTTAACTGAAAGCCCCAGTTTCCTCATTGCAGCTTCTCCAATGAATAAGTGATTGCTGCTGCAATACGGGCACTTCACTGCTAAATGTTAAATCGGGTTGGTTAATTACGCTGTTGCACTCGCACTACAATTCTACTTACAATAGTTTTCAAACAGCCAGCAGGTGAGCGCGATACACCACCCTCGGCATTGTTAGTCACTATCACACATTTGTCACTGGCATTAGGCTTAACACCAACAGCAATTACTCCGCTTCTAAGTGACCTTGAGAATTGCAGTACTGCACTGCTTCAGAAGATGGTGCTACATAGGAGTGTATTCACACACACCGGATGGAGTTTTGAGTGTAAAGAAACTTTAAGGAGATATGCCCATTTATTTTCTTTCAGTGTTTATTTTTTTTAACTGTAAATATAATGCATCCCAATTCCCCGTAAGGGTACTGCTTTTTTGTTTTAAAAATAACTTCAAGTTTAGTTTTTACTTTGATTTTCTCAGTCCGTGTTCTAACTCCCTTCACAGTGAGTCGGGCGGCTTGTAAGGGTTTTTGCGTGTGTGACACCGCCTGTGGCTCTGTGCTCAGCCTGGGTGCTAGTGCGAGGTTAGGCCTTGTTGCCTGTTCTGGTCTCCAGCCAGTCTGGGAGCACTAGACACCTGTGAGTGGTTCGACCCACTCGCCCTTACGGTTCTGACACTGGATTTAGATACGAGAGCAATAATGGAGAGAAAACTCAGGTAGACCCGGTTGAATGGTACGAAATGGAAAATCTTTATTGCATATTATTCAAGATTATGAAATACATGTCATAAGCACAGATTAATGACAGTACAATCTTACACGCAGTTATGTAACTAATTTTAGGGAAACGAGGAACGAACGACACATCGTAAATGGGGGCACACATTACAGTTATCCTTAAAACTTAAACCCTCCCCTATCAATACTTGCTCTAAACTAGATTTGTAGGATCAAGACTCATGCTCACCACTCGTGATAACTCGGAGAATTCCGAAAACTCTGCTCGGATGTTTTTACCACAGCACCTGATCACCCACGTGTTGATCAGGGGTCTCTGTACCCCACTTGTTTACTCGTTTCTGCTCCGGCTAGCAGGCTGGACCATCTGCTGTCATGAAGATCTGTGTTGTCCTTGGAGTTCCGACACGACTCGAAAAATAGTCTTCCTGTGCCCTCGCCCCGATGCGATAAAACTCGAAGAATGGTCTTCCGATGCCAGTTCTGTAAAACTCAAAAGATAGTCTTCCTGGGCAAGGAAAGTGTCTATTCGACCTACAGGCGCGGTCGGGGCTTACTGACCGTGGTGATACGTATGGTCGTCTTCTTCTCTTCTTATCTCATCTCATTTCATCTCATCTCATCTCATCTCGGGCCTTCGGTTCCAACACCGTTTACCGACTTCTCGGGATGGTGTGCCCGTTTCAAGGCTTCACAGCCGGGTTCCACACAAATCTTCGCGGCAAGCCACGAGGCTGATCCTGGCGGATCAGAAAGTTCGATAGTCTTCTAGCAAGTCGAGCAGCAAGGAGTCAAGAGACAGCATCGCAGGCAGAGAGGCAAGAGGATAAGAGAAAGATGGACGGTTGGAGCTTACAGTTATAGTGTAGATGCATTGGTAATAATTTTTCAAAACTCCCTGGTCCCGGCAGACTGGAAAACTGCTAATGTAACACCCTTATTTAAAAAGGGCAGTAGACAGAAGGCTGGTAACTATAGACCGGTTAGCCTAACATCTGTGGTAGGTAAAATTTTGGAGTCCATTATTAAGGAAACAGTAACAGGACATTTGGATAATCATAATTTAATAGGACAAAGTCAGCATGGTTTTACGAAGGGGAAGTCATGTTTGACAAATTTGCTGGAGTTCTTTGAGGAAGTAACATATAGAGTGGATAAAGGGGAACCAGTGGACGTAGTGTATTTAGACTTCCAAAAGGCATTTGACAAGGTGCCACACAAAAGATTATTGCTTAAGGTAAAAAATCACGGGATTGGGGGTAATATTCTGGCATGGATAGAGGATTGGCTATCTAACAGAAAGCAAAGAGTTGGGATAAATGGTTCATTCTCAGACTGGCAATCAGTAACTAGTGGTGTTCCACAGGGGTCAGTGCTGGGTCCCCAACTCTTCACAATCTATATTAACGATTTGGAGGAAGGGACCAAGTGTAACATATCAAAATTTGCAGATGATACAAAGATGGGAGGGAAAGTAGTGAGTGAGGAGGACATAAAAAACCTGCAAGGGGACATAGACAGGCTAAGTAAGTGGGCAGAGATTTGGCAGATGGAATACAACACTGGAAAGTGTGAGGTGATGCACTTTGGCAGGAAAAATCCTAGAGCAATTTATTATCTTAATGGCAAGAAACTGGAGAGTACTGAAGTGCAAAGGGATCTGGGGGTCCTGGTGCACGAAACTCAAAAGGTTAGTATGCAGGTGCAGCAAGTGATTAAGAAGGCAAATGGAATGTTGGCTTTCATTGCTAGGGGGATAGAATATAAAAATAGGGAGGTATTGCTTCAGTTGTACAAGGTATTGGTGAGACCGCACCTGGAATACTGCATACAGTTTTGGTGTCCTTACTTAAGGAAAGACATCCTTGCTCTCGAGGCAGTGCAAAAAAGGTTCACTCGGTTAATCCCGGGGATGAGGGGGTGGTCATATGAGGAGAGGTTGGGTAGATTGGGACTCTACTCATTGGAGTTCAGAAGAATGAGAGGCGATCTTATTGAAACATATAAGATTGTGAAGGGGTTGGATCGGGTGGATGCGGGGAGGATGTTCCCGATGACGGGTGAGACGAGAACTAGGGGACATAGTCTTAGAATAAGGGGCTGCTCTTTCAAAACTGAGATGAGGAGGAACTACTTCACTCAGAGGGTGGTAGGTCCATGGAATATGCTGCCACAAAAAGCTGTAGAAGCTACAACATTAATTAAATTTAAAACAGAAATAGACAGTTTCCTAGAAGTAAAGGGCATTAAGGGTTACGGGGAGCGGGCAGGAATTTGGACATGAGTCTAGGTTCGGATCGGTCATGGCCCTGTGGGTAGTGGAGCGGGCCCAGGGACTGTGTAGCCTGATTCTGCTCCTATTTCGTGTGTGCAATTCTGTTAGATGCAGGAGATGGTTCTGTGATAGATAGTAGATTGGCGGTTAGGATCAGATCAGCCATGATCTTATTGAATGGCGGAGCAGGCTCGAGGGGCCGATTGGCCTACTCCTGCTCCTATTTCTTATGTTCTTATGTTCTTATGTATGTTCTTAGTGCTGAAATTCCTCTTTTCCCGCCCAATCATAATGTCTTTTCTTTTGTCAGAGTTTTGGCGCTCAAACTTCTTGTATAGGGTGATCTCCGTTTAATGGGTTTCGGTGATACTCGTAACTGCCTGAGTACCTGTTAATACTTTTCCCATTGTGTAACCGGTCAGTATTCTCCCTGGAGGGCTTTTGGGGCTCCCAAATGTTTCTGTAACTACCCGCAAACGGCTCTCTCATCGTAGAGTCGTGGGGATTTTGCATGTTAATGTCTTTGGATGGGTTCTTGATCGCTCGGTACAATAGCCCTTATTCGCACCTGGGAGACCGATTCCAGTATTTATGTGTAAAATGCAAACCCATTATGTCTTGTGATTTATCTCAAATGTGCTGAGTCTTGTCCGATCTCGCACAAATGTTTATTGGAACGCCATCTTGTCTGCTTATCGAAAAGTCTAGAATGTTCTGCCACGAGGCATGGCGGCCATTTTACAGGCTGCTTGTGTCCACTTTGAAAACCTGACAGCATTCTGCTGAAATAAAGCTGTTTGAACGAAACTATGTGTTTTCTCCTTATTTATAAAATCGCGATTATATTGCGAATTCTACAGGCTGAAGCAGTAAATGTGGTATTGAGGCTATTACATCTGTTACTAAGCCGCGCACAGTGTATGGGAAATTGGGCCAGTCTGCAGGTGGGTGGGTAGGAGCACTCATTGCTGTAGACAACCTAGAAGGCCAAGGGCAGCAAGTGCATGGGAACATCATCACTTCCAAGTTCCCCTCCCAACTCATATATCGCCGTTCCTTCATCGTCACTGGGTCAAAACTCTGGAACTCCCTACCTAACAACATTGTGGGAGCACCTTCACCACACGGACTGCAGCGGTTCAAGAAGAAGGCCCACCACCACCTTCTCAAGGGCGACTAGGGATGCCAGCTTTGCCAACGACATCTATATCCCGAGAATAATAACAATAAAAAAAGGCCTTCTCAGTCTGTCGCAGTGGATTGTAGTTAGCAGATACTCACCGACACTTGTGTAATTACAACAAAATCTATTACATTTTGTTGGCGGATTTGAATCATGGTAATTTGCCGATTCCACTGATCCTCTGCTGAAATTATGGCGGCTGATCAGGAGAACCTAAGAGGAAATTACCAGCATATGTCTTTTCTGTATATCTGGAATTTCCATGCAATTTTCTTGGGTGATCGTAAGCAGTTTTTCCTAAGCGATTTAACAGTAACTTAAGGTTAAACTCACACTCAACACTCACAATGGATTATATTACAGCATGCACTAACTACTTACAGAAAAACAATAGATTTATTGAAATAATAACTTAAAAAATAATTTTTCGTAGGCAGAAGAAGCTAAAAAGAATGCTGCCGAACAATTTAATGAGATTTCTGAAATGGCTAGAAAGGAGGTAAGTTATTACTAACTAGGGTTCGGGGTCAGACAGAAAGAATGTGGGGAAAATACAGGGCCACTCCAACGCACCCCCACCGTAACTTATAGAGGAGTGCGCTGTAAGGGATAGAGGGAGAGAGCTACGCATTGTTATGAGGGGCGGGGAGAGCAAATCTTTGAGGTGGAAACATTGTTGAGAGAGGAAAGAGACCTTGTTGAGCAGAGGGTTGTAGGGAAGAGAGAGGGATAAATGCCACGGTGTCACAGGAGAGGGAGGGGTGGGTGAAGGTGGGCCTATTTCAGTCTCTGTTGGGCGCAGAAGGGACGTTTGCTGTTTGACATGCTTCACAGAACAGCGTCTCTCTAACTATTCCGAGCAATGCCGCAGGAGATCTACTAGTAATAAGTCTCGTACTTGCACAGCACCTCTCACATCCAGATGTCTGAAAGCACTATACACAATGAACTGCCCTTCGAAATGGAGTGACTGCTATTTTGTCGAGAAATGTGGAAATGTTATATTCTGTGTTAATGGCCCAGCATTACAGTTCTAAATGCCACATTATTTACCGGCTGGTTATGTTAGATAAAAAGTCGATTACTTAATAATTTCCAATGGTTTCAATATAAATGAGGTTGTAGATGAGACATTAGTGGATCTGAATGGCTGATGGAAATCACTGTGTGTTGGTGACAGATATTTAACCCTTGATACTTCTTTTTGCTTCAGTTACAGTTTTAAATTAAGATTGAGACACCTTATGCATGTAATGTTAATTAAGCATGAAGAACAATAGACTGTCTGGAGAGAATAATTTATGGCCTTGTAATGTAAGGTCCATTGTCAATCTAATCCCGTGCTTTATATCCTGCTTTTGACAGATACAGAACTATCACTGGGATCAGGCCCAGGCTAACAAGCAGGCACTTGTGAGCCTAACTGAAAGACAGCTAAATACAACACGAGAGATGTACACAGTCCTTACAAAGCAACTGGCTGAACTTAATCAGCTATTTCCTGACTAGTCTTTTGCTACATTGAAACTCACACAAAGATAGCCTGAAACGCTCTCTAAATAAAATCTATGTTCATGCTGTGGGTACTTTCCAAAACAGGCTGATTCGCCACAGGAAAATACCTTTTCAGCTATATCAGCATCAATTGTTGCAAAATGAAGATATTAGTGCAAATAATGAAGTAGGTTTTGAATTGCTCACAATTTATATTTTATAACCTACTGCTCACTATATAAAATACAACCTTTATAACTGCAGATACTACAATACCATTGTTTTGGGAAATTTTGTCACCTGCGGTACAGTAATGAATGCAATAAAACACTGTGCATCCAGCGGTTGTTACAGCTTCAAATGACACAATAAAGAGAAGGAACACATGATTGAAAATCGATCTGATTATTATATTACAATATGTTGTCAACTGATCAACTGTATTAGTAGCTATGATGGTTGTGCCATATGAATCAATATTATACTATTATATACCCATTGCCTCTAGTTCTATATTTGCCTATTGCCACTATTCTATGTGGTTCAATATAATATATCCTTCGTCAGAGGTCCCTATTTAACTCGGTAGCCAATCAGTGCTAAGTAAGTGATCATTTTATTTTATTAACTCTGCAATCATTTCTAAAGATAAAAGGCATAAAATTCTCAACTGGATGAGGAAAACTCACTTAATCGTGCAGATGGATCAGCATTCAATGCAAATATCACTTTATTAAATAATAGCTCCCATACCTCATATAGATGGATCCCTGGTTAGAGCCAAGCGGGTACCAACTGTGCCTCCAGAATGAACTAACTGGTCGCTGTGGAGCCAATTAAATTTATTGTTTATCCCAAACAAAATTACCAGCGGGTGGTCTGCTCTTTCACTGTAGTTATTGGAGCTGCAAATTTATGGTGTCTCAATGGAAGAGCTGTCAGGGAGGTTGGAATGAGCTGACCGAGAGGCTTTGACTCCAGACCAAACAACTTCGCTGTAGGGATCACGTGATCCTAACTTGGAACCAATCCAGCGGTCCTTTCTTTGGCTCCTGGAAGCAGCACAACACTTAGCTGAAATCAGGAGTGGCTCCTTGGCTACAGTTTAGCTACTTAAGATTTATTAACCCCAATGTCCCATGCAGAAGAGCCAAAGTAAAGCTAAAAGAGACATGGGGCTCGATTTTAATTCCCGAGGCGGGTTGGAGTCGGGTTGCATGGTGGATGGGTTCAGGAGCCGCTTCCGGCAGGATCAGCTGCAGATGTCCGATTTTGATTCAACGAGCTTGTTAATTTCAAGCAGACGCGCTGGCCGGTCCAATGAGTGGGATCGGGTCGGCTGGCCGCCTCTGATGATGGCATAATAGCAGCTGCTTTTAAAGCTGCCATTCAGCCTAAGCCTTTCCATTGTGGTTTCCTGCACTTGATTTAAACGCTATGACTTCTTCCAGAGGCAAGGCAGCTCCTCGTTTTAATGATGAGTCCCTCCAAGTTCTTGTGGATGCTTTCAGAGGGCGCAGGGAGATTCTCTTCCCTCCTGATGGCCGGAGGAAGCCTCCTCAGCAGACCAAGGCAGCCTGACTGCACATTGCTCAGGAGGTGAGCGCAATTTATGCATGCTCATGGATCCAATGCCACAAAAGGTTTAATGATCTTGTGCGAACATCAAAAGTGAGTATCCCATCTCACTTGCCTTCACTCTACTTCCCTTCTCTTCTCATTACCAGCACTCTGCGTTGTAAGCCTCCTCCTTCACATCCCACCTTACTCTTACTTGCCTTGCACCGTTTCCTATCCATCTCTGTCTCTGCACTGAATCACTTCAGCATCCTGCCTATGCACCCCTTAGACTTGCTCTCACTGTCATGCAGTGACAACAACTAACAACGCACAGGGAGCTACCTTCCTCTTGGCATCTTACCCTATCTTCGTCTCCCTCAAAGCTTCTATGGTAGGGATTATTCACACTCTCTCCATCACTGTGGCTGAAACACCGCTTGTGTCCCTCCTTGCAGGGAAAGATAGCCCACAATAAGAGGGAGAAAGCAATGACTGGAGGAGGAACACCTACACTAGCAACTTTGACCAGTGCTGAGGAGGCTGCTAACGAGATTGTTGGACGTGGCGAGGACCTGGAAGTGGGCGATGGAGAGACAGGCACACTAGAGGAAACTGGTGACATAATAGAGTTTCATCCCTCTCAGAAAGCAATGGCATATGATGTTCATAGAGAATCGCATTGTATCATCTGCTCAAGAGGATGTGTCTGCTACATCAATATCACATGTCTAAATCATGCCTTTACTCTCCCACAGGACCATCGAGCGCCCCCCTCCCCACGATCCAGGACGAAGACCTGGACAAATCCTCAGAGGAACCTGAAGCCTCTGAGGGAGCAGTGTCACTAGGACTCAGTGCACCCAGCACCAGCGCAGCAACACACACCTCGGTGGGGCCATCGCGAGTTAGAGTAGTGTTGCCACCTGGTCTATCACAGCGCACAAGTGAGCATCAGCAGATGGTGGAGACAGCGACAGCAGTGGAGAGTCCTCAGTGGAGGTCGCAGGACTCTCCTAGCTCTGCTGAGCTGCATGCAGGCGCTGTGCCTCTGGGGCCATCCAGAAAAAGAGCAGTTTGTGAAATACAGGAACAAGTGCAGGTGTCTCTGGAAGGGTTTACTTCCAGGGTTAGTGCAAGTGTGGAGAGAATGGAGGAGTACATCTCTAACATCAGCACTGCCGTGGTAGAGGTAATGGCGCATGAATGCACCACCATGGATAGGATGGCAACCTCCGTGGAAAGGCTGGCTACCTCAGTGGAAAGGATGGCTAGGGCCATGGAGGAAATAAGTCGCCAGAGTCAGGAAAACATGGTGTCTGTTCAAAATAGAATGATGTCTCTGGAGGAGCGATGGGCAGTTATTGAGCAGAGAGACCAGAGCTTCATGGACGTCCTTTTGAGGAGGACTGCCAGTGCAGATACAGGTCCTCATGATATCCCTGAAGTGCAGCAAGGTGCTCTCCAGCCACTTGCCAGCACTGAGGTGCAGCTGACCCATGAGAGGGATGTTGTTGGCAGGACAGAAGGAAGTGTGGGCTCCTCTCAAAGTGCTCACTTGACCATGCCACTGCGGAGCCCTCAGTCAGAGACCCACTTTACAGAGACAACTGAGATGGCCATTTCAACCCCTGCACAGCCGCAGAAAGAGCAGACTGTTGAAGAGCCCTCCCAGGCTCCCAAACCCGGAGGACACCCGCCAAAGGCGTCTAAGCAGGCGCAGCATCCTAGTCAGCAAGGTGCCTCTACATCTGCTGAAGCCACAGGGGAAGAACCACGTAGAAGCATGCGTAAGGGAAAGATTAAGCACCTATAGTCACAAGGGTAGTCACTTGGGTGATGTTTCTTTTTTTTCTGACTCTTGCTGGTTTATTATCCTTTTGTCATGTGTTAAAGATAAATTATGTCAAACAGTTGATTGTGTGGCCTATGTGTTGTGGGAAATGGCAAAAGCACATTGAGGGCTCAGGACGACTTGCTGTTGTAATGCTGATGGTAAAAGTGATAGGAAATAACAGGGTATAGCAGAGATGATGTATGACGTTGGAAAAGTGTCACCTGCAATTACAGAGCCATATGGTAGCCACCTATGGTTGAAGAGCAAGCTTATGTGAATGTCACATGGCAGTGTGCATACCCTGCTTGACGGGCAGCAGTGAACTGGAGGGATGCTGCATTGGTCACAACAGGGCATGCAAGGCGACCCTCATCCTCCTCCTATTCCTCTTCCCAGGAAGATCTGCGCTGAGCCACGCGGCTGCTACTCCTCCGGTTATGAGGACCAGGATGAGAGGGCATAAATGTTTCCCATCCCCTTGCTATAGATTTCATTTGAGGCAACAATCTTGCAAGTGCACAGTCGAAGTGGCCTGAAATTATTCCATTCAGGTCACACTGCAGATGGGTGTCAGCTTGAACAGTCAGAAGGTCAGTAGATGTGCAAAATCTTATCCCATACCTACAACAGCAAAGTTGTTGCATTTGAATGTCAGCCATGTTTCAGGGGCACTTTTAAAGTGCTCCACCAATGACTACAAATCATGTTCTCCAGCAACTCGTCTCCTTGAACCTGGCCTGTTTCTGACAAGTTGGGAAACAGGAGCCAGAAGCACGAAAATGGGAAACCACTATGAAAATAGGATTAGCAACACAGTTAACAGGCTGTTAACTGCCTTAACTATCTGTCCCACCGGTTCTAGACGGGTCAGTTTGGGAGCTGCTAAACAGACACTCACGAAAATCGGGTGGGGGCGGGATGGAGGCGGGTTGGGTGTCTGAAGCCATTTTTTCCGAGTTTCCCAACAGACCCGCCCCCAAACCCGCCTCCTCAGGGCTATTAAAATCGAGCCCCTGACCTCTGCAGTCTGACAATTTATCACAAAACAGAAGTTTGCAATGTAAATGAGTCGCATAAACAAAAAAGAGTTTACTTGGAAAACTCAAGAGGAAGTTGGCTTAAGGATAGGAAAGAGAAGATGCAGGTGAGAGGTGTTTTATTAGACTTGGGGGAAGTGGTATCCTATCTCTGACCAGTGTTCCCTTCGATTGCCGCACATGATCAGCGAAGTTATCCATCTGTGCACTGGTCAGACCACACTTGGAGTACTCGGGTAAATTCACTGGTCTCATGCTCCCAGCGGGGAGATGCACTTGAAGGCTTCGAGAATTGGCAGAACAGTGTTGTAGTTCTACACACTCACTGGGGTAGATCCTGACTTTGCGCGACAGTGTAAAACGGGTGATAGCGAATTGGGAGTCTGTTTTACATCTCTCCCAATTTTTATTTCCATTGGAGTCAACCGAAATAAAAATCGGGAGTGATGTAAAACAGGCTGCTGACTCGCTATCACCCATTTTACACTATCGCACAAAGTCGAGATCTACCCCATTGAGCGCAGCTCCCGGCTGGGTTCATGTGATCAATGAATTTACCTGACTGTGCTCAGTTCTAGTCACCATTCTATAAAAGAGATGAACAAGCCCTAGAGAGGGTGCAGAGAAGAGTAACAAGAATGAATCCAATTATAAGGGGGATGACATCAGGTTAAAAAAGCTCAATCTCTACAGCTTGGAGTAAAGGCCATTAAGGAAAGACCTTGTTGAAGTAAATGAAATATTATGTGGCTTAGATATGGTAAATCCTGAATATTGTTTTAAAATAAGCCAAAATAATAGGACCAGGAGTCATAAAATGAATGAATGGAAAATCAGCTGGGCTCCCTTATAGGGATGTATTGCGCCTTGCCTGATTTTCCTGTGTACTGTGTCCATTTGATCCACTCTGCCCAGAAACAAAAGGAAAATCTGCACCTTTGTGATGATATTGCAGTCAATTTTAGATTTATACTCAAATCTTCATCCTTGAATAGAAGTATCGCAGTTGAAATGATACTTTAGAGTTCCGTGCTTGTTTACTTTTCAGTTTGATAATAAATAATTACGACATTTTGCTTTGTTTATCTTTTTGTATTTCTCCACATAAACTGATCATCATTAACAGCTGTACAAACTTATTACCCGATTATTACAGGTAAAGGTGGTGCACGACACTTAGAATATCAGTGGGGAACTGCTTGAACTAGCCTTGGGCTTCCTAACAGTAGCTCAGTTAAGATGGACAGTTCAGTGGGCACGGATTTATGTCCTCTCCATGGCACAGCATGTCATAGCTCCAATACACTGCACACGCTCACTATTGCTGATTAGAAAGATGTCTTGCCAGGCTTCTCCATCTGTGTTTTGAATAACTGTAACATTAGCTGTGCATTTATATGCCTTCAAAGCCGTGAAGCCTCAGCTTTGTGTGGCACGTTGTAATCCTTCCTCATTGAGCAAACGACATTCAGGAGCACGTAATTATTGAATACCAGCTATTGCCTCTTCCAGTTGCGCCTTAGGGAAATAATCAAAAACTGCATATTCTTTCACAAACATTTCACTATTACAAAATCTAGCCTGATTGCATCGAAGGAAAGTGATAACGTGATACTGAGGAGCTGATTATAACCAAGCCTTCCTCCTACAAATGTACGGTCCTTCTGTTTTTATTTCATTTCTGATGAAAGATTATCGACCTGAATTGTTAACTTTGTTTCTCTCTCCACAGATGCTGCCTGACCTGCTGAGTATTTCCAGCTTTTTCTGTTTTTATTTCAGATTTCCTGCATCCGCAGTATTTTCCTTTTGTACCGAGCTTCTATTAGCCCAGTCAATGAGATTCTCTCACAGTCCACTGACTCGCAAAATAATCTCTCTATGGGTCCCTAGTCTTTCCTTAACAAATCCCATTAATATTCATCAAACTTCAGAACACGTTGAGGGCTGGGCTTCTAATACGTTTTCAACATCCTGAGAAACTAATTAAATACTGGAACTGCCTCCTCCCCCACAGATCTTCTCAGCCAGTTAAATGCAAGACTAATAGTTCCAAATCTATGAATGGAAGACAGCAACATGGATCCTGCTTTATGCCGCTGACTCCATTCACACATTCATATTAAAACCAACATCCAACCTATTTGCAGGCACTCCAACACTTGCCTGCAGTTTTTCCGTTTACATTTTGCAGTTCCTTTGTCTCTCTAGTTTTTGCTTAGTCTTTATCTTTCCAGTCATTTAACTGAGGGAACCTGAATTTTAACATCTAATAACCTTAAGGCTTCACCAGTGCTACAGCAACTGGACTCTATTCCCTCAGTGTGTTAGTTTAATGCTATTATATCCATCAGAAGAACAAATCGCAGTTACTGGAATTGTTTTGATGGCACATTAATTCATCTTAATGGGGGTCTGCACAAGAATCTTACGTTGAGTGGTATGAGGGCACCCTGCCAGTGTAACTTCCAATGTACTGACGTTAGTCAACAGAATTAAAAGGCTTCAGCTTGCAGGATGCAGGAAGCGGGTATGGTAGGGGGTATAGTAGCATACGGGGTACGGAAGCATAGTGGTTATGTTACTGGGCTAGTAATCCAGAGGCCTGAACTAATGATCTGGAGATATGAGTTCAAATTCCACCACGGCAGCTGGGGAATTTAAATTAAGTTAATTAATTAAATCTGAAATAAAAAGCTAGTATCAGTAATGGTGACCATGAAACTGATGGATTGTTGTAAAAAACCATCTGGTTCACTAATGCCCTTTAGGGAAGGAAATCTGCCGGCCTTACCCGGTCTGGCCTATATGTGGACCCAGACCCACAGCAATGTGGTTGACTCTTAACTGCCCGCTGAAATGGCCTAGCAAGTCACTCAGTTGTACCAAAACCATGACGAGAAACAATAATAAGAATAAAATCGAATTCCCCACCATCAACATCCTGGGGGTCAGCATTGACCATAAACTTAACTGGACCAGCCACATAAATACTATGGCTAGAAGAGCAGGTCAGAGGCTGGGCATTCTGCACCTCCTGACTTCTCAAAGCCTTTCCATCATCTACAAGGCACAAGTCAGGAGTGTGATGGAATACTCTCCACTTGCCTGGATGAGTGCAGCTCCAACAACACTTAAGAAGCTCGACACCATCCAGGACAAAGCAGCCCGCTTGATCAGCACTCCATCCACCACCTTAAACATTCACTCCCTCTACCACTGGCACACTGTGTCTGCATTGTGTACCATCTACAAGATGCAGTGCAGCAACTCGCCAAGGATTTTTCAACAGCACCTCCCAAACCCGCGACCTCTGACATTTAGAAGGGCAGCAAGCGCCTCCAAGTTCCCCTCCAAGTCACACACCATCCTGACTTGGAAGTATATCGCCGTTCCTTCATAGAAACATAGAATCTAGGAGCAGGAGTAGGCCATTCGGCCCGTCGAGCCTGCTCCACCATTCAATACGATCATGGCTGATCATCCAAATCCAGTACCCTGTCTCTGCTTTAATCCCCACAGTACACATATCCCACCCTACCCCCATAACCCCACGTATTTAATTCCCCCTAACATATCCCATCCTATCCCCATAACCCCACATATTTAATCCCCCCCTAACACTAAGGGTCAATTTATCATAGCCAAATCAACCTAACCCGCACATTTTTGGACTGTGGGAGGAAACCGGAGCACCCGGAGGAAACCCACGCAGACACGGGGAGAATGTGCAAACTCCACACAGACATCGTTGCTGGGTCAAAATCCTGGAACTCCCTCCCTAACAGCACTGTGGGAGTACCTTCACCACACAGACTGCAGCGGTTCAAGAAGGCAACTCACCACCACCTTCTCAAGGGCAACTAGGGATGGGCAATAAATGCTGGCCTTGCCAGCGACGCCCACATCCCAGGAATGAATTAAAAAAAGGTAGAATTTGCTGACTTGATAAACTGTCATAAAATTGTCCCTCTCGGGGAAGTCCATTACTCTGTCATTTCAATATCTACTATGATGATAATTAACAGCTTTCAATGGCAGAGTTTTCAAAACTATTTTTTAAAATTTCCTTATGCCAGAAAGTCTTCAAAATGCAAGTTCCAATTCGATTCTTATGATGTTCTAACAATTTGCCAGATCCCATTTGTATTGGTGATAGTGAAATGGTATAGCATGCATAGTCTCAAAATAAATATATATATATATATATACACAGCCATGTACACAAACACAAGAATGTGTGGAATTTGCCTGTGGAGTCCTGTCAGGATTTGCAAGTAATCGGTATGCCATGAAAGATGGTTTGAACACATGGGAGAGAAATTTAATTTGTGATGAAAACGGGCTCACAATGGACACAATGACTGCTCTGCTCCCCCATGACATCAGCGAGAGGCACGAGCGAATCTGGTGCTAGTGTCACATTTGATTGGCGTGCTGTTTATTGACAGCTCGCTGATTGGAGGGTGAGAGAAATTGGGCATCAGTTACGTCATTTAAAGGCAGCTGCACCTCTTAAAGGGGAGGTGCACTTTGGCTGTTTTGAATCATTGCTATAAAGTGAAGATGGCAGCCAGAACAAGTTCTACAAAGGCACCCCAATTTTCAGATGCTTCTCTGGAAGAAGTGACCAGGAGGTGTGAGCTACTCTTTCCAGCTGGCGGGAGAAGAGTGCAAAGGCAAATAGCCTGGCAGCAGTGGTCGGAAGTGGCAGAGAAGGTTAATACAAGGAGCACTGTGCCTCGGACCTGGCTACAATGCCATAAGAAATTCAATGATCTGACCAGACCTGCTAAGGTAAGACTCCTACTCACATCTCTCTTACTCTTTGGTTAGCCCTGCACCACCTGCAGCCCCAGCCCTCACAAGCCTACTCCCACCCTTCCCATCACCCTGCTCCAATCACAGCAGCATATTTCACTGAACCTCCTTCTGCTGCTACTTGCATATTCTGTACCTACTACTGTCCTTACAATTAGTCCCCTGCTGAGTTCAAATGAATAGGATTGTCAGTGCAGGAATGAATAATGGTCACTGGAATGTCAAACTACCTCCACAGTCAGCAGGATATTGGTTTCAAACACCCCATCTAGAACTCAATACAAACCTGCCAGCCCTGATGTCCTGTGAATTTAACCCCTTTAATGTAAACTTTAACTTAAAACATCTTTTAAAATAACCCATATCTGGATTGTTTTCATGGAAAAATGGTGACAGAATCCTGAAACGCGATACTTAGATAATTGTGAAGGAACAGCATTCCGGGCTTCCAATGTCCAAACCGTCACATGCTCTATAATTATGCAAGAAAAATGTCATTAATACTGTTAAGTGCTATAATATCCAAAATCAACTGAATTAGTCAGAAAAATTTGACCTCAGGGTGTTGTTAATTTGGGCATCTTCTTCCTCAAGGGAAACTATTTATTCTGAAAGAGGGATGACAATGACATTCTTCTGACTCCTTCTGCACCATTTGAGAAATTACTTCCCCATTTCCAGCAGTCACTAGCATAACTTTCAGTCACATTCATCATCCTTATCATCCCCATTTCTTAATTTCATCATCCTCACAACCTCCTACCTGGTGCCATAAAATGAAATTGCTTCAGGTTAATTAATTCCCTGGCTCCTGAATTATCTTTCTGCCTTTCTGTGCCGAGACCGTCATCTTATCATCTTACTGTTCTAAAATATAACAGCGCGTGATGGATGCTGTTTTTAACAGTTTGGCGTCTAGCAACAAACTTAAGTTTGTCCCAGTGGTCAAGATTATGATGCTTTGAAATTCACTGCTAATTGTGCAACAACCATACTCGGGGTCCAAAGTATTGGAGGTGGGTGGTGCAGCTGCAAGGGTAACAGTGCAGGCATGGAGCTAGTATTTCAGATAGGGAGCTCAGATGGAGCAAAAGCTGCCTCAGCAATGGCAAATAATAGCAAGAGGAAGAGTGAAACATACAGCACAGAAGGAGGCCAGTTGGCCCATCGTGCCTGTGTCAGCTCTCAGCTACCAATTAGTCCCACTCCCCTGCTCTTTCCCCACAGCCCTGCAAATTTTTCCTTTTTAAGTAGTTATCCAATTCCCTTTTGAAATTTATTCCTGAATCTGCTTCCACCGCCCTTTCAGGCTGTGCATTCCAGATCATAACAACTCGCTGAGTAAAAACATTTCTTCTCAGCTCCCCTTGGCTTTTTTGCCAATTATCTTAAATCTGTGTCATCTGATTACCCCTCCTGCCAGTGGAATCAGTTTCTCCCTATCTACTTTCCTAAAATCCCTGTTGTCAAAAGATTTCCTTTCATTTTCTGCTCTGGATTACTGGACTCAAGATCATCAACAATGATTTGTTTGGGTTCTGATGAAGGGTCATAGACCTGAGACATTAACCCTCCATCTTCTCTTCAAAATGACAGGTAAGACACAACGTGAGAAAAGTACCTTTTACAGAAATAGCGATAGATCTACTGGTGAAGAAAGCTTTAAAACAGTTTCAATCCAGGAAACATGCATTCATATCTAATGTACACTGTGTTGTAAGTGCCAAAAGTAATGATGCCTCAAACTTCTAATGAGCCACTGATGTGGGCTGAAGACAATTGAGAGTGAAAGGGTTCAGCAGGAAAAGTAATTGCCTGCAATTGCGATATTGGCGACAGAATGCCATGACTTGGACCACTGTGCTCCCGATGTTCCAGGGGCGAATTTATGCCAAAATTCACTGGAAAACTGATTTGAATACGGATTCATGATGGCTCCTGGGTTGGCAGCTCCTTTCTGAGCTGCTCTTCTCTTCAACTGTATCCGTGGTCATCCATTGCCATCCTTTGCCCTTCCCCCAATCTCCTTTCTTCCATTGCTTAAGATACCCTGCCTCTGATAGTGAAGGCATTTAAGCCCAAACTAAAGTTTAAAGCTCCCCCTGCAGAGTCCACTGCCCATCCCCCGACATGTCTTTGTTCTCACTGAGATCTTTCAACTGCTGGAACTCTGCTGAAACTTGACCTCCATCACTTGATTCCTCGTGACAGGACTTCGTTGACTACGTGGTTTGACTCTTCGGCTCTGGCGCTGCTCTGCTTTTCAGTCACTTCAAGTCTTATGTGACGTTGCCCAGCAGGCTTTAGCAGAGGGAGCAAGAGCAAACAGAGAGGTGCTCTTCCCTTCTTCAGGGAGGAAGAAGCCTCCCCAGCAAACCAAGGCTGTGTGGATCCAGGTGGCAGAGGAGGTCATCTCTTTATCAATAACCCGCAGCACCTGGCTTCAGTGCAGGAAGAGGCTTCATGACCTTCTGCGCACTGGAAAAGTGAGTATGAATTTCCCATCACCCTCAATCTGATCCCCATTGCCTCTCCTCACCAGCACTCAGCTTTAGCAATCTCTTCCTCCACATCCCACTTGACACTGACATCCATGCACCCTTACCCATTCCCTCTCTCTATGGTCACATTTACCTAACTGTTCGACTATGCAGCCCTCACACTCCCTATCACTGTGATGCAGTTACAACTTACAACACACAGGGAGGGCCCTTGGTCTTGCCACCTCACTCCATCTTTGTCTCCTTCTAAGCATCTATGCTATGGATTCTCTACACTCACTCCTTCATTCTCACTCAAACTCCACTTGTCTCCCTCATTGCAGGAAAAGAGAGCTCACAATAAGAGGGAAAGAGTGAGGACAGGAGGAGGGCCACCCTCAGTAGCCCAGCTCACCACCTGGGAGGAGGCGGTCCTGGAGATGGTGGGAGTGGAGGAAGATTCCCAAGTGGGGGATGGACAGATGGGCGCATCACAGCAAGCTGGTGACTGAATAGTGTTCCATCTCAATGACATTGCATGAGTCGCTGATAATGATTCTGAAGCTCTAACAGATGGACTTATGATCATCTGCAATATGCAATGTGCATGTAACCTTGGCTTCACATCTCTGACTCTTTCCTTTACTCCCCCCCAGGACCATCGCAAGCACCCGTCCCCACTATTCAGGAGGAAGAGCATGAGCCTCAAGACTCCTCAGAGGAAGCTGCAACCTCTGAGGGCGCAGCGTCAGCAGGAATCAGCGCACCCAGCAACAGCGCAGACACTCACACCTCGGAGGGAACATCGCGAGATAGAGTAGTGTTGTCACCTGGTGTATCACAGCTCACAAGTGAGCATCAGCAGATAGTGGAGACAGGGACAGCAGTGGAGAGTCCTAGTCGGAGGGCGCAGGACTCTCCCAGCTCGGCTCAGCTGCATGTCGACCCTCTGCCTCTGGGTCCATCCATAAGATCAGCGGTGCTGGAACTCCAGGAACAGATGCAGGAGTCTCTGGCAGGTTTTGTCTCCAGGGTCGCTGCGAGTGTGGAGCGAATGGAGGAGTCCATTGCAAACATGAGCAGAGCCTTTGTGGAGTCATTGGCGCATGAACGCATCACCATGGAAAGGATGGCAACCTCTGTGGAAAGGATGGCTACAGTAGAGGAGAGGATGGCTACGGCCATGGAGGAGATAAGTCGCCAGAGTTTAGAAAACATGGTCATTGTTCAGAATAGACTGGCATCTCTTGAGGAGCGATGGTCAGCTACTGAGCATAGAAACCAGACCTTCATGCAAGTCCTCTGGAGTAGGACTTCCAGTGCAGAGCAGGTCCTCATGGCCCCCCTGAAGTGCAGCAAGGTGCTGTCAAGCCACTTGCTAGCTCTGAAGTGGGGCTGACCCATGAGAAGGATGTTGGCAGACAACAAGGAAGTGGGTGCTCCTCTCCAAGCGCTCAAACAACCATGCCACTGCAAAGCCCTCGGTCAGAGCCCCACCAGAGTCCTCACCCAACTGAGATGGGCATCTCATTCCCTGCACAGCTGCAGGAGCAGCAGACTGTTGGCGAGTCCTCGCAGGTTCGCAACCCCAGAGGACGCCCACCAAAGGTGTCGAGACAGGAGCAGCAAGAAAGTGAGCAAGGGGCCTCCACATCTGCTGAAGCCACAGGGGAAGCACCACGTAGGAGCACGCGTAAGAGAAAGATAGTGCACAAATAGTCACAAGGGTAGTCACTTGGGTGAATTTTGATGTTTTATGTTAAAAAGCTATCAGATGATTACTGTCAATAAAAAATCTGATGGCTACTGCTGTAGTTGTGGCATGTGTCATTTCGTGAATGGGACTTCCACATTGAGGGCTTAGGATTACTTGCAATTGTCAGTATGGTGTTCAAATTGCTAGGAATCCGCTGGTTCTTGGCCATTGTCGATGCTCTGGTAAGGAGTTGCGAGGCAAAAGTGCTTGATTGGCTAGGCTAAGCAAATCTGGCCAAGATGAGTGTGTTCCTTGCATCCCGGGCAGCAATGTTCTTGCGTACTGCTGCCGCTGGTTGATGGGCCTCTGCAAGATGTTCATTTTCGCTCTCCTCCTCCTCCTCCTCCTCCTCCACCTCCTCCTCCTCCTCATCTGAGGAGGATATGTGACGAGCCACTTGGTCCTCAGGAATCTGCAAGCCACGACGCTGTGCCATGTTGTGAAGTGCACAGCAAACCACGACGATTCTGGAGACCCTGGCTGCTGAGTACTGCAGGGCTCCACCTGATCTATCCAGGCATCTGAAGCGCATCTTCAGCAAACCGATGGTTTGCTCGATTATGGCTCTGGTGGACATGTGGCTGGAGTTGTAGCTCTCCTCAGCTTCGTTGGATGGGCTCCTCAACGGCGTCATTAGCCACGTCTTCAGGGGATAGCCCTTGTCGCCAAGTAGCCATCCGTTAAGTTGGTCTGGTGGACTGAATAGCGGAGGCACACTAGACTGGCGCAGTATGAAGGAGTCATGGCAACTGCTAGGGTACTTGGCACAAACATGCAAAATTTCCTTCTTGTGGTCACACACCAGCTGAACGTTGAGGGAGTGGAAGCCCTTGCGGTTGACAAAAATACCTGGATTGCGATGGGGTGCCTTAATTGCCACATGTGTGCAGTCAACGACACCCTGCACCCTTGGAAAGCCTGCCAGATTAGCTAATCCAACCGCACGCGCCGTGACACTTGCTTGATCCTTGGTGAAATGGATGTGAGTGTGCGCGATGGCAAAGAGGGCATCGGTTACCTGCGTGATGCAAGTGTGTGCGGCCGCCTGGGAGATGCCGCTGATGTCTGCTGCTGATCCCTGGAATGACCCTGAGGCAAAAAAGTTGAGTGTGGTGATGACTTTGACGGCCACTGGTAAGGGTTGTCCACCTGGTCCTCTGGGCTCCAGGTCTTGTTGCAGCATTGCGCAGATGTCACCCACTACCTCTCGCGAAAGTCGGAGCCGCCTTTGGCACTGCTGCTCAGACATGTTGAGGTAGCTGACCCTGTGTCTGTAGACCCTGTTTGGGGTTATCTCCTGCGCCAACAGGCTTCCATGCGCTGGCCCCTTCTGGCCTGTGCAGCTTCAGGTGGGTGAGCAGCAGCTTGGCGCTCCTGTTGTTGCTGCTGCTGTTGGTGCTGCTATTGTTCATGGTTCTGCTGGTGCCATGGCTGGTTTTCGACCTCATCTGATGTCCAGAAGGGAAGGAAATAAATGGCTCCCATGCTTCTGGTATATGCCTCAGTTGAGGAAGCGCTCAATCAAAGTGGCGAGAGGGGTTTCCCAGGAGGTCACACTGGAGATGGGTGTCAGGCTCCAAACTTCCACAGCTGTGGTTATGCCTTCTAAAAGTTCCCCCAGACCTGAGACAGCAAAGTCCTGCCACCTGCAAATGATGGCTGATCAAATCTCCTGTTTAATGGTTGAGCTGCAGCTGATAGTCAGCAATCCAATTGTGCTACCACCAGGTTTCACCGTCGTGTTTCAGAACAGGCGTGCTTCACGTGGGAAAAGGGTTAAAATCACAAAGGCCTATCAAAATGGCATTATGGAGGCAATTTAGTGCTTGTTAAGAGCCTTAACAGCCTTTCCCGCCTCTTGGAGGCGGGACAGAGATGGGACCAGTAGACACGATTTAATGAAAATTGCGTGGAGGCGGGATGGAGGCGGGGTTGGGTCCGCCCGCCAGTTTTTGCAATTTTAACCACCCACGCGCCTCTAACCCCGCCTCAACGGCCCGATGAAAATCCAGCCCTATGTTTCTGCACTGGACTACACTGGATTACACTGTAAAACTTACCTGCTGTGTCTCCATCTCTGCTGCTGAAAGATTTTTACCATCAAACTGCGGCTGTGTCCCTGCTGAACTGGTTCTACTAGATTTTCAGCTCTGTTGGCTTCTCGGTAGTAGCTGCTGCTTCACTTGCTGTCCGGTGACTCGTTCTACCAGTTTTCAGCTTTGCTGGTCGCTGGCTTGTGGTTTTACTTTTTCTCCGCCGCTTTGATCTACGGTGACCTCCAACTTGCGTCAATTTTGCCATCATCTTTCTGCACCGCTACCGACTCTCATTCCTATGGCAACAACCTCCATCCTCGAACTCCTTACCCTTCAAATAGCTTCTGGACTTCACTCACCTGCTTTAGACAGCGGTTCGTCGATGCTCCGTACCGGCCCCATCCTGCTTACATCGGCTTGTCCCTCCATGGGACCTCTGACTTTGACCCTGGTCTCCCTACTATTGTCCCCAACCTATTTCCTGCTAACAGGAAATATGTATTCCATTAATTACTACATTTAAACAGGCCTATGTAACCTGAGCTTTTTCCCGTGTCCATTCGCGTGTGCACTTTGGCTGCCGCTCCGGACCCGAGCCATTCAATACTTATCCACTTTTCCTCCTCTTTTCTTTTCTCTCTAACCCTCCCTGACTGCGCTCTCTTGTCGTCATGCCTCCTTTCATCTCTCCTCTCTCGGATACTCTGTCCTTCCAAATCCCTACCCCAATCCTTCATTACTCTTCAACCTTCCTACTCTCCTGCCGCCGTCCCAGGCTTGACTCCCTCTTAGATAAGCCCACAGCTTCCCTCTGTGCCTCTCTTGGCATCCTCCGAAGGGCCCATCGAGGTACTCGTTGCTGCCACCTTACGAGCAGCAACCCAACTGTCCCAACCTACTCTCTCGCCGACCTTCCCGCCCAGTGCGCCCACTGGGGGCAAGCCTTGCCAATCTCCTCCCCATGCAACTCATCCCCCACCCCGCCCCCCCCCCCAGTGCTGACCCTGTGGATGCTAGCAGTGGGGCAGCCATCACCGACCCTCTCTGTATCTCTCTCCAGAATGTCCGTTCACTTGCAAACAAGGCCCTACTCCCATCGTGTCAATTGCAGATAAGGTCATCTCTGACCACTTCCTTGTATCACTCTTCACCCACATCTCCCTTCCACCAACCCCACCACAACCCTACTTCCTTCTGTGTCCGCCCCTGGAAAAAAACTCTCTCCCAACTCTCTTACAACTGCACTTATGAAATCCCAACTGTCCAGCCTTTGGTCCTCCATTCACCATGATATTTCTGCAGCTACCGATCTACTCAACCACACTCTCAGCAACACTTTTGATGCCCTAGTCCCTATTAAAACAATTACACTCTCTCACCCCGGCCGCCCCCCCCCCCCCCCCCCCCGGTACAGCCCTCATCTTGGCTCCCTTAAGTCCAAGGGACGCAGACTTGAACGGATATGGCGGACAACTGGTTCAGCCATTCATCGCCAGATCTGGCTGGACCACATAAAGCATTATCGGGTCCTGCTCTCGTCTGCCAAATTGCTCACTATTCCAGAATCATTCTGGAATGCAAAGATAAACCCCGGCTCCAATTCCCTATTGCTAACCATCTTCTTAAACCACTCTCCCCTGTCTACTCTACCCTCACCTCCGACAACAAGTGTGAGGAGCTCATGGACTTCTTTGTCGCTAAAGTTGAGACCATCCGTTCAGCTGCCTCTGCCACTTCCCTTCCTCCCCTAGTCCACCGGGCCAAACTTCCTCTAAGGTTCCCCCCTGCCCTAGCCCTGAACTCACATCTTTCTCCAGTTTCTCCCCGATCTCTCCCATGACCTCTCTGCGCTCATCTTGTCCCTGAGACCCATTTCCTGCTCCCTCGACCCTATTCCCACCAAACTGCTGAACACCCAACTTCCTTTTCTGGCTCCCATGTTAGCTGACATTCTTACCGGTTCTCTCTCCTCAGGTACTGTCCCTCTCTCCCTCAAATCTGCCGTCATCACCCCTCTCCTCAAAAAACAACCCTTGACCCCTCCATCCTTGCAAACTACTGCCCCATCTCCATCCTCCCTTTCCTCTCCAAAGTCCTTGAACGTGTTGTCGCCTCCCAAATCCGTGCCCATCTTTCCCGCAATTTCATTTTTGAATCCCTCCAATCAGGTTTCCGCCCTTGCCACAGTACCGAAACGGCTCTCATCAAAGTCATAAATGACATCCTTTGTAACTGTGACAAAGGTAAACTATCCCTCCTCATCCTTCTTGACTTGTCTGCAGCCTTTGACATGGTTGACCACTCCATCCTTCTCCAACGCCTCTCCACCGTCGTCCAGCTGGGTAGGACTGCACTCGCCTGGTTCCATTCTTATCTATCTAATCATAGCCAGAAAATCAGCTCCACGATCTCTAAATTGTCAGACTGCTCGTCCGACATCCAATTCTGGATGAGCAGAAATTTTCTCCAATTAAATAATGGGAAGACCAAAGCCATTGTTTTCAGTCCCCACCACAAACTCCGTCCCCTAGCCACTGATGACATCCCTCTCCCTAACATCTGTCTGAGGCTGAACCACACTGTTCGCAAACTTGGTGTCATGTTTGACCCCGAAATGAGCTTCCGACCACATAACAAAGCGCAGCATAACAAAGATCGCCTATTTCCATCTCCGTAACATCGCCCGTCTCCTCCATTGCCTCAGCTCATCCGCTGCTGAAACCCTCATCCATGCCTTTGTTACCTCTAGACTTGACTATTCCAACGCACTCCTGGCTGGCCTCCCACATTCTACCCTACGTAAACTTTAGGTCATCCAAAACTCAGCTGCCCGTGTCCTAACTCGCACCAAGTCCCATTCACCCAACACCCCTGTGCTCGCTGACCTACATTGGCTTCCGGTTGAGCAGCGCCTCGATTTCAAAATTCTCATCCTTGTTTTCAAATCCCTCCATGGCCTCGCCCCTCCCTATCTCTGTAATCTCCTTCAGCCCCACAACCCCCTGAGACATCTGCGCTCTTCTAATTCTGCTCTCTTGAGCATCCCTGATTATAATCACTCAACTATTGGTGGCCATGCCTCTTGTTGCCTAGGCCCTAAGTTCTGTAATTCCCTCCCTAAACCTCTCCGCCTCTCTACCTCTCTTTCCTCCTTTAAGACACTCCATAAAACCTACCTCTTTGACCATGCTGTTGGTCACCTGCCCTAATTTCTCCTTATGTGGCTCGGTATCAAATTTTTTGTCTTTTAATACTCCTGTGAAGTGCCTTGGGACGTTTTACTATGTTAAAGGCGCTATATAAATCCAAGTTGTTGTTTATGTCACAGCGAGGATAGTGGCCAGTCAGAAGCTGCGCAGCCAATGGATATCTCTGCACCAATGGGAATTCCACCTGCACGCATGGTTCATTATTCAAATTCATAATAATTCCGGTTGGCATTTTGTAGCTTTGAGTGAGACATTCATTTACTGTCAATATTACCATTCCGTGTTGTTTGAAAAATAATAATTTCACAAATTGAAAACTATCCTGAATTTATGAAGCAATTTATTGATCACAAAGGGTAAACAATTAAAACTAGATGCCCATATCTGAATATTCAAAGATGTGTCAATATTGCAAAGCTTTATATACTCTAAATAATTTTACCTATCTGCTTTATATTATCCAGACCTAACAATAAATTGACTTCACTTGATGAAGGAGCAGCGCTCCGAAAGCTTGTGATTTCAAATAAAGCTGTTGGACTATAACCTGGTGTTGTGCGACTTCTCACTTTTGTCCACCCCAGTCCAACACTGGCATCTCCGCATCATAACAATAAATTAAGAGGTTTAGTACACTATACTTTGAACTTTAAATTGCTTCACAGTGATCATACCGTTAAACAAATGGGTCCAATACTGTTTATTGATAAAGTAATTTTACTAACCACTTCTGAATTATCAAGGGTTTTCCACATCTGCTGTCTGGTATTAGCTTTTCATGTAAAGCAATGCAGTGATCAGGAATTGCTGTTGGGGCAAAATGTATCTGTATGTCCAGCATCTTTTTTTGGACGCATCTTGTTTTGATCCTTATTGAACTCAGTGTTTGAAAGCATATAAATTCAAGGAATTTGGTTTATGAAAAATGTGATACAGTGTATTTTGTTTGTAAAGTATTATGGGTCTTGCCTTTAGAATAAATTAACAAATGCAATAAACACTAACCATGAGTCCTGTCTGCATTTAGTAATTGAAATTATGGCCCAGAAATACTGTATTTTATTAGATATACACGAAGCATATTGTGAACCACACTATAAATTTAAATCTGATTACAACTGGTGCAATGGATTTGCTTTGATTGTTAATGTGAAGCATGCTAGGTTCATCAGGGTAGATTTTGGTCTGGGCCTGTTTTCGTGACCAGTGCGCACCTGAACCAAGAAGCGCGAGAATGGTGACTCCTGTTGAGTTGGGGGAGCACTCCTGGCTCCACAAGAACATATCGTTTAAGAAGAAAAAAATGTAATTTATCTTTCATTGGTGGTTGCAGGGGCTGCTGAAGAATCTTGAGCACGTCCAATGCCTGTCCCACTCATCGGCAACAAATTTCTTTATAGGGACCTTTTAGGGTTCTTCCCAGAACTCCTACTAAAAGGGCCCCACGAAATTAACAGTAGGGCCAACGCCTGTGCAGGTTGGGCACACTGCTACGTTGGTACACTTTGTGCACATTTTACGCCTGAAAAAACAGGCACAATGCATATCAATTTCTACCCCATAAACTCATGCCACTACCAAATCATCAAGGGCCCACCAACACCATTCGGTAGCAATTTATGCAGCAGCGATGATCAAAGTAATCTTTATTCAGGAAATTTGTGATCCAAATGATTTTAATGGTAGGCGGAGCTATTATAATTAACCGTTCATGGTTTTGGCGAGGGGAAACAGCCAGGAAATTAGGTCATTTACACCATAATTAGTTTCAGCTGTGGCTCAGCTGGTAGCACCCTCACCTCTGAGTCATGAAGGTTGAGGGTTCACATCCCACTCCAGGGACTCTAGGCTGACACTCCAGTGCAGTGCTGAGGGAGTGCTGCACTGTCGGAGGTGCCGTCTTTTGGATGAGACGTTAAACCGAGGCCCCGTCTGCTCTCTCAGGTGGATGTAAAAGATCCCATGGCACTATTTCGAAGAAGAGCAGGGGAGTTATCCCCAGTGTCCTGGCCAATATTTATCCCTCAACATCACTAAAAAAAACAGATTATCAGGTCATTATCATATTGCTGTTTGTGGGAGCTTGCTGTGCACAAATTGGCTGCTGCGTTTCCTACATTACAAAAGTGACTACACTCCAAAAAGTACTTCAATGGCTATAAAGCACTTTGGGACGTCTGGTGGTCATGAAAGGAGCTATATAAATGCAAGTCTTTCTTTTCTAATTTCCTGGGACTTTTGCACCGTAAAATGGGTCCAGCGGCGTAGCACATGTCTCCAGGAAATTCTGGACCATTGTTTTCAAGTGAAAATCTTGTTAGATAGCTGGAAGGAGGCTATTAACATGAAATGTGTTGACCCCTGCAAGAGAGCAGCGGGTATAGTTTTTCAGGTTGGTGGCCATAGAGTGAGAGCAAGAAACCCAGGCTGTACTGCAAAACTCCAGTGACTGAGTTGGTTGTGCTACGTCTTGGAATTGAAAATCGACAACATTTTGAAATTGCCCCTATTTAGTGCATTGAAAAATACACAATCTGTCACATGTCGAGCATGACTTAAATATTTGTGTGTGAAAACATCTAAATACCATGAACATAGAGTTATTCCGTCGCAATCTTTTTACAATTAAAGAACGGTCAACAGTTATTTGAGTCCAGAGTGAAGCAGGTATCCCCAGTGTTTACGCTGACATGCTGCCAACTAGGAAAGGTCAGAGTTTCTGGACTGTTACAACCACCAGAACCTTCTGACACCAATAAGGAATGAAGTAGTTTGTTGGGGAGCAGAACACGTCACTTCAATCTGAGGGCATCACTGCCTATGACAAGACAGCTGGCCGAGAAGACACAGTAAGGGAACCAGCTCACAGAGAGAAGCATCATGTCATAGGGATAGCTGATTAAATAGGGACCTATTGGCATCTGCAGGAGAAGACAAGGTACAATACTCACCCAATAGATTGTACATTGTATGCCAATACTTCTTGTTTTTGGAACATCACTTTCCAATTGCTTTTCCTTTGGTAGCTTTAAATTAAAATTATTTCTATTCTTCATGTGATGCCAGCCTTAAGTGCCCTCAAGCGTCCAGAGCTTTGCTGTCAGTTTAGAAGTCTGACATACTTCTTTGACAGCACCTCCCAAACCTGTGACCTCCACCACCTAGAAGGAGAAGGGCAGCAGGTGCATGGGAACGCCATCACCTCCAAGTTCCCCTCCAAGCCACACACCATCCGGACTTGGACATAAGTCGCCGTTCCTTCATCATCACTAAGTCAAAATCCTGGATCTCCCTACCTAACAGCATTGTGGGAGCACCTTCACCACAGGGGCTGCAGCGGCTCAAGCGGAAGGCTCAACGCAGCATTGCTAAGGACAACCAGGGATGGGCAATAAATGCTGGCCTTGCTGGTGACGACCATATCTCCAGAATGAATTTTTAAAAAACACACCTTTTTACTCGGAGTCTACATCAGGTTTCTCTCCTGTATACGTCTAGATATAGGGGTAGACCGTCGCACTTCCAACTCGGAATGACAATTGGAAAATCCAGCACACAGGTTCGCATGCCCAATTCGCAGCTGTCCCGCTTTCTAGTTATCAATTTTGTGAGGTAGTGCTCACAGTGCAGAGGCATGAGGTTCTGTGCCATGAGCGCTGACTAGTAAGCATAACCCCAAGGTGAAGTGACTAACACCCGCTTAATCAACAGAATGTGGCTGAAAGGAGACGGCAGCATGGCAGTCGTTGACTGCTGTCACATTGATAATTTTTGTGCCAGTTCTAGCTGTCAGAGTGCTGCATGTCCGTGATGCACAATTATGTTCACACCAGAGGATTAACCCCCACCGCACCGAGAATGAGTTATTTCTTCCTGGGAAATGATTGCGCTGCTGTTGTTATTGATGAGATAACCTGCCCTGCGATAGTGCTTCTATTATGGCTTGTAAAATCTGCATCGGAGAATGACCTGGTCCACTCATCGATGCACCACGTCAGTCTTTACACTTACTGGCTTCAATTGCCTGGAAAGGCTGGTCTTTGAAGCCAGCGCTCAGGGTTACAATTGCAATGATAAAGCTGTTCCTGACAGTTGAGAAGCTTATTATTATAATACTGATTCATCGCCACAGTGCATGAGTGGAGTACTTTTTAAAATAACCATCGGAGGGAACGAGCAGCCTAAGGGCTAACACTTGGAGCACCAACATCATAGAATCATACAGCACAGAAGGAGGCCATTAGGCCCATCATGCCTGTGTCGGCTCTTTGAAAGCACTATCCAATTAGTCCCACTCCCCTGCTCTTTCCCCATACCCCTCAATTGTTCCTTTTTCAGCAGATATCCAATTCTCTTTTGAAAATTACTATTGATTCTGCTTCCACCACCCTTTCAGGCAGTACATTTGATCATAACAACTCGCTGTCCAAAAACAAATCTCCTCATCTCCCCTCTGGTTCTTTTGCCAATGACCTTAAATCGCCTCTGGTGACCGGCCCTCCTGTCAGTTTCTTCTTATTTTATCGATCAAAACCCTTGATAATTTTGAAATATTGTCCAAAATGGGAAGGAAAATCAGACATATTGTATAATCCAATGAGCTGCCCTGACAGGCCTGCTGATGGCAGACAGGACCAAACATTGACAATGGCCAAGGAGCAGGTAACAGGGTCTCCAGAAAGAAGTGAAAAACAGAGGGAAACTAGATGGCAAAAGAACACGACACAACAGGAAATCATTTACACTTTGAGTGCTGACTGATATCACGGCTTCTGCAGTTCCACGTGAACCAAACTGTAATATCTGTCAGTACCCAATGTGTGAATGATTTCCTGTTGTTCGATTTAAATTCAGCGTAAACCGATTTTTACATTTCTCAATTTATTACTAAAATGAAATAAGGCTGTGGCCATGTTCACAACGGTTTGGATCATTAACATGTATTTACACCGATTGTCATTATATATATTTAAATGCATATTACTGCCTTTATCAGCTGCTGCATAGAAACACAACCTGCCTTCACATACCAGCAAAGTGTGGTGTCAGCAATAAATGACTGCTTCTGATTGAGGCCGATCAAAGAGCACCTGAAACTCGACCCAAAGGTAGTCATTATAGAAGTGCTTCATCGTCGTGTTCACAATACCAATACTGCAGGTCGTGTTTGATTATAATAAATTAGAACTATAACAGTGACTGCAGGCAGGATGTTGAATAAGGAGCAAAACCTACTGATGCTTGGCTATTTTCCATGAATTCAAGCAGGAAGAAGAAATGATGACGAACCAGTTCTGATGGAAGGTCAACGACCTGAAACGTTAACTCTCTTTCTCTTTCCACAGATGCTGCCTGACCTGCTGAGTGTTTCCAGCATTTTTTATTTTTATTACAGATTTTCAGCATCCACAGTATTTTGCTTTTGTTTCACATTTAGTTAAAACGTGTTAAATTTTAAAATGTTCTCCGGCAGGAGTCTCTCTCACTCAAATTTACTTGTGGATGCACTGACGGATTTATAGGAAGCACTTATATTATAGGTAATTGTAGTAATTGCTTTACTTACTGCCCTTCATTTCTACTTTATTACGATGGTGTGACTGAGCCAGTTTTTCAATTCCCACCTTCAAGCAGTCAGTTTGTTCCTTCTGTGTTGCAGTTGTACCACAGATACAGGCTGGGATTATCCTCCCGGTGGAGTTGTTCCAGTGGGGCAGGACTTCAGCCCACCCCTTAGATGCTGTGGGTACCCCGAACCAGTCTCCTGGGTCAGGGTTCATCACCTATGCAATGGCAGGCTCCTGCTGGTGACCAGACATAAAGAGGGAGCCTGCCATTGCCTGGCAGTGAAATCCCAGCAGGGCTGCAGCACTAGAAAAGGCAGCTGGGCAGTTAAGGGCCCAGAAGCACCCCAAAGATGGGAAGATCGACTGCCTTGTAAGCCTCAACAGAGACTGAGGTGTATACAAGAAGGTAAGTAGCGACTGGAATGGAGGGAGAGGAGGCTGCTCCAATGCCCTCTCCCTCCATGGGGGAACCTAGGGTTGTTACCTCTGATTCCCGGGCCTACCACCACCTTCCTCATGATGTCCCTGGGAAGTACCAGTAAGTTGGGCAATTCGGAGCGATATCTGCCAGGCAGCATTAGGCCTCACCAGCTGAATTTACCATCATTCTCCACCCTGAGTCCAGACAATTTCGGGCAGAATCATAGAGGGAATCCCAGAGTCAGACTAGTAACTGCACGGTGCACTGTAGGGTTTAGCTCTTAAGGGTACGAAAGGTTAAGTATCAAGTGAGACACTGTAGTTAATTTACCAACTCTAAAGTATTCTATTGACATTAAGACACAGCAGTGTTCCAGAAAAAGACGTATGTAATCTGATTCGGGGAGTGCAACTCGAATATCAGAATCCTTAATTCCTCTGTTTCGGGAGACGAGGGGATTAATTTTTCATCAACGAATTCTTCTTCGACTGCTTCATGTAATCGCCTAAAAACCATTGTAAGCCCGTGTTTTTATATCTTTTTTGCTACTGGGAGAACAACTTGCGGGAGTTTCTCTTGGTTCCCAAGGTCCAGCAGACAGCTGTCTTATCTTTAACCTTGTTTTTATATCGTATTGTTAGTAGTTAGTGTCCTTCGATAGTACACAATCTTTCTCAGCCAGTTTGACGCAATAACGAACCCGTGATACCTTCCGATCTTGTTCAAGTTTCCATAATCCTTTGCTCCATTGGTGTTTTGATACAAACAATTCGTTCCTTGGTGGGCTATTGATCCCAAATTAGTCTACCTGTAATTTCATCTCCATTGTATTGACTGCACATGAGTTATCCGTCATTTACTGTTCATACTTTTAATCAAGTATTCACCCTGCTAATCCAGGGTTTCAAGTCCATTCCTTTATCCATCTCATGGTTCCTGGGCGAGCGTCGCCCTGGCATTTCCCACGCCATAGTCCTTGCAGCATCTATACTGGTATTTGTACCCTCAGTGAGGCAGGCCTAAATTAACTACTGGTTGCGCCATGTTGTGAATCATATTGAGCCGAGTTCACTATGTATTCATGTTTGCACACAGGCACAGAGCTGCACTTCCTACAGTTAATGTTAAATGTTCGGGGAGAGTGGGCAAGAGTGACAGCCTTCTCCTAACATCAAAGTGTGCCGTAATGTTCTATGATTCTGTGACTCTGTATAATGTTCCCAGGAACTCCAATGGACAGTATGACACTTTTACAATGTAGCTTGCACTGGGCTGGAATTATATCATGCCTGCTACACGCTCCAAGGAATCTCAGTCTACCTACCAGAGATGCACTTACATTTCTTGCTTTAATGCAGTCAGGAGTCAGGAGGCCAACCTGATTCCATATTTATGCCACCACTTTCTAGTCAATGCACACATGAAAGATCTTTACATCAGTGTGAAAGTGATAAATAATGGCAGCTTAAGTTAATAAATTATTATTTAAAGTTCAAAACATAGGCTGGAGTGTGCTACAGGGCACTTTAAGGGATTCAGGTTATATTATGAACAGATGATATCACAAAACTTGAGCGCTTCATCTCCACGTGAGCCGCTTGATGTGAAACGTCCCTCAAATACATTCCAGCCTTTGCTTGTTTGCAAAATATACACGGTGGTGCCAGTTTTGTTCTGTTTCCAGCAAGCTTTTCCTTTGCTGGCAGCTGAGGTGGCAGGGAATGACGGATGGCATGCTTGGGCAATCGAGCCATGTGATTTGAACTGAAATGCTATTGTGCCGCATGGTTTAAACTGCAGTAATCTCTAGCCTTAGTTCACTGCCTGTTACAAGGGAATAGTATGAGCTGTAGGCATTATTATGGGGAAGAGGATGCACTGCACAACTCCTTTGTGTAGTGACAAAGTATTGCATTCAGCTAGTCAAATGATCACAATCAATGGAAGAAACACAGGATGGATTGCTGCCAGGCCTCACTCAAAGAAGTTGGACCAAAACAGTTGCAGCTGCAGTTAACAGACCTGAATAGGACATTAAGAAACAATTAAGACCAACATAAACTAGTAGACCTCCCTTGGCATTGCTCGCGGATAGACTGGAACCCAGAGTGTGGTTTCTCGTGTTTCTTCAAAACCCTTCATTCTCATATATTCACACTTTTTTGCTCTATCACCCACTATGGATTCACAGTATTTATGTAAGATACTCATAGTTTAATTATTTTTTCTTTCTCCTCCACAAAACATTCCTCCTTTTTCCTCAGTTATTTACACGATTATAAAAGATAGGAGAGGAACAGAGGAGGAGCAGGGAGGGGAGCATGGTAAGAGGAGGAAGATGGGAATGGAGGAGAGGAGGGAGAGTGGGAAGGAGAGTAGGCGAGAGGGATAAAGGAGGAGAGGGGAAAGGAGGTTGTGAACATGAGAAAAGCAGGGAAACTATCTCAGTAGGGAAGGCTAGTAAAATCTTTTAGCCGGGGTAGGCGAGTTCTGTTAAACCAACCTTCCCTCTGCTGGGTCCAGTATGTCATCTCAGGGGTGGGATCTCATTTTCTCCACTAGACCTAGATTTATATCTCACTGTGGGAAAGCTCCCAATACGTACACCATGCCTGGAGTACAATCTGCCAATTAAACAGGCTATCACCTCTCCATTGAGAAGAGAGCAGCCACAGTGAGTCCATTGACATTCAACCGTTGAGATTGGGATAGAAGAAGTATCACTAATAGAAGGCAACTGGAGGTGGAGGGTAGAAGTTTAAGAGTGGGATATTGAGGGGATTCAACTTCATAAGAGTGGAGGGGTTGGATTCCCTTAAGCCATGCAGTAAGTGCTCTTAATGGGGGCAGCATTGATTGCTGTTGGGCTTTTCACACTAGGGCTAAGACAGAAACCTAACTGAGGCCGGGAGGTTGGGGGGAGTGGTGAGTGATGAGGACAGCTAATGGTGGTCAAGTAAATCACTCCAGTGAAGTTTGCAAGTGAGTTGGCTAGTAAGCAAAGCTAAGAATCAATGTTTTAATTAATTCCTGGGATGTGGGCATTGCTGTGAAGGGATAATTACTAGTCCTAGCCCTTTTCGGGCTAGCCCAGATCAGGCGTATTCCCCAGACGTTCACCTTCAACTAAAGTTAGCGGTAGCCAAATCCTAGAGACGCTTAATTGGGTCTAAAGGTCAGACTACCTCTCCCTAAAGGAAAGGAATGGCTTGAGATGTTACTGTCCTCCAGATAGCACTTTTAATAAGTTTAACTAGACTGTAACCTTCCAGATATTATGAGGGTCTGGAAACCCCCCCCCCCCCAGAATTCTGCAACTCCTCACAAAAGAGTGTACAGAAATTGAGTTTGCGAGGTTGATACAAAATTACTCTGTGAGACAATTCTAAAAATATATAGATTTATTAAAGAACCGACATTCAGCTAACAGTTGTTGATTCAATCGCAACTTTAACAGTTCAAAATACAAATAGCTTACATTTCTTATCAGAGATCCTTATTCTCAAATCTTAACTTCATTACATTTCCACACTTCTACTTATTCTTAATCCAGAATATCCACCAAAATCAAATACCTTGATTACCCAAGACTCAAAGAGTTATAGACCTACAGAGTGGTTCTGAAGGCGAGAATCGCTCTGCCCCTTCCAGCGACTTCTGACTTTCTATCTGAAAAGCTCTATTTTTATACCTTTTTTTAGTGGTTTATCCTTTGAAGTTTTCTGCTGATGTAAGCTAATTATCTCTAGCCATACCTCTGTTGACTTCTTTCTATTCTTACTGTTAATTCAGCTGTTAGCTTGTAGAATTCTGTCTGCTGTATAGGTGTTTCAAAAACTTAGCATATAAAATAGTTATTACAGATTTATCTCTTTGATGCCATTCTTTCAAAGGTCTTCAATTCAATTCTTAATATTGGCTTAACTGCTTGTATTATAGACTTCTCGTCTCCTTGTGTTCCAAGTTCAACACATAAACAATGTGATTGCTTGGTACATCTATTGATGTAATATTTTCAAAGTCTTCTGTAGGTATCTTTTACAACATGTAAATTAAAAACACTTCATCTAGAGTGTTCTTTGTATTTCTTAGCTACTTCAATTGGTTGTATACATAATCGTGTTTCCTGTTTCATTTGATGTTACTTTTACAAAGGCACATGCTTTTTTAATGTTCTGTTTTTCTGTCCGAAGTGTTATTTTTTAACACTTTACTTGGGCATTGCTATTGTGTTGGTTCCAAACTGCAGACTCCTTGGAACCTACAACCCTCTGTTTCAATGAGGCCATTGTCTCAGTGTCAATAACCATTTCCCATTTCAAAAGCTTGTGTGGTGTTTACAACTTTTGTGTTAGCACTTCATCTTATCTCAGAAGCCTGTATTTCTGTTTACGGCTTGTGTCATTGAGGCTTTTAGATTTTGAAACCCAGTTTGTCATGTTTTAATAAAATCAGAATTCTGTTCATAGGATGGTGTATTTTTCTGAAATATGGCTATTTCATTACAGCTGGCAAGGCCAGCATTTATTGCCCATCCCTAATTGCCCTTGTGAAGGTGGTGGTGAGCCGCCTTCTTGAACCGCTGCAGTCTGTGTGGTGAAAGTACTCTCACAGTGCTGCTGGGAGGGCGTTCTAGGATTTTGACCCAGTGATGATGATGGGACTGATAATCCAGAGATATTGAGACATAATTGGCAGACCACCAAGAACAGGACAGCAGGAACAGTGGCTTAGATTGTGCAGTCCAGAATCAGGGATTCAAGAGGAAGAATAGGGGAGGGTTATTCACACATTAAAATTAGAAATATTTCAATGACTTTCAATATTTATAGCATCAATATTAGTTGCATTCACTTATTTCCAAATCCCCTGTTGCTGGGATGCTTAAGCAATGGTGTTGGTGGAGCATCACCAGATGGCAAAGGTTAGAAATAGCATTCAGCCTGAAAACTGCAGTTTAACATTGTTTTGATGGGCAGCCATGTAACATTACCTCAGATAGGAGTTAACCAGTCATATAACATAACCTTCCAGCATAACCCGGAGGTGCAAATGCAGTGGAAAGTTATGACCCATTCAGTAATTCTAATATATATTAGATAGATTATTTGCATAACTCTGCTATTTATATTCTATTGACCTGATCCTGGTAAACCCAATATTATGCAGCAATGAGAACACAGAGCTGAGAACTTATTAAAATGATCCAACAACAACAACTTGCATTTATATAGCGTCTTTAATGTAGTAAAACATTCCAAGGCATTTCACGGGAGCGTTATCAAACAAAATTTGGCACAACCACATAAGAAGATATTAGGACAAGTGACCAAAAGCTTGGTCAAAGAGGTAGGTTTTAAGAAGCTTCTTAAAGGAGGAAAGAGAGGTAGAGAGGCGGAGAGGTTTAGAGAGGGAATTCCAGAGCTTAGGGCCTTGACAGCTGAATGGTGGAGCAAAGGAAATCGGGAATATACAAGTGGCCAGAATTGGAGGAGCGCAGAGATCTTGGAGGTGGTTAACAGAAATAGGGATGGGCGAGGCCTTGGAGGCATTTGAACCCAGTAGAGTTAGGAAGAAAATCATAAATTCTGAACATTGACAAGTGTCAGTCGCAGCCAGTGTAGCCCCGATATTTACTCGGAGCTGGGAAGATAGTGGAGTGGCGGATTTTCGGACTGGAAACCTGTAAGTAAGGGTTTCCCGCATGTCCTGCCAAATTTAATGGCAGGACGTCTTTTGAATTTTTTCTACAGGTTTCCTGCCAGCAAGATTGACAGGCTGGGTGCCTATCGGGCTGGAAAGCAGCCAGGGAGCAGATGTCAGGCAAGTTCAACATTGCGGGGTGGGGGGGTGGTCGGACATTGCTTGAGGGTCCGGACATCATGGGGGGGTCAGACGTCATGGGGAAGATACGGACATGGGGGGGCGGGGGGGTTCAACCATCGGTGTCCGATCACGTGGAGGTAAGTTTGTTGGACCTGGGGGAAACACTCCTGCTCCTCCTTTCCCACAAGCAGTGCACTTACCTCATGGATCCGTCCCTTCTTGCCTTCTTGTATCTGCTGTGATTCCTGAGGGCCGGGAATCCCGGCCTCCATGCATTAAAAGTAAAAATGGAGGCACACAGCCTCCTTAAAACATTTTAGTGACTGACCTGCCTCCTGAAAACGGGTTGGTCGCCCACCTCCCCTGGCCCGCCTCTGTTAAAACCAGAAGTGGGTGGGTTGGGGTTGGGTTCCAGAATTTAAACATTTTTACCTTCCCACCCGCCCGCAAGCCACCCGCCCGCAAGCCACCCGCCCGCAAGCCACCCGTCCTTGGGGGGGTTAATATTCCCACCAGTAAAGTTCGATCAATACACTTTGTGAAGTAACGCTTCACCTCGTCAACGCTGGCACTTGATTTAATAATGCAAAGCCCACAATTAATGGAACCACCGTAGAAAAACCTCCCCCAATTAAAACAAGTCTATTAAAAAATGGGAAGATGTGATCAATCATCACCAATGGACATCATCGATACTGCTCCACAGAATGAAGGAGGGGAGGAAGTAGCTAAAGACACAAACTGAGCCATTAATCGACTTGCCAATAAGTCCTTGGTACGATCCATCATTATTTAATTGTAAAACATTGTTGCTTCTTTGACTGGAGTAATGGTATTGTCTCATTCTAATTACCAAAGTACAACATTTCAAAGTGCTTTGATAAAATTGTGTACTTATTACGTTTCTGTATTAATTATTTTACACTTGTGGAAGTTGAAAATATGCTGAAGTATTTTAAACATCTGAAAACTACAGAACATATCACACAGCTGGACAAGATAAGCACTTATATAATTTCAATACAATACTGGCACCAACGCTGTTTAACGGGGGCCTGGAAACACAAAGCACATAGGAAGAACAACTTAAAGCAAATTACAGCTATAATATGCCAATATCTTATTAAAAATCTTAAATGTGTGCACACTTCCAGTCTACACTACTTGACTTCCAGTTGTCATGTTTTTGTCACACTTTGAGTGTCAACTTTTTCCCCATTGTAAATTCCCTTGTCCACATTTACAATTAATTTTGTAACTAAACTGTGATTCTGCAATCTGGACATTGGGTGCCCACGAATTGCTTTCTTCAATTTTTTGGTTGCTGTTTTTTTCCTTAGTAACTGACATTTCTAATAACCATCATAATGATTTAAGCAAAGTAAAAAGAAATAAATATTATATATTTTATAATTACATTTTTAAATTCATCTGTTGAATTATCTTTTGTGTCTTTTAATACCTTCATTGAAGCCGAGGCTTGGACTTAGAATCAAAGAGTCAATGGCCTAGAAATTGTGTCACTTACCACCATGCATTACCGCCGCAGTCCGGTTGAAAAATGGCAGCCGCCATTTTGGTGAAGGCCTTAGCACTGCCGACAGCAGCGCTGCGCCTGGAAATGTAAATGAAGAGAGGGTGACGTCAGTCGGCGTGCAACGCTGACTTAACGTCACTGCAGCGAACTTCGACCTTAGCACTGAGTTTAGCGTTGGGTCCTAAGCGCGCCAGAAAAACCTAATGTTCAGCAGACTGACGCAGACACTGGCAGCACCTCTTAAAGGGACACACACATCTTTCAGGTAAGTTTGCATTTAAGCTTTTGGACTGTATTTTTTAAAATTTTATTGAAGTAGTAGCTTGGTGCAATACATGTTAAATGTTTAAGTGCGCAGGGAGTGCTGCTGGATGCTTGCAAGGCCTCGGATGGTAAAGGAAGGCCTCTGAGAAGACAGAAAATGCTGAAAATACTCAGCAGATCAGGCAGCATCCGTGGAGAGAGAAACAGAGTTCATGTCTCTGGTCGAGATGCTGCCTGACCTGTTGAGTATTTCTAGCATTGTATGCTTTTATTTCAGATTTACAGCATCCGCTCACAGATGAAAGAGGAAGATGCAGAAAAGGAAGATGCAGGAGAGGAAGAAACAGAAGAGGAGGAAGCAGAAAAGGAGGAAGCAGAAGAGGAGGAAGCAAAAGGAAGAATGCAACCCAGACAGCCCCTTTCTAGCTGGGATATCCGGGATGGAATCATCCGCCTGCGGTACCGATGACCACAACCCCAATTCCCCTTTCAACATTTGTCTCACACCTTACCTTCTCTCTGTTACTGACCATCACAGCGTCCTCTTGGACACAAAGCTGAAATAAAAGCCACCACAAAGCAAACTTTCCAATCCAACTTTATACATCTATTCATCCAATATGACATCAAGAAATCAATTCATCACCCTTATACATTCCCTTGGTGACTATCTTATGCGTGCCTTTGCCTATCCTACTGATGCCACACAGTGCTATCCCATTGGCTGCAGCTTGGCTGGTGGAAGGCTGCTGACTTTCAGTGGGGAAGACTGCAGATGGCCTTGCTTGTCGACCTTGAGGAGCTGGTGGCTGGGAGTGTGAAATCGAGTGATGGTATTTCTTCTTCTTCTTCACTCTCCTCTCCCTCTGGCCCTGTGGGCAGAGAACCTCTCTTGCAGTGTTGACCCCCTGCACAATGCTGGAGTGCTGCGTACGAGACCCTGGGTGCCTCTTCCCTGGCTTGCTGAGCCATTTGTGTTAGTGCTGAAGCACTTTGTCCATTTCTTTAGGTGCAAAAGGAAATTCAATTTTAAGAGCTGAAGACTCACATTTGGGAATTCTTTTTAATGTTAATTTTTTTTCAGAAGGCAGTTGAACTGTAAGGGCTAAAAACAGCATATTTTTACATCATTTTGATTTTTTTCATTTCTATAGGTATTGCCCCTTTAAGAAACTGTCGATGCTTTCTGAAATGACAACCTCGCTTTCAGAGCAGGCTGTTCTAGCTGCAACTATGCTTTGGCCACGCTACATTGGGGCCTGCTGTTGCGACCAACGCTACCAGGACGGCGTTGCATCGTGAGTTAAGCGCTGGGCTAATGTTAATTAGTGCCCGCACCAATTTTTTGGTCTGCCAGCGCCACCATTTTCGGCGGCTGTTAACGCCCGGCCACGGTGGCACCGGCAGCTTTCATGGGGGTCCCGAATTTCTAGGCCATAGGATCTTACAGCACAGAAGGAGGCCATTCGGCCCTTCGTGCCTGTGCCGGCTCTTTGAAAGAGCTGTCCAATTAAGTCCCATTTTTCCCCATTTTTCCCCATAACCCTGCAAATTAGTCCTCTTCAAGTACATGTCCCATTGCCTTTTGAATGTTCCTATGGAACCTGCTTCCACCACTCTTTCAGGTAGTGTATTTTGGATCTTAATAACCCTCTGCGTGAAAGAATTTCTCCTCATTCCCCCTCTAGTTCTATTGTCAATTATTTTAAACTTGTGACCTCTGGTTACCGACCCACTTGCCAAAGGAAACAGTTTCTCCCAACTTTCTCTATCAAAACCCCTCATAATTTTGAATACCTCTATTAGGCCTCCTCTTAACCTTCTTTGCTCTAGGAGAACAATCCCAGCTTCGCCAATCTCTCCACATAACTGAACTCCCTCATCCCTGGTATCATCCTGGCACACCTCCTCTCTACCCTCTCCAAGGCCTTGACATCCTTCCTAAAGTGCGGTGCCCAGAATTGTACACAATACTCCAGCTGAGGCCTAACCAGTGATTTTTAAAGGTTGAGCATGACTTCCTTGTTTTTGTATTCAATGTCCCTATTTACAAAGCTAATATGCTTTTTTAACTGCCTTATCAACTTGCCCTGGCACCTTCAAAGATTTGTGAATATGCATCCCCAGGTCCCTCTGCACTTACACCCCCTTCAAAATAGTACCATTTAGATTATACTTCCTCTCCATGTTGGTCCTCCCAAAGTGCATCACTTCACACTTATCTGCATGAAATTGCACCTGCCATGTGTCTGTCAGTTTCACCAGTCTGTCTATGCCCTCCTGAAGTCTGCTACTATCCTGCTCACTATTTACTGCGTTGGCAAGTTTTGTATTATCCGCAAACTTTGAAATTGTACTCCCTATACCCAAGTCCAGGTCATTTATATATAACAAGAAAAGCAATGGTCCTTATAACAACCCCTGGGGGACCCCACTGCATAATTCGCTCCAGTCAGAAAAATATCTGTTCACCACTACTCTCTGCCTCCTATCCCTTAGCCAATTACCTACCCAAGTTACCATTGTCCATTTAATACCAAGTGCTTCTATTTTCTGAATAGGTCTGTTATGTGGTACTTTATCAAATGCCTTTTGAACGTCCATATATACAACATCTACTGCATTACCTTCATCAACCTTCTTTGTTACTTTATCAAAGAACCCAGTCAGGTTAGGCAGACATGATTTGCCTTGCCTTGCCATGCTGGCTGTCCTTTAATTAACCCGTGCTTCTCCAATTGAGAGTTAATTTTGTCCTTGAAAATGGTCTCCAGTAGTTTTCCCAACACTGACGTTAGACTGATTGGCCTGTAGTTACCAAGTTTATCCCTCTCCCCTTTTTTGAACAGGGGTGTAACATTTGCAATCCTCTAGTCCTCTGGCACCACCCCCATATCCAAGGAGGATTGAAAGATTGAGGTCAGAGCTTCTGCTATCTCCACCCTAGCTTCCCTCAGCAACCTAGGATGCACCCCACCTCGATTGGGTGATTTGTTAACTTTGCGTGATGCCAACCTATTTAGCACCTGCTTTCTATCTATTCTTATCCTATCCAATATCTCTACTCCTTCCTCCTCTACTGCAACATTAACTTCATCCTCTTCTTTTGGGAGGACAGGTGCAACTACTGTTTCAGTACCTCAGTCATGTCCTCTGCCGCCACAAAAGATTTTGGCCATTGAATTTGCCGGTGCTCAGAGGGCGGGTTTGGAGGCGAGTCAGAGATTAAAGTCGTTATGATTGACGGCGGGTTCCGAACCTGCCATCATCCTGCCTCCACACAACCTTCCCGAGTGTCAGGTCCCCGATTTACAAATGGCTCCGACACCAAGCGGCAGGAATGGGATTAAAGGCAATTAACTGCCTATTTCAGGGTTTTTTTTATTTCCAGCTGCTGGCTCGGGTTTTGCGACGTTCGGACAACACGCCAGGTAAGTGCAGCGTGAACACCAGTGAGCTGCCGACTTCAGAGCTGCAAGTGCAGTGTAAAAGCTGCAGTCTTCAATCTAGTCATTTAGAAATCTCTAAGCTTGGTGATTGAGTCATTTGGGGGGCAGATTCTGTGTTTAGGCTGCAAGTCTATGTTGGGCTCTATAGATGCACTGCAACCAGCATTGCTGGATTTTAAAGGCGCACTTACCCTGAACTGTGCCACCTCAAGTTGTCATCACAACGATGCCAAACCTTGGTTCAACATAAATTTATTACAAAAATCGCTATGAACAGAAACTTTTCAAATAATTATATCATACCACCCAAGTGAGAACCCTTGTGATAACTAACGTGACATCTTTCTCTTACGCGTGCTTCTATGTTGTGACACCCCTGTGGCTTCAGCAGATGTGGAGGCAGCCTGCTCACTTCCCTGCTGCTCCTGCTTAGACGCCTTTGGTGGCCGTCCTCTGGTTTTGGGAGCCTTCGAGGGCCCCGCCAAAGTCTGCTCCTCCTGTGGCTGTGCAGGGGCAGACTCAGGCCATTCCTGTTGCCTCAGGAAGATGGGGCTCTGACCGAGGGCTTGGCAGTGGCAAGGGAGTGTGAGTGCTTGGAGAGGAGTCCCCACTTCCTGGTGCTCGTACATCACCGTCCCTCTCATGGGTCACCCGCACTTCACGGCTAGCAAGTTGCTGGAGAGCACCTTGCTGCACATTGGTGTGGCCATGTGGACCCGTCACTGTACTGACATTCCTCATGACAAGGATGTCCATGAACTCTGGTTTCTCTCCTCAATAGATGCCCACCTATCCTCCATGGATGACCATCTATTTAGAAGTGTTACCATGTTCTCGTGAGTCTGGCGATTTATGTGCTCCATGGAGGTTGCCATCCTTTCCATTGCAGCACCTATATTGCCCATAGCGTTCACCACAGCATTGCTCATGTCTGGCATGGACTCTTCCATTCTCTGCACACTCGCAGTTACCGTGGAAATAAACCCACTCAGAGCCTTCTGCACTTGTTCCTGATGCTCCAGCACGACTTTCCGTCTGGATGGCCCCAGAGGCTCAGCGTCTACATGCAGCTGAGCAGAGCTTGGAGAGCCCAGCACCCTCCGACGAGGACTCTCCACTGCTGTCCCTGCCTCCAACATCTGCTCCTGCTCACCTGTGAGCTGTGATACACCAGGTGACAACACTACTCTATCTCGCAAATGACCCACCGAGGTGTGCGTCTCTGCGCTGGTGCTGGGTGCGCTGAGTGCTGGTGACGCTGCTCCTTCAGAGGCTCCAGGTTCCTCTGAGGAGTGCTCCTGCTCTTCCTCCTGTACAGTGGGGAGCGGGGCTCTCGATGGTCCTGTAGGGGAGTAAATGCATGAGTTAGATTAGTGAAATGTAGGTTGCAGATACATGCTATTGTGCAGATGCTCAGTACTCAATCTCTATGAACATCATATCCCATATTAGTTACTCATGATTGCTAAATCAGAGGGTTGGAAATCAATTCTCTCACCAGCTTGCTGTTCTATGCCCATCTATCCGTCCCCCACTGCCAACTCCTCTGCACCTCCAGCGATCTCCAGGGCTGCCTCCTCAGTGCTCGTAAGGTGAGCCAGGGATGATGGTCCTCCTCCTGTCCTCCCCCTCTCCCTTTTATTGTGGGCTCTCTTCTACTGTAGTGAGGGACACAAGTGGAGTTTGAGAGAGACTGATGGAGTGAGTGTTAAGAATACATGACATAGATGTTTAGAGGCAGACTGTGAAGGAGTGAGGTGCACTAACCATCTTCCCTCCCTGTGCATTTTAAGTTGTAGGCATTGCATAAGGGTGTGAGTGTTGCATATCAAGATGGGGATGTGATTCTGTTCAGAGAAAGAGAGGGATGGGTGAGGGTGCAAGGGATGTTACAGTGAGTTGGGACGTGCAGGGGAAGGTTCCCAATACAGATTGATGGGGATGATAAGAGATGGAAGGCAGATTGAAGGTAAGTGTGATGTTATACTCACTTTAGCTGACCTCAACAGATCATTAAACCTTTTTCCACACTGAATCCATGTGCGTCTGCACAGACCTCCAACTCACCTCCTCAGCAATTTGCAGCCAAGCTGCCTTGCTTTGCTGAGGAGGCCTCCTCCTTCCGTTTCCAGGGAAGAGGACCTCCTGACGTCCTCTAACTCCCTCCACAAGACCATGGAGGGAGCCCTCATCGAACCTGGCTGCAGCCTTAGTTTGTTGCATTGCCATTCCGGCAGCAGCCAGCACTTCTGGGAGAAAAAAGCTAATGCTTCTGCAAAGGGGACATGGCCCCTTTAAAACTTCACTGAAACAACGCGTCACCAGATGCGAGCATCTGACACGCTCCAAGCAATTGCCTGGAGGGACCCGCACATCGGCCGTAACGAGGCCAATCAAAGTAAAATTTCACCTGCGGGAGTGGGACCGGAAGCCGCCGACCACTCAACCCGACTCCAACCCGCTGTGGCTGGGAAAATCGCGACCTTCCTTTTTTGTCCCTAATAAGCTCTACCGTTCTTTTAACTATCCTTTTACATTTTATATGTTTATAAAAGATTTTTGGGTTCCCTTTTATGTTACCCACTAATCTTTTCTCATACTCTCTCTTTCCCTTTCTTATATCCTTTTTCAATTTCCCCCTGCACTTTCTGTATTCTGCCTGATTTTAAATTGTATTCTGTCTCTGACATTTTTCATAAACTACCCTTTCCTGTTTTATATTAACCTTTATAGTCTTTGTCATCCAGGGAGCTCTAGCTTTGGATGCCCTTTCTTTCCTCCTTATAGTAATACGCTTGGTTTGTTCATGAACTATCTCCGCCTTGAAGGCCTGCCATTACTCATTTACTGTTTTCCTGGCCAATCTTTGTTTCCAGTCTGTTTGTGCTAGATCCCTTCTCAAATTACTGATATTGGCTCTCTTCCAGCTGGGTATCTTCACCGTTGTTTCTTTGTCCCTTTCCGTAACTTCTTTAAACCTAATTATATTATGATCGCTATTACCCAGATGTTCTCCCACTGCAACACACTCCACTTGCCGTACTTCATTCCCCAGAACTAGATCCAGCACTGCTTCCTTCCTTGTTGGGCTAGAAACATACTGATTAAGAAAGTCCTCCTGTACACATTTTAGGAACTCTTCACCCTCCTTTCACTCTACAGTGTTTTTCCCCAGGCTGGGGTGGGTTAGGATTTTCAGACAGGAAACCTGGAAGTGTGGGTTTCCCACAGGTCCTGTTGAAATTAACGACACCTCTGGGTGTTTAAAAGGTAAGCTTGGTGATCCTGGGGAAGCACTCTTGCTCCTCCTGGCCCACAAGCTGTACAGTAAAGGCACTTACCTCATGGATCCGGCCCTTCATGCCTCCTTTCATCTGCCGGGATTCCTGAGGCCCAGGAAGCCCAGCCTGCAAGTGTTAAAAATAAAACTTGAGTTAAAATGGAGGCACGCAGCCTCCTGAAAAGATTTTAGTGACCGACCCAACTCCTGAGAGTGGGTTGGTCGGCCCCCGACCCACCTCCGTTAAAACAAGAAGCAGACGGGTTGGGGTCGGGTTACCCATTCTTTTTAGTTTTAACCCTCCACCCATCCGTCCTGGAGGGGCTAAAATTAACCCCAAAGAGTCTTTCTTTATTTAATTTTAGTTCAATTAAAAAAAACACCAGCTGAATTATGAAGCCAACTAGTGTGTTTTATTGATGTTTGTAAAGGTCAATGCTAATTGCTTACACAAGTGAAACAGAGGGGGCGATTTTCTGACATCGGAGGAGGCGGGTTTGGAGGCGGGAAAGGCGGGAAAATCAGAATCAATGAGGTCGGGTTCGGAACCCGCCTCCGCGGGATTTTGCCGGTGCCGGTTTGGGAGGTCGAGATACGCTCCCGCCTCCAGCTGGCCATTGCGCTATTAAAGATCCTTAAATGCTCGTTAAGGGCCTCTCTAAGACTATTTTGAGAGGCCCTCGTGATTTTTCCAGCTTTTCGGCGTGCTCCACGCACCTCCTAAACCACACCAGGTAAACCTGGCGGGTTGACTCGTGGGTGGCCTCCTCACAGCTGCAGGTCTAACAAGACATTCGTTTATTGCAGCAAGGATTACTTGCAGGTGCCAGACCTTGGCTTTAAAAGGTCTCTGAGCACTTTTAGAAGGCCTTCCGAAGTCAGAGGTGCTGCAGCTTGACTCCATCAACTGTGGGACCTCCTTGGAAGACCCTCTCCCCGCTGCAATGAGCACTTCCCCAAAGGAGGCATCATCAAGCAGCATGGGAACCATTCGTTTTCTTTCTGCATGGACCTCAGATGAGGATGAGGATGAGGAGGAGGAGGAGGATCTGGAGGAGGAGGAGGAGGAGGAGGAGGTCAGAGCGCCGGTGTATCGACCAGCGGCAGCACGTGAGCACATGGCTGCCCGGGATGCAAGGGATGAACTTATCATAGCCAGATTTGCATAGGTTGCCCAAGTTGGCACATGTCCTTGGCTCCATCCTAGGACATCATTGACAATGGACATGACTCTCTGGCCTCCTTTCACTCTGGCCACCAGCCTAACAATGCAAGTGTGGCAGTGCCCGCAATGTGGAGCTGCCTAAGGCGAAAGAACAGATGGCATAACGCCAACATTTTGGCTTCAAATCATTTTAATGCTTTCCAACAGGGATGGCATTTCATCAATACACAGAAACAGTCTTCCAATCTGCACACAGATCTGGAGGTTATATCCCTTGCCAGCTGGACCCACACAGCCTTGGTTTCCTTGGCAGGCCCCTTCCTCCGAGATGAGTGGAAGAGCACCTCCATGCTAGCTGTCACCCCCTCAAACAACATTTGCAGCGCCTCATCCGAGAGCCTCGGGTAGGCCCTTGCCTTGGAATTGGACATAGTGGTTTCTCAAAAGATGTTGGAGGTGGTGCAGGAGATGCTGAAATGCTGTGGAATGAGCCAAGGGAGCAAGAAGCCATAAAATCAGACTGGAAAAGTGCTGTCAACAGAGGCGAGTTTCAGTCCCAAAACACTAATTGAGCAAGGGCATCCCACACTTCTGAAATCAAGTGGACAATCATGGGAAAATTGCAAATTTTTGAAACCTATCAGTGGAGGCGAGTTTCAAACCCACCCAAACTGAAACCTGCCTCCATCTCGCCTCCAGTGGGAAAATCGCCCCCCTAGATTCTAATTTCTAATATTTATGACAGAGAAAGAGAGAGAGATAAAGGTAAAGAAATTCCATTTACGGATGTCCATTTTGCACCTGGAAGGCTTGTAGATGCCACATTAATCAACTAGTGGTAATTAATGGTAACAATTCCACTTACACCTCATGTCAAAGCCCGTCACACAACCTGTTCCTTTCTGAAGTGCAGTGCCTGCTGCTACCTAGGTACATACGGCAGCCATTCTGTGGTGGCAATGTCCCACAAACAGATGAAAGACCAGTTAATCTGTTTGTTCCCATGTTGTTTGTTGGTTATGAAAACAAGCTAGAATAAAAAGTGGGTTGTGTAATAAAATTCAAAATTAAAAAAATTAAAACAATAAAGTAAAACTGAACATAAAAAGTGAAAAAAATTAAAATAAAACAGAAAAGGAGAATCCTACAATGCACAAGGACCAAGCAAATATACGGCACAGTAGCAATGTTGTTCTAATAATGTCATAATGCCATAGTGACCACAAGATGGCAATGTTTAACTCGCAAACGGTGCCAGTAAACAGTATATTCACGCTGTCTGTGTAACAGTAACTGGAATAATACAAGTGCAACAACACCACATATCAGCTTTACCTTCAACTGTGAAAACTCAACTATGTACGCTGTAACACGCTGCTCCACACAACATGCATTAACCTATTCCCACTTGAGTCAATGCTACTTTAATTCTATGTCATGCAATGTTCCTCAACAACAGCCAACGCACAGTATGCTCCTGCAGTCTTCTCCCATCTGTTCAAGTACCCTCTCAAAATTAATACTTTTTAGATGAAGAGTTCAAGAAGTGCTGACAAACAGTCAATGATTAAAGCAGACACATTACAGTTCGCCTGTTTCAATTACCTGCAAAACTCCCTCATGAAATATTTACCTATGAAATACATTCTATCCTCCGAGAATTCACATTTGGCTTTTCAAAGCAAAGACTACAGTGTGATTAAATTTTGGGGTCAGTTGAAGTCCATAGGGACGAAGTGGGTCAGAAACAGCTGGATGGGAAGACAATAGAGCTGATGTTGTGGAAAGGTCAGATCATGTGAGCTGCTAAAACCTTCTTTGTCCATACCTATACTGCGATTTATATTTCAAGAGCAGAGCTGTATTCGAATGCAATGTTTCTCCTATTGCGTATAAATATAAAAACTGCATTACAAATTGCAAATGTAACCTTTATTACATACAGGCTGACACACATAATACAATCATGTAATAAAAGTCCTGTCTTGCAGTTTTGATTTGTAGTCATGTCATATCTTTTATCTGTACAATGAAATTCAGGTAACAGATTGCTCTTCCTGAGATTTGCTCTGGGCTGATACCCATAGCATGATCTGCAGGTTACCGGTGGAGGTGTTTCCTACAGGTCACAAGGAAGGCATCTGCTCCAACCTGAAGCTACAGCTAAATATAGTCATTAAAAAATTCAGTTCCACTAAAATATTGCTAAGCACAGCTTCTGCAGAGTTCTGTGTGATGTAAGTGTTAGGAAAAGTGCTGTTGCAATAAAATCCCTCTAATGGAGCTCAGGGGAGCCTTTGAACAGTTTTAGGTTGGAAGAATAATCACACGCTTGGGTCGTAATTTCACCTATTGAACTAATTTGCATATATGGAAATATCATACTCTTTTCCCTGAATATTTGATACATGCTAAAAGAATGTTAATTGCAGAAGTCAAACCAGTGTTTTCATCGCACATTCATCCTGTTTATTTAATATGCATGTGACGGTGAGAGAAGTTAGACGTATATATTTCTGATATAATGGCCCGGATATTCCGATGCCTACGGGTGTGTACGAGCTGTGTACCCACCTGCAGGGATGTCGGAAATGCCGGTTTCAGGCATGCACAGCGCATGCGATGAAAACCGGCATTTCCAATCTGTCAAGAATGCCCTAGAGAAGGGCCTCTGCGGGTGGATAGTTCCGCTTTCTGGAGCCCCTCCGCCCGCAGAAAACCCTTAGAAATCTTTCAATTAAGAGTTGAAAAAGTTTTAAAAAAAATTTCAGTCATTTATCATTTAAAAATACTTTAAAAAAGGTAAGTTTATTTTTAGCCCTGTAAAAATCTTTAATTATTTTTTTCAAAAAGTTAAATTTTTGTTTAAAATATTTAATTTATTGTAATTTCAACTAATTTTAAAAATGTGTTTTGGGGGTGATCGCCATTCATATATTTGACAGGTCTATCTGTCAAGTGTATGAAGGGAGATTCCCTTCTCCTATTGGCTCCCCATGGCCCACGTGATCCCAGGGACACTTGCGAACCGCATGTGCCTCTGTGATACGTGGGCCCTGCGCACTTGGAGTTCGAGAGGCCCAGCATCGGAACTATAAGCACCTTGGGAGCCCTCAGGTAAGTGTGTAGATTTTTTCCAGATCGGAGGCTTCCACATGCAGGAAGCCTCCGATTGGAAAATATGGCCCAATATGACAAGCGAAGACCTCCTTTAGTTTCTGCTGCCTGCGTGCCCTGCTACCCACTTACACCGAACGGTCCTGATTTTAAAGTATGTCTACTTATTTTAAGATGCGTTTATGTTGTTATGGGATAAACTAAATTTCTATGATCTGTATTCTATGTAATTTTGTATTTTTTACATTTTTAGTATAAGAACATGTACATGCCCTTGGTAACCAAAGGACACAGATTTAAGGTAATTGGCAAAAAATCCAGGGGGGGGCGGAATGAAGAGAAATATTTTTACATAGCAAGTTGTAATGATGTCTGAAAAGGTAGTGGAAGCAGATTAAATAGTAACTTTCAAAAGGGAATTGGATGTATACTTGAAAAGGATATATTTGAAGAGGTCTATGGGTAAGGAACAGGCGAGTAAGGCTAACTGGGTAACTTTTTCAAAGAGCTGGCACAGACACGATGGGCCGAATGGCCTTCTTCTGTGCTGTAAATAACATTACTTTAGTTGCATTTTTGAAGTGTCCACTAGAGGGAGAAAGAGAGTGCTATGTATCAGTATTAATTCAGTGCCTCAAAACTAGATACAATGAAAAAAAGAAAGACTTGCATTTATACAGCGTCTTCCATGACCTCAGGACATCCCAAAGTACTTTACAACCAATGAAGTACTGTTGAAGTGTCGTAACTGTTTTAATGTAGAAAACGTGGCAGCCAATTTGCGCACAGGAAGATCCCACAAACAGTAATGAAATAAATTAGCAGTTCAGGCGTTGGTTGAAGGATAAACGTTGGCCAGGACACCAGGAGAACTCCTCTGCTCTCCTTCTAAGTAGTGCCATGGGATCTTTTTACATCCACCTGAGAGGGCAGTCAAGGCCTTGGTTTAACATCTCGTCCCATAGACAACACCTCCGGCCATACAGCACTCCCTGAGTACAGCACTGAAGTGTCAGCCAAGATTATGTGCTCAAGTCTCTGGAGTGGGGCATGAACCTTTGTCTTTCTGGCTCAGAGGTGAGAGTGCTGCCACTGAGCCACGGTGTGAAGTCAATAATGTCCTGGACTTTGAGGAAAACATTTCAGCGCCTTCTTATTCTGTTTCTGTGTTTCCAGTGATGAAGTGATGAAGTACCCGAGGTTATCGGCAGGTCAGATTTCAGCAAACAGAGCAACTGCACTGCCACCTTGCTGGCACAAAGCCTGTGAAGCCAATTTTCCTTAGGCATTCCCAGGTAGCTGTGCCTGGGCCTATAAACACAACAGTATGGGTAAAGGCAGCTGTGGCCCATCCACCTTTGGTGCAATCGAACCTTTTCATCCTCCTCCAATTAATACAGGAACGGAGGAAATGGTCATCGGAATTCCTATATCCAAACTTTTGATTGTAGTAATTATAAATCTTGTTGACAAAAATTCTGAAGCAGAAATAAACAGAACGGCAAAAAAAACAAATTTGCCAATTTGGCTTCACAAACCCAATGTTCAAATCACTTTCATATATGGTGTAAATAAGTTGTTGGCCCTTTAAACACCAATTTGCCCAGAATATGCTCATTTTATACAGCCTGTGGAAAAACTGAGAAATCGTGTCTGTGCTGATTTCAGTGGCAGCACTATCGTATTAAAAAGTGAAGCTTTTTCCATTTTGGGTGTAGGCACCGTAGGCTAGCCTGAAAAGTCGGCTGGAATATGATGCATGGCACATAACGGCAGACATCTAGCGAGATCAAACTCTCATTAATGTGCTGGGCCTCTATCACCCATTCTGGGCCACCACCCCAGCCATGGGGAACCCACAATCTGCCACATTGCTTTTATGCAAGTTCCACAACAGCCTCTCACGGCAACAGACTCCGATGTAATGCACACTGTTTATGGTTGCCCCACCATAGTCATTCATTTCCACATAGACACAGATGAAATGCATCTTCAAATTGTTTTTTAATGAGTGCTTGGGGCATTTGTGCTGCTTTTGTTATCTTTTTGAAATGGTGTATTGGAGGAGTGGATGGAGGAAGCATTCTTCCCATCATTTCTGGGCTAAATTCCATTATCACAAGGCCTTAACTTGTGTAAACTTCTATTTGTAATGTACCCTGGTATATATTTGATATTCTGTCCTTTGTGCCTATGCAACTAATACTATATCCAGATCACTCAACCAAAGAAGACACATATAAATGAGGCATGTAGTGCTACAAATGGATAGATATGCTTCTGCATCATGTCACAAACATGGAGCATCACAGAAAAGAAAGTTTAATGACTAAAAATAGAAAAAGCATTGAAGTATGAAGTACAACTGCTTGCCTTCTTCAAATGACAATCACAGTCTTTGCTTATTTTATTGTCAGCAGTCCCCTGATTCATAGCATCATAGAATCTTACAGCACAGAAGGAGGCCATTCAGCACATCTTGGTCGAGCAGATGTCTCCCAGTCACCTAGTGGATTAAAGCACTTGTAGGTATTACATTAGGTCATACAGACCAGGAGATCTCGAGTCCAATTCTGGTCTATACCAGGTTAGCATAATCTTAATGGTGGTGTTCCAATTGGACCCATTGATGGGACAGGGAAAGTCCTGCTTCTCTTTGCTGGAATGTGTGGATGTAAGTTAAGAACAGGATTGGGCTCAGCTTTAGCCTATCTACAGTCACTGCCGAGGCTCCCATATGAAGAATGGCTTGTTGGGGAAGATAGAGTGGGGGTGTCAGCACTTGTACGGTACCCCAGTAAGTTTCAGCAGATTCAGGACAAAGTGAGAGTGAGTGCCGGGACAGATTGGTAGTGAGATAGTTTGTTTTACAAGCAAACTAGGTTACAAATGATTGTGCTGGATAAATCAGATGATCTAGTCATTTACTTGATTTTTACATGACATACCAATCATGATGTCTGCTCTACAGTTCTGTGACCAGCAATGAATTAATTTCAATCATAAAAATCAGATTGATGGATTGCTGCAATTACATCACACCACCTACCACCTCAGGTATGACAAAGGCACACAATACATCAATGGAGAGATGGAAATGGTGTTGTGTCAAATCCTACATATGTATTTTGAATGTAAAAATATACAAGCATGTATAACAGACTCCTATCTGCTATTTTGTGTGTTTCAGGTGACCCTGACATGATGGGGATGGTGCGGTACACATAGGGACAATCATTGGAGGTCGGGGATGGTTCCGTCTGAAGACATGCCTTTTCAGTTCACTGACTGAACACAGCTGAATGGGGGTGGCAGTGAGTAATGTTCCAGTAGCTGGTGAACCAGGAGTCTGCAAAGTATTTGGGGATCCACTTGGATTACAGACAGGGAGTTGACATAATGGGCCAAAATTTGCTGTCAAAATAACAGTGAGGCTAATGGCGCTTACCGTTATTTATGCACAAATGGTACAGCAGCTTCAGGCAAGGGTAAGATGCGTGGTTGTTGCAGATTTACAGATTTGGACGACGAGGTTCCTTTTGGGGTATGAGAGTTCATTGATACTCCAACATGGCACAAATCAGTAGACCTGGGTGTCCTTGTGCACCAGTCGCTGAAGGTAAGCATGCAGGTGCAGCAGGCGGTTCAGAAGGCAAATGGTATGTTGGCCTTCATAGCGAGAGGGTTTGAGTACAGGAACAGGGATGTCTTGCTGCAGTTGTACAGGGCCTTGGTGAGACCACACCTTGAGTACTGTGTGCAGTTTTGGTCGCCTTATCTGAGGAAGGATGTTCTTGCCATGGAAGGAGTTCAGCGAAGATTCACAAGGCTGATACCTGGGATGGCAGGAATGACGTATGAAAAGAGATTGGGTCGATTGGGCTTATACTCGCTGGAGTTTAGAAGAATGAGAGGGGATCTCATTGAAACTTATAAAATTCTGACAGGACAGGACAAACTAGATGCAGGAAGGATGTTCCCGATGGTCGGGGAGTCCAGAACCAGGGGTCACAGTCTAAGGATAAGGGGTAAGCCATTTAGGACAGAAATGAGGAGGAATTTCTTCACCCAGAGAGTGGTGAACCTGTGGAATTCTCTGCCACAGAAGGCAGTAGAGGCCAATTCATTAAATAGATTCAAGAAGGAGTTAGATATATTTCTTAAGGCTAAAGGGATCAAGGGATATGGGGAGAAAGCAGGGATAGGGTACTGAATTTGGATGATCAGCCATGATCGCATTGAATGGCGGAGCAGGCTAGAGGGGCCGAATGGCCTACTCCTGCTCCTATCTTCTATGATTCTATGATTCAATTGTACTTTACAGTATGGTACAGATTATCAAGCAGTTATACTTTAGCTAGCAAGCAGATATACAACCTGGCGCTACTATCCTAAATCTGCAATTTTAAAAACCTAAATTTGCAAGTGCAAGTCTAACTAACGGCAGATGACATTTGATGTCCTGCTACAGCAAATTATGGCTCAATATGTTTGGGCCAAAATTACTCCCAAAGAACTGCGATTCATTATACTGCAAACTACACTGTCATTTTGCAGTATGAATTTCTTGTTGTCCTGCATCAGAGATCAATGCGGCCTCCACGAAGAAGATTTCCAATTCAGCGCTAAAATGAAAGGTTGCACGCTGTGCTCACTAGGAGGTAGGTGGAAACAGGCCCACTGCCATATCATGTAACATCCTTACAGCTGACAGAGAGAGTCTTTCATTCCATCATTCCGGGATACATTCAAACCTGGGCCTCAGAGACTTTCTTGTCATCGAGTACAGATTTAAAAACACTTCAATTTTCTTCTGTGCCATAGTTAATCTTACCCAACAGCATACAGCAAAGCACCCTGCCCAAATCTTCCCATACAAGCGAAAATTTAGCCCTCCTGATATCGTGTACCAACATTAAATTATCAGAAGCATTAAATCGCCTTAGCAAATAAAATACAAGAATACAATGATCACTACTGCCCAGATAATCCCCTGCACAGAGTTCAGATACTGTCTCAAGAACACCACTAAGTGCTAAATCTAATAAGTTGTCCTCTTTAGTAATCTCACTAGCATGTTGAATAAGGAAGCAACCATTAATGCTGTCTTGCCTTATTCTGCACTTGGCTGTCAGGCATCTGACCACTTAATGGAGCGATAGTTAAAGTCACCCATGATAACAACACAGCGCAGGACAGGCCTGCTACTCTTGTAAGTTACCCCTGGGGGCCAGATAGCAAGTGCCAAGGATTAAATTTGTTTCAGCTGCATGTCCTATCTGCATCAAACCATTTCAACTCCTTCCTGCTAACCAATGCTCGCCTCTCTATCTAAAGATATCTTCTAGAGAGTTAGTGCTGTTGGGGACATCAACTGAAATTTGCATAATTTCTTACACTGGCCAAAATACAACATCCTATTCTGTGTCTAAGCTACCTTGAGGAACAATGATTCTATAGAACAAAATCTGTAATTGCACATATTGGTATTCATGTTTTTTGACAGTTCTTTGTTATTGTATTCGCATTCCTAATAATGCTTTTAATTAAGCAAGTCCCAGTGCGTCTAAATTTTAATTTCAATCAATTTCAGAGAAAATAAGCTTTTAGCAATTAGAGAATTAAAATGATAAAACTGCCTGGATAGTCACCATGCTCTTTGTCAATTTCAATGGAAAATGCATTAAATGTTTGCCGCAACACAAAAACATTAGCTATTTGCCTCCTGGAAATAGGTAATACTCATTTAAGGTTCTGGGTTCTAATCAGTAATCCTACATTACAACAGTGACTACACTTCAAAAGTACTTCATTATCGAAATAGTGCCATGGGATCTTTTACGGCCACCTGAGAGAGCAGACGGGGCCTCAGTTTTACGTCTCATCTAAAAGACAGCACCTCCGACAGTGCAGCACTCCCTGAGTACAGCACTAGATTTATGTGCTACAAAAATGTATAGCTACAAAGAGCTGGCGGAATTTTGTCTCGTCATTTGGGGGATGTTGCGGGGCGGGGGGCGGGGGGGTTGCGGGGGGTGGCACTTGATTCTATTATCATACAGAATTTTTATGAGGAAATTTTTTAATAAAATCCTGTCAGCTTAATTTTCCTTTTTATTTACTAGTCAGTTCATTCAAATGATTTGTTTCAATTCATCAGTGGTCTGAAGAACCTTTGTCTTCCTGTATTTTCTGTTACAAATTAATTACTGATAATATCTGTTTTTAAAAAAAAACTCAGTTCGGGTTTTCCATTGTTGCAGTGATGTTACTAAGTTCCTAGTCTTGCTGTTTTTGTGATGGGGAGGGGCACTCATCAGGCAGTGCGATTGACCTGATCTTAGTGAGTTCCATATGGGTCTTGTACCAACCTTCCCAGTAATGGAACGAGACAATTTAATACTGACATGCACTGCTAAATTTAAATTATTACATTTCAGTCAGAGCCTTCATATGGCCATGTAATCTCCTACCCTTGTGTCAAATATATGTTCAAAACCAAAAAAAACTATTAGTTGCTATCATCACATAAGATGTCTAAAACCTGACAAGTCATTACTGAAAAAAAATGTAATAGCTATCATGCATGCTTGGCTGTGAATGCTAATGGAGCTAATATTACGTTCCACTCTGCCATCGCTAGTCATACATTACCGAAGGATTGTCTGAGAAATGAAAGTTACTTTAATTGAAAAATAAATAAAATTGGCAGCACCTAATATTGTAATTCACCTGGGATTACTTTGCTCAGACCTATCTCTCACTGAAGACAGTTTATTTCCTTTTCTGAAATTTTCTGTTCAATAGATACAGATAATATGTGTCAAATCAGTGCGAGGGAATGGGATAGTGAATGTTTAATGACTGCTGGAGGAGAGCAAAGTGTCACAACTTCGACGATTACTGATGGTGATTAATGTCCTTGATTTTTGTCTGTGTTACTTAAGGGGATAAAATCAAATCTGCAGCCTATCGGAATGAAAAATAACCCATTTTGTTTTGGTGAGAAATACGAGCGTCAACAACGAATCAATTACAGGCTCTTTAAATAAAGATTTTCTAGACATTTGAATAGACACGTTGGAGGCCTAAAAGAATTCCAGCTGGGAATAGTGCATTTGAGAAAGATTGTGTCAATACATTTCTGATCATTATCATTGGAATGGCAGGCAGTAACAGTGCCGTGCCATTGATCATTACATAGCGGTATCTGTAACCTTTACTGCGTGTGAATAGTGACATGACATGAAATATTAGAAATATTTATGGATAGTATAGGTACAGTTATTTATAATATGTGGGTCCTGCTGAAGATCAAGGCAGACATAGGCAAGTAAAGCAGTGGCCAAGTGATTAATATACATACTAGTAATGCCTTGTGCCATGTTTGTAAATACAGAGTAAAGGGTTTAATACTCAGGGAGATTTAAATTTTCAGGCTTTCGAAATTTTACCACCATTTATTGGTAAAATTACCAGCATGAGACATTTTTATCTCTGGTGTCGTTTAAGTAGGAAAGACACCTTTCTTGCTTTTCTGGTGTCAGACAAAAGAAAATAAAGGAATATTATTTGACGCTATGTATTGGGTTCTTACTGGGCATTATGTTAAATTTTCTGTGGCTATTCATTTTTTTCAGTTGATTTTCTTCGATTTATTTCATGATACACAACTTTTAATACGACTGCTGGAATTCATGAATGCAACAAAAGTTTATTTATCGCAAACACGTCTAGATTTACAGTACACTACATGACCTACTTTTCAGGTTCTACAAGAGTGGAGCTGGGTCAGGTCCACTTGCTGCAGAGTTGAAATGAAGTTTGCACCTGAGTTGGCTGAGAGTTTCAAATGCCTGCCCTAGGCTAAACTGGAAACTTGTACAGGCTCCTGGTTAAGCAGCGCCTCGATTTCAAAATTCTCATCCTTGTTTTCAAATCCCTCCATGGCCTCGCCCCTTCCTATCTCTGTAATCTCCTTCAGCCCCACAACCCCCCGAGATATCTGCGCTCCTCTAATTCTGCCCTCTTGAGCATCCCTGATTATAATCGCTCAACCTTTGGTGGCCGTGCCTTCTGTTGCCTAGGTCCTAAGCTCTGGAATTCCCTGCCTAAACCTCTCTGCCTCTCTACCTCTCTTTCCTCCTTTAAGACTCTCCTTAAAACCTACCTCTTTGACCAAGCTTTTGGTCACCTGCCCTAATTTATCCTTATGTGGCTCGGTGTCAAATTTTTTGTCTTAAAATACTCCTGTGCAGCGCCTTGGGACATTTTAAAGGCGCTATATAAATACAAGTTGTTGTTCTTGTTGGTTGAAAGTTGATGGAAATCGTGCAGGACTTATTTCCACCTTAAGTTCACAGTCTGTCTGTGCTCAAAACCGGTGCTGATAGGGTGTAACGGAATTTAAAATTGGCTTCCCAGGAGTATCAAAAACTAGCTGTAGTTAAAATCCATGTCCCAACTCAATTTAATACAAATGCTGTGAATACAGTCCTCTCTCACTTTCTAATTGAAAGACGAGTGGGAGGAGCCAAGCTACTTCAATCAAATGCATACTGTGTGATTTGCTCAGTTATGTGCATGACGGCCAGTTACTTTTGAATGTAGCTGATGGTTATTCAAATCCAGGAAGCCTGGCATCTGTTTCTAGGGATATTTAATGCACTGAAGCTATTCAAGAAATGGAGTTGTGCTCAGTGGGGTAGAGTTGAGTCATGTGGGTTGAGACCTTCAGAGAAAGATAGGTTCGACTAGCTAGCTCCCGCAGTTACAAATAGGGAAAAAAGTGCATATAAAAGTTAACTGCAAAGGAATAGCTTCGCCTGTGACCATTCATCATTTTTTTCATTTGAGGAATTGGTTAATATAATATGTACAGTAAATCTATATCTTTTTTATTATATATTCACTCGTTCATCTTTTGTTCAGTAAATAGTGAAAACCTTAAAGCGAGGTATGATGTTGTGATGCTGATCCAGTTTTCAAAGTCAGAGGGAAGTCCCTGTGGAGGCGCAGGATAGATCCAACAGCTTAACTAATAAACAGAAAAAATTTCAGATTGCCATCCTCAGCATGTTATCAGAAACTTACCTCGATATCAGGGCCAGTAAGAATATTCTCGACATTTTAGGGAGCTATAGTTTACCTGTGAGAATAATCTAAAAATACAGATGGCAAAGCATCTAAAATAAGAGAAGCAGAAAAGACCCAAAAACATAACAATAAATACCATCGACCTGAAACGTTAACTCTGTTTCTCTCTCTACAGATGCTGCCTGACCTGCTGAGTATTTCCAGCATTTTCTGTTTTTATTTCAAGAAGATGATACCCCTTTCAAACAAGACTCATGAAGAAACATGGTGACTGTCAAACATTTAAACTGAATTACTGATGATATGTGATGCTCGATACACATATAGAATGGACAAGAAAGGCCAAATATTTGTGGCCTCATGTTTCTTACTGGGAAAGACTATCTCAATCCAAGTCATCTGAATTAGACAACTGGGTGAAACAACATCAATTGATACAATGTGCGTAAATTGGTCCGATTCTAATTGATCTCAAGGTCAGATCATTTTTAGCTAGAAATGAAATGTTCCAATAAGGAGCCCCTGTTGTGGCTGCCGCGAAGCATGAATTGAAGCCGAGTCAATAAGTGGAACACATGGCTTTTAATCACATCTCTGGTAAAATGGCTGCTAACATTTCTCTGCAAACTCTGAGGGCCACGCCCACTCCTTTTTTCCCTGCCTTAAAGGCAGCATGTGCCTTAAAGGCAAGGTGCCCGATTTATTGTCCACGGACGGAAAAGTGGATTGCGCCCGTTTAGGTGGCGATCCGCCACACAGCTCCCCCCAGAATCCGCTTAGGAGGTGTGGACGAGACGGTGCGGCGGTCTGATGGGCCGGCCGGAGCGGCTCTTGTAGGACGCCGGTGGACGTGGAACGGCCGGGCGTGGGGCAGCCGGGTGAACTGGCTTGAGGGCAGGTCGGCCGCGTGGCGGTGGACGGGCTACAGGGACCTGCTCACCGGGCTCCGAGTGTGCTGGCTTGAGTCGGTCAACCGATACTTTTTCGGTCCTGTCGCCCACTTGCAGGGTGAAAAATTTGTCCCCAGCCTGTAGCACCTTGTAGGGCCCGTCGTACGGGGGTTGAAGGGGTCCGCGGTGGGCGTCGTGCCGGACAAAAACGAACCGTGCCTGGTGCAGGCTTAGTGGGACGTGTGAGGTGGATTCGCCGTGTCGGGCAATGGGCACCGGGGCGAACTGTAGCACCGGTGAGGCGAAGTCATGGCATTGCTGGTCGGCTGACCAGGGTGTCGTGGCGGTGGGCAGGAACTCGCCGGGTATGCGCAGCGGCTGACCGTACGCGAGCTCTGCTGCCGATGCGTGGAGGTCTTCTTTAACCGCGGTGCGCAGGCCGAGGAGGACTCACGGGAGTCGGTCGGTCCAGGCGCCGTCCTGGAGGCTGGCTCGAAGAGATGCCTTCAAGGATCTGTGGAACCGCTCACACAGTCCGTTGGCTTGGGGGTGGTACGCTGTGGTGCGGTGAATGGTCACCCCGAGATTGCGTGCGACGGCGGTCCAGAGTTCAGAGGTAAATTGCGGACCTCTGTCCGACGTCATGTCGGAGGGGATGCCGAACCGTGCGACCCAGGTGCTGACGAAGGCTCTGGCGATGTCGGCGGTGGTGGTAGAGGTCAGTGGAATTGTCTCGGGCCAGCACGTGGTGCGGTCAACGATCGTCAGAAAGTGCGTGTGGCCTTGCGACGGCGTCAGGGGCCCGACGATGTCCACGTGGATGTGGTCGAATCTACGCGAAGGGATGGTAAACTCCTCGAGGGGTGCTTTCGTGTGTTGCTGCACCTTGGCCCGTTGGCAGGCTAGGCAGGAGTTGGCCCAAGTACGCACACCCTTGCGAAGGCCACGCCAGACAAAGCGGCTGGCTACCAATTTGATGGATGCGCGGGCGCCGGGGTGGGAGAGGTTGTGGAGAATGTCGAATACCCGGCGGCGCCAGGATGCTGGGACGACGGGCCGAGGTTGACATAGGGATATGTCGCACTTGACCGTGACTGCGGTCGGGCCACAGGCGACGTCGGCCAGGCGTAGCCCTGGTAGGTTGGTAGGTGTGGAGAGCAGATCAGGGTCGGTGATCTGGTCTACTGTGAGTTGAGCGTAGTCGACTGCCAGGTGTGCGGCGTGGATGGCGGGGCGGGAAAAGCAGTCGGCTACCACATTGTCTCGGCCGGAGATGTGTTGGATGTCCGTGGTGAACTCGGACACTGCCGCGAGCTGGCGCTGCTGCCTGGCGGACCAGGGGTCAGTTGTCTTTGCCATTGCGAATGTCAGGGGTTTGTGGTCGACAAACGCAGTGAAGGGGTGGCCCTCCAGCAAAAACCGAAAATGGCGGACCGCCAGGAACAGCGCGAGGAGCTCGCGGTCGAAGGTGCTGTACTTGACCTCCGGGGGGCGTAGTTGGCGGCTGAAGAAGGCAAGTGGTTGCCAGGCGCCGTCGACCCACTGCTCATACACGGCGCCGACCGCGTGGTCGGAGGCGTCCGTGGTGAGCGCTACCCTGGCATTGGGCCGTGGGTGCGCGAGCAGGGTGGCGTTGGCGAGCACGGTCTTGGTGGAGTCGAAGGCGGCTGACGCGTCTGCTGTCCATTCGACCGCCATCTTGCCGCTCCTGCCCCGGAGGGCTTCATACAGGGGCCTCATGAGGGACGCCGCTTTGGGGATGAAGCGGTTGTAGAAATTCACCATCCCGAGGAACTCCTGGAGGCCTTTGATGGTGGTGGGGCGGGGAAATTGTTGGACGGCCTGCACCTTGGTGGGCAGGGGAATGGCCCCAGCATGGGTGATGTGGTGGCCGAGGAAGTCGATCTTGTCCAGGCCGAACTGGCATTTGGCTGGGCTGAGGATGAGCCCGTGGTCGCTGAGGCGCCCGAACAGGATGCGAAGGTGTTCGAGGTGTTCCTGCTTGGAGGAACTGGCTACCAGGATGTCGTCCAGGTAGACGAACAGGAACTTCAGGTCCCGAAGGACCGAGTCCATGAGCCGTTGGAATGCCTGGGCCGCGTTTTTGAGGCCGAAGGGCATCCGCAGGAACTCGAAAAGGCCGAAGGGGGTGATTACGGCCGTCTTGGGGACGTCCGCTGGGTGGACGGGGACTTGGTGGTAGCCGCGCACCAGGTCGACCTTGGAAAAGACTGAGCGGCCGGCCAGTCTAGCCGAGAAGTCCTGGATGTGCGGCACGGGGTACCGATCAGGGGTGGTGGCATCGTTGAGGCGGCGGTAATCCCCGCAGGGGCGCCAACCCCCGCCTGGTTTGGGGGCGATGTGGAGTGGGGAGGCTCAGGGACTGTTGGAGCGGCGGATGATGCTGAGCTGTTCCATGGTGGCAAACTCGGTCCGCGCGATCTCCAGTTTGGCCGGGTCCAGCCTGCGGGCGTGGGCGTACACTGGGGGGCCTGTGGTGGGGATGAAGTGTTCCACCCCGTGTTTGGCGGCCTCCGCGGAGAAGGTCAAATTGGTAAGGGCCGGGAATTCGGCCAGGAGTGCCGAGTAGTCATCCGTGGCCCGGGCGTGGCACTGTGACGCCATGTCGGCGGGTTGACGGGGGGCCATGGCGCCCAGGATGGGGGATATGGTGTTCATGTCCACGAGGCGGTGTCGAGGGATGTCTACCAGTAGGCCGTGGGCGCACAGGAAATCCGCGCCGATGAGAGGGGAGAGCACCTTGGCAGTGATGAACTCCCATCGGTAGCGGCGACCAGCGAGGTCGAGGGTGACTGTGCGGGTGCCGTACGTCGGGATGTCCGAGCCGTTAGCAGCAGACAGTGCCGGTCCTCGTTTGCCCTTTTGGATGTCGAGGGAGGAGGCCGGGATGATGCTGTGCTGAGCTCCAGTGTCGCACAGGAACCGGCGGCCGGTTTTGTCATCCGTGACGTACAGCAGGGAGCCCGCGTGGCCCATGGCCATCGCGGGGGCTGGCACGGGGGCGGACTTAAAAGAGCAGGGAGGTGTGCACCGTTGTGCCCTGGCGCCGAACCGTGCGTGGTAGTAACGGTGGCCCGGGTTAGTGGGGCGCGAAGGCCCCGTGAGCCCGGTGGCTGGGCCTTGTGGCCGCGTGGTGGCCAGTGAGGGGCGCGCCCAGGCAGTGGCTGCCAGGTCCGGAGTGACATCGCGGCTGGAGTGAGCGGACAGCAGCTTGTCGGCCTCATCGGCCAGGGCTTCCAGGTCCATGAGGCCGGACGCCACGATCGCTGGGCGGATGCTGAGAGGTAGCTGGCGGATGAACAGCGTGCGGAAGAGGGATCAGGGTGGGCTCTCGTCGGTGAGGGAGAGCATGTGGGAGAGTAGGTCTGACGGTGAGGCATCACCGAGGCCTGGAAGGTCGAGGAGGTGGCAGTTTCGCTGGTATGTCGAGGCCGTAAATTTTTTAAGGAGCGCGGCCTTACATAAGAACATAAGAACATAAGAACATAAGAAATAGGAGCAGGAGTAGGCCAATCGGCCCCTCGAGCCTGCTCCGCCATTCAATAAGATCATGGCTGATCTGATCCTAACCGCCAATCTACTATCTATCACAGAACCATCTCCTGCATCTAACAGAATTGCACACACGAAATAGGAGCAGAATCAGGCTACACGGTCCCTGGGCCCGCTCCACTACCCACAGGGCCATGACCGATCCGAACCTAGACTCATGTCCAAATTCCTGCCCGCTCCCCGTAACCCTTAATGCCCTTTACTTCTAGGAAACTGTCTATTTCTGTTTTAAATTTAATTAATGTTGTAGCTTAAGATGTGCATACTTGCCCTCCTCTGGTGGGTTCTGCAGCGCTGTCCAGACCTTCGTAACTGTAGAGCTACCGAGTGATGTGACGAGGTGGTCGTACTTCGTCCCATCTGTGGTGATTCGTTGCAGCTGGAATCGAGACTCGGCTTGGAGGAACCAGGCTTCGGGCTGGTTTTCCCAAAACTCCGGCAGTTTCACGGAAACTGCGTTCGTGTCCGCCATTGCAGTGCTCGGAATACGTTCTGAGCGTCGGGGTCACCAATGTTGTGGCTGCCGCGAAGCATGAATTGAAGGCGAGTCAATAAGTGGAACACATGGCTTTTAATCACATCTCTGGTAAAATGGCTGCTAACCTTTCTCTGCAAACTCTGAGGGCCACGCCCACTCCTTTTTTCCCTGCCTTAAAGGCAGCATGCGCCTTAAAGGCAAGGTGCCCGATTTATTGTCCACGGACGGAAAAGTGGATTGCGCCCGTTTAGGTGGCGATCCGCCACACCCCATTGATCTTTCTTGAAGAATTGCAGATTTTTATGCTGCACTTTGTCTCATAGCTGCAGTTATTAATAGACTACTGTTCTTCGGTAAATATTCTTGAATTTTACTTTTCTCCAGCTACTTTTTAGCTATTTAAGAAAGGAGGGAGAGAGAAAACGGGGAACTACAGACCTGTTAGCCTCACATCAGTAGTTGGGAAAATGCTGGAATCTATTATAAAGGATGCAATAACTGGGCACTTAGAAACTAATAGTAAGATTGGGCAGAGTCAACATGGATTTATGAAAGGGAAATCCTGTTTAACAAACCTATTGGAGTTCTTTGAGGATGTAACTAGTGGAGTAGACAAAGGGGAACCGGTAGATGTGGTGTATTTGGATTTTCAGAAGGACTTCGATAAGGTCCCACACAAGAGGTTGGTGAACAAAATTAGAGCACATGGAATTGGGAGTAATATACCCGCATGGATTGAGAATTGGTTAACAGACAGAAAACAAAGAGTAGGGATAAACGAGTCTTTTTCAGGATGGCAGGCTGTGACTAGTGGGGTACCGCAAGGGTCGGTGCTTGGGCCCCAGCTATTCACAATCTATATCAATGATTTGGATGAGGGGACTAAATGTAACATTTCCAAATTTGCTGATTATACAAAACTAGGTGGCAGAGTTAGTTGTGGAGAGGATGTGAAGAGGCTTCAAGGGGATTTCGACAAGCTCAGTGAGTGGGCGAGAACATGGCAGATGGAATATAATGTGGATAAATGTGAAGTTATCCACTTTGGTAGAAAAAACAGAAAGGCAGAGTATTTCCTAAATGGTGAAAGATTGGGGAATGCAGATGCTCAAAGGGACCTGGGTGTCCTTGTACATGAGTCACTGAAAGTGAATGTGCAGGTGCAGCAAGCCATTAGGAAGGCAAATGGTATGCTGGCCTTCATTACAAGAGGATTTGAGTACAGGAGTAAAGAAGTCTTACTCCAATTATATAGTGAGAAGTCGCACAACACCAGGTTATAATCCAACAGTTTTATTTGAAATCACAAGCTTTTGGAGCGCTGCTCCTTCGTCAGGTGACTTCACCTGACGAAGGAGCAGTGCTCCGAAAGCTTGTGATTTCAAATAAAACTGTTGGACTATAACCTGGTGTTGTGCGACTTCTCACATTTGTCCACCCCAGTCCAACACCGGCATCTCCACATCATGCCAATTATATAGGGCATTGGTGAGACCACACCTGGAGTACTGTGCACAATTTTGGTCTCCTTACCTAAGGAAGGATATACTTACCATAGAGGGAGTGCAACGAAGGTTCACGAGATTGATTCCTGGGATGGCGGGACTGTCGTATGAAAAGAGATTGAGTAAACTAGGCCTGTATTCTCTTGAATTCAGAAGAATGAGAGGGGATCTCATTGAAGCATACAAAATGATTACAGGGCTTGATAGGGTGGATGCTGGGAGAATGTTTCCCTTGGCTGGGGAGTCTAGAACCAGGGGCCATAGCCTCAGGATAAAGGGTAGGCCATTCGGGACTGAGATGAGAAGAAATTTCTTCACACAGAGGGTGGTGAATCTTTGGAATTCTCTACCCCAGAGGGCTGTGGAGGCTCAGTCATTGGGTATATTCAAAACAGAAGTCGATAGATTTCTGACTAGTAAGGGCATCAAGGGATATGGCGATGGGGCCGGTGAATGGAGTTGAGGCAGAAGATCAGCCATGATCTCATTGAATGGCGGAGCAGGCTCGAAGGGCCGAATGGCCTACTCCTGCTCCTATTTCTTATGTTCTTATGTACGTTGATTCTCAAGTGTTTGCAGGAGACAGAATTCTGCATATTGTAGGACATCCAGTACATTTTTGTTAAAGTTTTGAAAATCTATATTTGCGTTCACCTGCCAGTTGTAGTGTTAGTTAAAAAGCATTTAAAGCCCAATTGTACATTTTTTAAATTCATTCACAGGATGTGGGCGTCGCTGGTATTTATTGCCCATCCCTAATTGCCATTGAGAAGGTGGTGGTGAGCCGCCTTCTTGAACCGCTGCAGTCCGTGTGGTGAAGGTGCTCCCACAGTGCTTTAGTATTGATGCTGCTCTGGGACCATAGCACATTTTTGTCAACAAGTTAATGTAGGCAATGCTATGTTGTGGTAGCAATCATATTTAAATTACTGTATAATGTGGTTTTTAATTGCTCTTTCAGTGATACCACAAAGGACAGCCAACCACATCATTAGTAAATGAAGGGGCCATTCCCCTTGAAAGGATACTTGGTTTGAAGAATTTATATTAAAAATGCTCACAGTACATTTGAGAAGCCAATGAGGAGAAAAATTCTTTCATGACTGATTTAATTAATAATTTAAAAAAATAATTGGATGATCATGGCTATTTTCAAAAGTGTTGAAAAACACAATTTCTTACAGTTCAGTCTTTTTGCCCAACACATTTTTATCGTGTAAATGACTTGCTAACAGTTTCTGTAAGCAAAGGCTATCAACTGAAACCAATGCCCTTATTCTTTGCCATGTTTGGATTAGCATAGCCCATATATGGCTATGATCATGGTAAATTGCCACATAATCTAGGCTGACACATTAGTGCAGTACTGAGGGAGTGCTGTACTGTTGGAGCTACCGTCTTCTGGATGAGATGTTATACGGAGGTCCCGTCTGCTCTCTCAGGTGGACGTAAAAGATCCAATGGCACTATTCAAAGTTCTGCTGATGTCCTGGCCACCAATTATCCCTCAACCAAAACCACTGGAAACAGTTTAATTGGTCGTTTATCCCATTGCTGTTTATGGAACCTCGCTGTGTGCAAATCGGCCGCTGCCTTTCCCGACATTACAAAAGTAACCACGCTTCAAAAAGTAATTCATCGGCTTTGAAGCTCTTTGGGATGCCCTAAGATTGTCAAAGGTGCTATAAGAATACAACTTCTTTCTTTCTTACTCTTGTGGACTTATTCAAAAGTAAAATGCTACATAAAAGCAAAGAAACACAGATAAAGTAATAAGCAACACATTATTCATGCCCGAAAACTGGAATCCTCCCACAAGAACCCACAAGTCTTCAGAAAGCTGCCTTGTTTCAGTTTCTTGCAATGTAACAGTTGTTTTAGGCAAAGCAGTTGAGACTTCTCTGACCTTGGCACACAGTGTTTTAGGAAGAGGTATTATATGTAGAACATGTAAGTCATGATCACCCTACGGAGAGTTTGGGGATTGTAACCAGAACTGGAATATTTTTCCTGTCAAACCTCTTCATGCAAAGGCATTTTTTTGCAACTGTCAAACACTCTGGTGACAGTCTCCATACCTCAGCAGACAATCTTTTGCAACAGCTGTTTCTTCTTTCGGCATTTCTCCCAGACTGATCTTCACACGTGAATACAACTGGAAACCGTGGCTGAGATTCCCGCTTTGCACTGCCGACTATTCGGAGGAACCCGGATGGGTGGGAGCAAGGGTTGAAAAGGGACTGGGAGCACGCTCCACTGTAGTCTCATGCATTTCTCATTCTCCCCATTCCTGCAAGAAGGGCCAGACATCGTACAATACCTTTCCAATCCCTCCCCCTCCGCCATTTATGAGCAGAAATTTTGTAAGCGTACGCAAATGAGTGAAATGTATTGTCCGACATATTTCCTGTGACTTGCGCCATAACAGCATTGGCTGTCAGGGATGTGTGTTGGCCCTTGGGATCCAGTATCGCGCTGACAGTGGGGAGGCCGGGTTAAAAAATTTCCTCCGCAGCTCAGCTGCCACAGAAAAGCTGCATCTCCAGTCCAACTGGGTTCCTAGGCAGAGGTCACAGCTCCCACCTTAAATATGAACCTGAGACTGGAAGATCGGTTGAAGTTAAGGACACATCTTTGTAGCAGTTGGAAGTCCCAGCATGCTGGAGATTTGTCTCAAATCACCACGCCCAGGCAGTAAATCGTTAGCGTCCCCTTAGCGCCCCCCCCCACCCCGGATGTGCTAACGGGAGGCGCAAAGGAGGCAAATTTCTAGCCCAAAGAGTATGAAAATAAAGAATTAAAGTTTAAGAAAATCATTGATTGGGCTGAAGTTAGAATATGGGCCTGGATTTTGCTGTACAAATAATGGTGAAGCTGTCAGCCAATTATTATTGGGTAAGACTGACAGCAACAATGGCCGTGATTTCGCCGACCGAGGAGGGTCCGGGGCAGCCGGGGTCGGTGTCGCGGTCCCAGCCCGCTGCCTACTGCAGCCCGCACTCTCCAAGCGATTTTTCGTTGATTGGGTTTGTTAAGCCCGCCCTGCGAGGTTCCCGGCCAATTAATAGGAAGCGGGTCTGATGACGTCATTTGATGATGCATCATCAGCCGGTTTCCTTAAAGGGGCCATGTCCAAATTGATCTTGACAGTTCTGCTGCCGGTATTCTACAGCATTGAGGTGCTGCAAACACTGACAAGCACTGCACAAAGGTGCAGGGCTGCACCCAGGCTCTCCCATGACTCCCTCCCTATGCTTAGGGAGGGAGTTACAGCTCGTAGGGAGGTTCTCTTCCCTTCCCATAGGCGGAAGATACCTCCCCAGGAGATCAACGCAGCCTGCTTGTACATTGCACAGGAGGGCAGAAGCAGGGATGTCATCAGGAGGACCAGGCTGCAGTGGCGCAAACATTTCAATGATCTCAGTGGATGACGAAATGTTACTGCCAAGCCACACTCAACCTCACCCTGCTCTGCCATTCATCACATCCACATCACCTACTCCTGCACATCCTTACTCACACCAACTTAGCTTGAACCTCCACCCATCCCTCTCTATCTACATTATCACTTCCACATCTCACTAGCCACCGCTCACACCCACCCTCAACCTACTGCAAGCATACCAACTAACAACACACAAGGGTAGGCACCTGGGTGGTTTAGCCAATGTTCATGTGAAGTTTCTGTTAAGGTGTTGTCAAACATTGAAATCTATATTTTCAACACTTTACCTTATTGGACAGAACTGTGCTCACCTTTGGAAGCGTCTTCGTGAGTTCTAGTGGATGTTGAGACATAACTTCCCCGCCCCAAATTGTTATGAGTAGGAAAGGAATGGCTTGGACATTGTAGGGATGCTTTATGGTGCTGGTGTGGGGTGGTGTTAACCTGGTGCATCATGTGGCAGCCAGGTTGTACAGCATCAAGTGAAGTAAATCTGGCCATGGTGATGCCATCGCTGGCCTCCCAGGCAGCAATGTTGTCAGGTGCTGATGCCCTGTGTCCTGTGCAGCATCAGGTGAATGCGGAGAAGGTTGGTATTGTTGTTGATGATGTTAGTGCTGGGGCTGATCGTGGAGGGTTTCAGAGGACCAAGGTGAGATTTTTTCAAGGGCACTGATGTTGCTGGAATAGATGGCAGCTGAAGTTGAGATGACAGAAGCGATCTGTCAATGGTGAGAGAGCTTGCTCCAAGGAGGTGACAGTGGATAGAGAGTTTTCTCCAAACATTTCCAAACTACATAAAGTTCAAAAGTGTCTTCCAAGTCCTGAACCTGCTGTCAATCATTTCGATTTTGACAGCGGACCCACCTCCAAACCCGCCCTCTGAGCGCTGGCAAAATCGCGGCCAATAAGACTGACATGCACAGTTAAACACGGAAATCCGGAAGTTGCTGTCAGTGATACCCTGCTTCTCCACAGGCTGCGTTGTTGCATCTGCACAGAAATCAATGTAATGGCGTGAACCATGGGTAATTATCCATTATTCTCGCACTATAGACAGATGAAAAAGTTAGGGCTAGTACAATCAGGAGTAACTGAGTTTTTAACAGCGTAATAAGTGATAATTACTGCTGAACAACCTCGCTGGCCCTGAAAAATTAATTTGACCAGCGTGGAGTATCATTCCCTCAGAAGAAAATTAATGTTGCAGATTAAAAAAAATTAAAATTAAAAAATATTTTTTATAGTTATTCTCCTTTATGTCTCTCCCTTAATCCCATGTGTATGTCCCAATCTTTATTTTGCGTCCTGGACAATGATTTAAATATAATTTAGATTTCCTGTTGTTTACTTCCTGCTTTGTAGTCCGCTTGTCTCAGTGAGGATTCTTCAATATGATTGGTTGAAGAACCTCCCTGCTGCTCACCTGCTCAAAGAAACCACGGAGCCCCTGTAGAGGGCACCACACTGGATCAGACACCTGATGACAGGAAATCTCCATGAAAAGTCTCTGGGCAACTGTACGTGAGGTGAATGGCGAAAACCGTTCCTTCGCTGCTCACAGAAAAATCCAAGCCTTTATGTTCAGTTTTGGGCATCCTATGTTAGGAAGGATGAAGGGTACAGAAGAGATTTACTGAGATGGTATCAAATGAAAAATTGGGACTTGTTTCAATAGAGAAGGTTGAAAGAAGATCTTTTAGAGGTGTTCAAAATTATGAGGGTTTAGGATAGAGAAAATCCTATTCCACTGGTCAGCATATCGGTAACTAGAGGGCCTACGTTTAAGATCATAAAAAAAGGGAGAGTTTAGGAGAATTTTTTTTAAGCAGATGGTTGTTAGGAGATGGAAAGCCGTGCCAGAAACAGTGGGGCAGCAGAATCCATAATAGCTTTTAAAAGAGAAGTGTATAAATATACCAAAAAAAATGTAAAAGGTTATGGAGAAAGCACAGGGAAATGGGGCTAAGAACCAGCACAGGCACAATGGTCTCTTTCACTGCTGTAAGATTCTATGGGGGAGAAATTTATTATCGCCCCGTTGAGGGCGGTAACTTTCAAAAGCTGGGAAACTTAGCACTGGGTGCTAATGATTCCCTGCTTTCATAAAATTGGGTTTAGCGCTCCAGGAAGGAAGTGGAGTGCAATCACGTGTTCTACTTCCTTCCTGGAGTGCTAAAGGACACAGACGGGGCGGTAGTTGTGCAGCGCTGCACAATGACCACTACAGCGCTGCCGCGTTCCAAGGCTCCTTCCCTCCCTTAAAGGGAAGGGCCATCGCTGCAGGCTCTGCATTGGGACCAGTTAGCTGGTCCCCGACGGCAGCCGCGATCCGGCCCGATCAGCCCCATGCACTTCAGCAGAGTGCCGAGTTGATCGATCGCGGCCCAGGAGAATTGAAAAAAATTGCAAAAAAACTTTTAGAAATTTTGCTACTTACCTCGGCAACCTCCCCTTCAACTACCGCCCCCGAAACGCCCGGCCTCCCGATCAACGCCTCCTGCAGCTGTCGGTGTTTTCGCCGGGCGATGCTGCAGGGGGCGGAACCAAAGTTCAGGTCCGGGGCGCTACCGGGGCGATGCGCATGGCAATGACGTCACGATCTCTGGGTGCAGGAGATCGTGACGCAAAGTTTTACCGCTGCCGCAAACCTCCCGGCCAAGTTAGCGGGAGTTGTTCATCTTGCCGTGCCCGGGCGGTAAGTTGTTAGCGCCCCGTTATGGCACCCTGGGGGCGCGAACGGGAGGCACTAACCCACTGAATTTCTCCCCCTATGATTCTCAATTTCTAAATATTTTAAAAGAGGTTGTTGAGTCAAACAATTTCTTATACCCAAATGCACTCCCTTCTTTCACTCCCCCCCGCCCCCCACCCCCACTCCTGCCCCTCCCCATCCGGTTAGAATTTTACAATTTTTGGCACAGGTCTTAGATAATATTAAGAAAAATGCTGGGCTCTATTTGAACATGTATACAAATTGAAAAATTTAAGAATAACCTTAAAGTTGTTAAATGCTGGTAATTAAACATTTTGTTAATCGAGTAATAATTCTTGGGGAAAAGGTACCTTCTGAGAATGTCAGTTTGTCACAAAAATATATAATAGATAATATTAGTTATTCATTCTGGCATAATCAAATGGTGACATTTACATTAAACAGACATCAGTCTGATTAGAATCATCAGTGCACTGAAAAGACACACAATTATTGACTATTTTTTTTATTTCCTTCCAGCAGTCTAACCCATTGATTGTCAAAACTTTTTAAGAAATTGCCACCAAGTTTCCTGCACAAATTTAAGTGGCTGAATTACGGAAAGATCTTTTAACTGAAATCCCCTGTCCATATATTGCGAAGGCCCACAGAAAGAATCGTCAGCATTCTCTAGAGAAGGAAACCTGCCGTCCTTACCTGGCCTAGCCAATATGTAATTCCACACACCAATGTGGTTGACTCTTAACTGTCCTCTGAAGCCACTCAGTTGTATCAAACCATTACAGTGTTTCAAGAAGATGGGCCACCACCACCTTTTCAGGGCAACGAGGCATGGGCAATAAGGTTAGAATAGTAGTCACACATTCATCTCTGCACGGTCACATTGAACCTGACATCTATTGTCAAGCTATTCCTGTAATATTGCTGTTTCTGGGATGATAAAGACTCTTCACTCTAGATGAATGAATGTCCAATTGAAGCATAAGCCAGTGGTAACATTCTGAGGCTCAGTTCCCATTATACAGAATGGAGCTAGAATATGCTCTGTACTTACTTTTCAGTCATTTTCACCAATAAGACCAAAATGTTAAAGAGCAGTTTATCCACAATAAGACTGGGGTAAAAGATTATGTTGAAAAATTATTATGTATTAGTTTCAGAATCTAGCCTCTAATTGTGGCATAACATTTCTTGGAACACCAGTAATCAGGAATCTATTGTACATCAATCACCACAGTGTTAGTTATGAGTAATTGGCTGTGGGCCTCTGTAATTGATATATCTTTAGTTGTATCAATAGTTGAAAACAGATTTTTCTCCCAGAGGATGTAATTAAGACTGATGAATTTTGGAAGTGGAGCTGCAGGAACTAATTTTTCTTGTGTCGAATTTTTTTGAATAAAATAGAAACCGCTCTTTCTGGGGCATACAGCTGAAAAGATGCAACGTTACATAGCATTATTAATGGTCTGAGTCCAAACCTAAAAGATATTCCAGCCCAGCCAGCTGCATCCAGCACCTTCATCCCCTTGGAGGCTTGGCTTAATGTGGATTCTTTATTTGTGAGTAGCCATTCATTATAAATCTTAGAGGAGCCACAAACAAAACATTTAGGGGGAGAAATTCAGTATCGCCCCATTTGGGGCGCAATTATCGGCCGGGCGCAAAGATTAGCGCCTGGCTCTAATTATCGCCTCCGACTGCAAACTTGACTTTTATCACCCCTGGAGGTGATTGCAGCGCTAAATCAGGTGCTTCACACCTGTCTTAAGGCGCAAAGGCCGAGGAGCGAGGCGCTACCTCAGAGCACTGGCGAAGCTCATGTGATGTCAGTCAGCAATGGAACACACACACAATGGCGCTGGCTAGTTCTTAAAGGGGAGGGTTGATCTTGCTTTCCATCCACATCCTGCTCATTGCAGCCTTGAATCTCGGCCTGGAGAGACCTGTACATCAAATCTGCTGGAAAGAACAATGGAGAGGCCCAGGGAAAGAGCTCAGAGTGCAGCCTCCACAGTCTCTTCTAAATCGATACAAGGAAGGGCAAATCAAAATGAACCTGCAAAGTGCTGCTCAGTACCCAAAACTCCTTCACACAGCGTTGAATCTCTCCAGAAGTCTCTCTCTCTCTCTCTCTCTCAGACTGCGTGGTTCAAAAATGTCACCAACAATAAAAGGCAGGAAGCGGTCGCCTTTAAATAGCGCTCCCCCAGTCCCTTCCTGACTGCAAAACGCTCCCCTCAACCTGTCGTTGCTAGCGGCAGGCGGTAATGCAGGGGGCGCCACTCAATATCCGCTCCGGGGCGCTACCCGGGCGTTGCGTACTCGACTGACGTCACGATCTGCCGGCGCAGGAGATCATGACGGTAGTGTTTAGCGCCACCGCAAAATGTCTAGTTAATTTCGCGAGCAGCGCAAACATCGCCGTGCCCGGGCGCTAGTTGCTTTGTGCCCCATTAGCGCCCTCTTAAGGCGCTAACGGGAGGCGCAACCAACTGAATTTTCCCCCCTTAGATTAGAAGTCATGGTGCATCAAAAACTGTTACAACAACAACAACAACTCGTATTTATATAGCGCCTTTAACATAGTAAAACGTCCTAAGGCGCTTCACAGGAGTTTTATAAGACAAAGAATTTGATACCAAGCCACATAAGGAGAAATTAAGGCAGGTGACCAAAAGCTTGGTCAAAGAGGTAGGTTTTAAGGAGCGTCTTAAAGGACAAAGAGAGGTAGAGAGGTGGAGAGATTTCGGGAGGGAATTCCAGAGCTTAGGGCCTAGGCAACAGAAGGCACGGCTACCAATGGTTGAGTGATTATAATCAGGGATGCTCAAGAAGGCGGAAATAGAGGAGCGCAGATACCTCGGGGGGGTTGTGGGGCTGGAGGATTTTACAGAGATTGGGAGGGGCGAGGCCATGGAGGGATTTGCAAACAAGCATGAGAATTTTGAAATCAAGGCGTTGCTTAACCAAGAGCCAATGTAGGTCAGCGAGCACAGGGGAGATGGGTTATAATGAAGGATTACTGTTTATATCATAATATTGCAGCTTGTGTTCCAGAGGTTCACAGAAGAATAACTAGAATAGACTGTAGAACTCAACAACAACAGCAACGTCTTGCATTTATATAGCACCTTTAATGTAGAAACACCCCAAGGCGCTTTACAGAGGGGGAAGAAAAAGAATGGACAGTGAGGCATGGTGGGAGCGTTTGGAGAGGTGTCTGAAAACTTGATTGAAAAGATGGGTGTTAAGTAGCCTTTTAAAGGTGGTAAGGGAAGTAGAGAGGTGGAGAGATTTAGGGAGAGAGTTTCACAGCATTGTACTGAGTAGCCCGACAGCTCTGCCACCATTAATGGGATGGAGGGAGAAGCGATGTACGGAAGGCCAGAGCAGAAGGGGACATAAGGCTGGAGGGAGTTGCAAAGGTAGGATGGGGTGAGGCCATGGAGGGATTGGTTGTATAACTGCCCGTTCAAGCTTCAGCCTTTCAATAGGTCTGTCCACACTTAACTGACACTACCTACATCAGGCCTTTTATAGTCTTGGGTAAGGATTCGCCACAAACAATTATACTTACCAAGCCTTAACATATCACATGTATTTATATTTAGAAAGTGTTAATTGTTTACCTAAACTATCAGAACTCAGGCCTACAACTATTTGGAACATGCTGGCATCGAAAGAAATAACAAATCTGAGTTTACCAGAACAACAATTAGTATTTTCACAACTGAAGTAATATATTTCATAGCATAATTTATTACACTGTACAGCCAAAGCACAACATTTTTGTACAACAGAAAACATACATAAGGTAAAATTCATTGATACAAGTCATTTTATTTACACATCAGAGAAATACATTCTCCTTTTTTATCGCCAACCATTTTTCTCAAGTGCCAAAATGAATCAGAATGTTCCATCTTCTGCTATGGGCTGTCTACTATTTGAGTTCAGATGGAGACAATATGCATGATGGCAGATCTAGTCCCAGTCATTCTTCAGTGTAATTATTCCCTCCCCCAAGATTTCTTTCCCACTATAACTTATCACTGTACACTCTCTGATGTAGCATCAAAATTGATTCACACTGAGTAGATTTACAATATGTCACAACTTTGTTCCAAACATTTCATGACTGAAAAATTAGTATCTTAAAATGAGGTAATCTCATATGAATTTTTCTTCGGCAGTGTATTATTTTCAAAGCTAGATTTGGTAAAGCATCATAATCTGCTTAATAGATGAAAGCAATTTTTTGTACCAATTTTTTCTCATCCTTAAGGCCGAGAACAGTTCTACAGGCACTGACAGTCCTCAGAAGAATGAGAGGCGATCTTATTGAAACATATAAGATTGTGAAGGGGTTGGATCGGGTGGATGCGGGGAGGATGTTCCCGATGACAGGTGAGACGAGAACTAGGGGACATAGTCTTAGAATAAGGGGCTGCTCTTTCAAAACTGAGATGAGGAGGAACTACTTCACTCAGAGGGTGGTAGGTCCATGGAATATGCTGCCACAAAAAGCTGTAGAAGCTACAACATTAATTAAATTTAAAACAGAAATAGACAGTTTCCTAGAAGTAAAGGGCATTAAGGGTTACGGGGAGCGGGCAGGAATTTGGACATGAGTCTAGGTTCGGATCGGTCATGGCCCTGTGGGTAGTGGAGCGGGCCCAGGGACTGTGTAGCCTGATTCTGCTCCTATTTCGTGTGTGCAATTCTGTTAGATGCAGGAGATGGTTCTGTGATAGATAGTAGATTGGCGGTTAGGATCAGATCAGCCATGATCTTATTGAATGGCGGAGCAGGCTCGAGGGGCCGATTGGCCTACTCCTGCTCCTATTTCTTATGTTCTTATGTTCTTATGTTCTCACTATCCTTCCCAAATGGCCATTCTTTATGTCATCCCAGACAGTCAGGAGTAGATTTTTGCAATCAGGTTCACCTGATTTGTAAAAGTAAGTTGATCAAACCCGATTGAAAATGTGGGTGGAGTCCTAAAATAAAGTCAGGCGTGAGATTCATTTAAATATTAAAATTCTATTATGGGCAGGGATATCCTTCATGAAGTTTTCCAATGTTCTTGCACGTAGGAGGTCATATGAGGTCAGGGGTACAGTAGCATAGTGGTCATGTTACTGGACTAGTAATCCAGCAAGACTGGACTAATGATCTAGGAAGATGTGAGTTCAGAATCCCACCGCGGCAGTTGGGGAATTTAAATTTAGTAAATGAAATAAATCTGGAATAAAAAGCTAGTATCAGTAATGGTGACCATGAAACTACCAGATAGTCATAAAAACCCATCTAGTTCACTAATGTCCTTTAGGGAAGGAAATCTGCCATCCTTACTCGGTCTGGCCTATATGTGGCCCACAGCAATGTGGTTAACTTTTAACTGCCCTCTGAATTAGTGGCTCACCACCACCTTCTCAAGGGTAATTAGGAATGGGCAATGAATGCCAGCCTTACCAGTGACGCCCACATCCCGTGAACGAATAAAAAAAAGAAATGGGATCCAAGGTTGCTTCATAATAGCTAATATATGGAAGTTCATTTCAAGGTGACAGTAATGTTGCAATGTATTTCAGTCATTACCTGACCATTCCTTTTGTTTTCTGCTGGTACTTAAGGTCACATGTGCCTTTGTGCCAATTGTACTGCATCATTTTCTCCCCAGCAGCACCATTACTGTCACCAGTGGGTTTCCCAGTGAGAATTCCCGTCATTTGATCTTATTGGAGGAAGAAGAGGCGAACCAATGATGGGATGCCTGGCAGGTGTCTGGTGCTGAGCTGCACTGTCACTTGCCTGCAGATACATACCTGCACCCTGGGTTTCCTTTCATTTTTGCCTGTTACCTCTTCATCCTTTCCCCCTCCAGTTTTTCTAAAGACAGCCAATGGGTTGAAATGCCTTCTAAGCTTTTGCTAAGGCTGTAAGGATTTCTCCCCCTATACTGATGCTTCCCTTTATTTTTCTTTCACATGCAATTTTCTGCTGCCGCCTCGAGTGTACTCCCTGCACACACCCAAATCTGTCCCAGAGCTGTGCATAATTATGAGAATAAGCTGACTGGAAAATTGTGTGCAAACAGTACACTTGACTTTGTGTTAACCGAACACCCTTTTCAAACCATTTTGAAAATCTACACTAAAATCTCAGCAGAATATTTGACCTGATTGAAGGTATGTTTCAGATGTCAACTGTTAATGTAGTTTGGACTGCATCAGTATTAGCCGAATGGTGCTTCGACACTCTTCTCTATGAATGAGGCTAAATAATGTATATTTCCAAATTGAATCGAACCATACATAATAGGGTTTAAGTTGCTTGAGAAACCAAGAAAGAGGTCAAAGTTTAAATACATTGGTAAAGATGACAGCAATGAGACAAATAAATTGTGGAATTCATTTAGCTGGAAAGAAAAGTGAATAATATTATTGCTCTGTCATTTCTGATGAGTAAGGCTGATAACGTTGTTGAATTGGCAATTTTTACTGAGCCCATCACGTACACAAATTGCTAACATTTCAGTACTTTGGGAGATTTATCACTTGTAGAAAATTGCTAAAAAATATATTTATACTAAAAGCATGTGCTTTATATGTGGGTTTGGAGAATTTTGAAACTGTTATCAAAAATGGACATTCAAATATATTACAGAATAAATACACTCTGTTTGAAATATTACACTAGCCTTTGCTGCACACGCACTCTCATGGCATGGCTGAGATCCAAAAATGATCAATGTGAGGAATTGCAGTTCCACATCCACAGCCTAGACTTCCATGGAGCAGCATGCTGCTTCAACGACAACAACTTGCAGTTATACACCACCTTTAGATGTAAAGAAATATCCCAAGGCTCTGCACAAATTGGTGTAAGAAAAGTGAATGTCGATCCAGGATTCTGGAAGGGATAGATTAGGGAGAGAGACTGAAAGCATGGTCAAAGAGGAGGGAAATAGAGAGTTGGAAAGGTTTAGGGAAGGAGATAGAGTCATAGGGGGAGAAATTCAGTATCGCCCCATTTGGGGCGCAATTATCGGCCGGGCGCAAAGATTAGCGCCTGGCGCTAATTATCGCCACTGACTGCAAACTTGACTTTTAACGCCCCAGGAGGTGATTGGAGCGCTAAATCAGGCGCTGCACACCTGTCTTAAGGCGCAAAGGCCGAGGAGTGAGGCGCTAACTCAGAGCGCGGGCGCAGCGCAGGTGATGTCAGTTAGCGATGTAACACAGACACACTGGCGCCGGCCAGTTCTTAAAGGGGAGGGTCGATCTTGCTCTCCAGCCACACCCTGCTCATTGGAGCCTTGAATCTCGACCTGGAGAGAACTGTGATTACATTTTCAAGCCAAGATGGAGAGGGTGAGAGAACGAGCTCAGCGCTTCAGCGAGCGGGCCTTGGATGCTCTGGTTGGCGAGGTGGAGCGCAGAAAATCTATACTCTTCCCTGAGAGTGGCAGGAGGCCTTTGCCGTGCGAGTACAGAAGAGTGTGGAGGGAGGTGGCTCAGAGCGTCTCCTGCAGGAGCATGGTGCCCAGGACCCATGTACAATGCCGAAAAAAGTTCAACGACCTCACTCGGGTCGTCAGGGTGAGTGGCTTTTTTTCAATACCTCTCCATCCCTCCATCTCAACCTCACTCTATGGCCAGAGGGTCTTAAAACCCCAATTAACAACACTCATCCAACACCTATGGCCCTTTCATGAAACACACACACACATTCCACACTTTGCATACAGTAAGGGCTATTCACCTATGGGAGGCACATCAGGCAAGACCATGGCTGTATATTTACTCAGACGCCGTCCTTTTTCTTGCAGGCCAAGCTGTCTCATAATAGGAGACAGCAGCAACGGACGGGTGGAGGGCGGCCTCAGCTGCAACCCCTCAGCGATCTTGAGGAGCGCGTCCACAGGATTGTGGCAAGCCGGGTGATCGGTCCCGTCACCACTGGAGACGCCGACCCCGTTCTGCACAGCAATGGTAAGGTCATCACCTTTTTGTCCTCTGTCCTTCCACTTGTCCCTCACAACACCAGCCTTTGACACTTTCAATCCAACTTACTAAATCGCTGCACTCATTCCTCCCTTACTGCCACCCTGTCCTCATGCTAAAGCCACTCTTGTACCTCCCTGCTTTCAGATGGTGATTCACCAGCTGAGGAGACGGGCCTTCAAGCTGCCAGTGGGAGTGAAGCTGCAGGCGAGGAGGAAGATGAGGGCGGAGCATCAGTGCCACCCTCTCCCGAGGAAGCCCAGGCCCACACTGGGAACATGCCTTCCCTGGAGGGGAGCAGGGGGGAAGGGTCTGATGAGGGTGAAGCTCCAGGACCCAGCGGGCTGCAGCAACGCGATGGGGGTAGGGAAGCTCGGGGGCCTTCTCCCCGGAGGGAGAGTAGGCCAGCGAGTCCTGCTGCACTGGACGCAGAGGAGGAGCGGCTGATCGCTGAAATGAACATCCAGGCGGTGGACATGCACACTGAGCTCATGGGTGCAGTGGGAAGGGTGCCCGAATGCATTGAAGCACTGGCAAGGAATGTGGAGCACTTCGCTGTAGCACAGGCGGATGCCACGCTATAGCTTAGTGCTGCAATTCAGTCTCAGACTGCTGTCATGCAGACTCAGATTGAGGCCATGCGAGCACTGACTGCTGCCATCCTCGATGGTTCGGACACATTTCCCCAGGGCTCTCACCGCGCCGCAGCAGACCAGCAATCTGTGCTCCAGTAGATTGCTCCGGATGCTGAAGTGCTGCCCCGTGGGAGTGCCAGTGTGTCGGTCGAGCAGTGGTTGCTGTCCTCTCTCAAGATGACAGCATTCCTGCTGCCACCACTGTCACTTCTCCACTGCACTTGCCACCGCCTGTAGGACAGACTGCTGCCGCCCATGCAGAGTTGGTGCAGTCTGCAGCCGGGCCCTCCAGGCCCAGAGCTGGTCGAGGCCGTCCTTCAAGGGCATCTGCAGTCTCAGGTTATGAGCATCAGCAGCCTTCCACCAGCCTTGCTGCAGCCACTGAGGTCCCATTACGGAGGAGCAGTAGGGTGGGAAGGGGGGAAGTGCGCAAGGGAAGGAGATCACCCTCGAAGGGCAAAAAGTAGGAGGTGTGACAAAATGTTTGTCAATTTTTTATTAAAGGCCGAGGTTCGTGTTTAAACTTTTGTTTAGTGTTTTGGACATTATCTCCAGGTTGTGAGAACCAGTTATGTTAATGACTGTTTTTTTGTATTTCTTTCTATTAGTTTGTCATGAAGAAATGACAGACACAGAGTTTGTAAAATAAATAAGTTTCTGTATTCAAAATGTACATGTTTGGTCTTTGGAATCATTACTGCCTTGGCTGGCTTAGGGGTTGCGGGTTGGTTTCATTCATGTTGTTCTCAATGGCAGAAGCCATTTCCTCAGCAGGGGCCTAGAAGCGGCTTGCTATCAGCCGTTGACGGACGGCCCTTGCAGTTTGACCATTGTGGGCCGCCCTCCCGCCTTGGTGCTGCTGATGATCATCCTCCTCCTCCTCTTCCTCCTCTTCCTCCTCCTCCTCTGGTGCTGCTCCAAGGCCTGGTGGCATTGGCTGGGTCCTGAGGATTGCCATGTTATGCAGCATGCAGCACACAACTACGAAGTGGGAAACTTGCTCAGGCGAGTACTGCAGGGCTCCTCCAGAATGGTCCAGACAGCGGAACCGTTGCTTCAGCACGCCGATTGTGTGCTCAACGATGTTCCTGGTAGCTTGATGGCTCTCGTTGTACCACAGCTCAGCAGGGGTGTTGGGCGTACGGAGCGGTGTCATCAGCCAGGTGCTCAGTGGATACCCCTTGTCCCCGAGAAGCCAACCAACTGGCTGATGCGGTGCCTCGAAAAGTTCTGCCACAGTAGTCTGGCGCAGGATGAAAGCATCGTGGCAGCTGCCAGGATAGTGGGCATTGACAGCGAGTATCAGCTGTCTGTGGTCACAGACCAACTGAACATTCAAGGAATGGAACCCCTTTCTGTTCCGGAAATCCTCGGCATTCTCATGCGGAGCACGCAAAGCCACATGCGTGCAGTCAATGGCGCCCTGCACCATGGGGAAGCCCGCTATCCTCGCAAAGCCCAGAGCGCGTTCATGCTGCTTGTCTGGGGTCATGGGGAAAGAGATGTACTCTCGTCTCCTTTTAAAGAGGGCATTTGTGACGTGACGGATGCAGCAATGCACCGCGAACTGGGAGATATTGGCGAGGTCCCCAGCAGCAGATTGAAATGAGCCAGTAGCGTAAAAGTTCAGAGTCACTGTGATCTTCACTGCCACCGACAGAGACGTCCTGGACCTCAGTTGAGGCTGCAGATCTGGCTGCAGCAGGTGGCAGAGCTCAGTGAACACCTCCTTGCTGAAGCGCAGCCTTCGCAAACACTGCTCATCAGACATATGAATGTAGGAGAGCTGGTCACGATATACCCTGGGAGGGTAAGCTCTCCTGTACAGACACCTGTTGGCCCTCCTCCGTCTGGCCATCATTGCCACTCTCTCTCTGCGTCTCTGTGTCCTCCGATTCAGCTGGCGCAGGACGATGCCCCCAATCAGTGCAGCCCCCATAGTCTCTTAGCAAGCAAAGTTATGAAGGCCAAAAACCAAAGTACCAGCGAAGTTATGATCAGTAGCCAAAAGTACCTCACACCGCGTTGACTCAATGCAGAAGTCTCTCTTTCTCTCTCTCCGAATCTCTCTCTCTCTCTCAGAACGAGTGGTGCAAAAATGTCAACCACAGAGAAAGACAGGAAGAGGCCCCCTTTAAATAGCGCCCCCCCCAGCCCCACAGCGATTGATAGCGTTCCAGTCTTCCGGTCGTTGGATGCGCCAGGCGGTAAGGATGGGGGCGCCACTCAATTTCTGCTCCGGGGCGCCACAAGGGCGTTGCACCCTCGTATGACGTCAGAATCTGCGTGCGCAGGAGATCGCGGCGATTAAGTTTAGCGCCGTCGCAAAATGTCTAGTTAAGTTCGCGAGCGGCGCAAACTTCGGCGCGCCTGCGCGCTAGCTGCTTTGCGCCCCATTAGCGCCCTCTTAAGGCGCTAACGGGAGGCGCAACCAACTGAATTTTTAGCCCATAGAGTCATAGATTTATACAGCACAGAAAGAGGCCCTTCGGCCCATCGTGTCCACGCCGGCCATCAAACCCTGTCTATTCTAATCCCATTTTCCAGCACTTGGTTCGTAGGCTTGTATGCTATGGCTTTTCAAGTGCTCATCTAAATGCTTCTTGAATGTTGTGAGGGTTCCTGCCTCTACCACCCTTTCAGGCAGTGAGTTCCAGATTTCAACCACCCTCTGGGTGAAAAGTTTTTCCTCAAATCCCCTCTAAACCTCCTGCCCCTTACCTTGAAACTATGCCCCCTGGTTATTGACCCCTCTACTAAGGGGAAAAGTTCCTTTCTATCTACCCTATCTATGCCCCTCATAATTTTGTACACCTCAATCAGGTCCCCCCTCAGCCTTCTCTGCTCTAAGGAAAACAACCCCAGCCTGTCCAGTCTCTCTTCATAGCTGAAACACTCCAGCCCAGGTAACATCCTGGTGAATCTCCTCTGCACCCTCTCCAATGCAATCACATCCTTTCTATAGTGTGGCGACCAGAACTGCACACAGTATTCCAGCTGTGGCCTAACTAGTGATTTGTACAGCTCCATCATAACCTCCCTGCTCTTATATTCTATACCTCGGCTAATGAAGGCAAGTATCCCATATTCTTAACCACCTTATCTACCTATCCTGCTGCCTTCAGGGATCTATGTACATGCACACCAAGGTCCCTCTGATCCTCTGTCCTTCCTAGGGTCCTACCATTCATTGTGTATTCCCTTGCCTTGTTAGTCCTCCCAAAATGCATCACCTCACACTTTTCAGGGTTAAATTCCATTTGCCACTGTTCTGCCCATCTGACCAACCCGTCTATATCGTCCTGTAGCCTGAGGCTTCCCTTTTCGCTATTTACCACTCCACCAATTTTCGTGTCATCTGCAAACTTACTGATCATACCTCCTACATTCATATCTAAATCATTAATGTACACTACAAACAGCAAAGGACCCAGCACCGATCCCTGCGGTACACCACTGGACACAGGCTTCCAGTCACAAAAACAACCTTCGGCCATCACCCTCTGCCTCCTGCCACTAAGCCAATTTTGGATCCAATGTGCCAAATTGCCCTGGATCCCATGGGCTCTTACCTTCTTGACCAGTCTCCCATGCGGGAGAGTTCCACTTCACCAATACGACCAATCACAAAATTACTTTTTCCATGTGATGTTTAAAAAGTACAGATTATTTGAATTCAAAATCAACTGGAGCCATGGTTTCCTGAATTTGGTTCAGCATTCAATCCAGTCTGAAACATTTACTTTTTATAAAACAGACAGTATAATAGATAAAGCTCCATGTTTCTCTGCAGCAATACATTGAACCCAAATAGTTTCTGTTATTTTGCAAACTCTTCCCAGGCAAATACTTCAGTGATGCAACGAGTAAAAACAATATCAAGTCTATAAAGTGTGTTTTACATTACTGCAGTGCCATTGACACCGAAGGTGACAACACTGGCAAATACAGACTTGATGGCCTCCATTTAGCCGATAGCAGTGGACAGTTACTTTTTCACGGGTCTCCCGCTCTGGCAGCTGTATAACAACCTTGTCCCTTGGTATTCTACACACACTGACCTGTGCAGTGGGTTCGCCTACTTGCATCATGATGCAAATTGGCATTTTGAGACAAGCGTGCATGCACAGAGGGTTAGCACAGCTTCAACTTCCTCAACTTCCTCAGACTGGATACTGAGAGTCCACAGGACCAAAATTACATGTGGTCTGCCAAAGAAAGTAAAGTTCTATGCAAATATCACTTTCAGATTCTCCAAAAGGAAGTTAATTCTTCCTTTAAGAAGAAGGAAGGGAATCCTAATGATAGGATTGTAGCACCTTAAATTAAATGCTGTTTTACTTAGCTTGTCAATGGGTGAGCTAAAGGTGAGGGTTGAGGGAACGAAAGTTTCTTGGTTTATTTTAGATGTATTGTAATTTTAAATGAGGTGCAATGATATACATAATCCTGGTTAAGGTGTTAAACATCCAATTTTAGAATTAGAAGGTATTGTGCTTAACTAATCTTCTGTGATGAAAGAAAATGTGGAGGCCAGAGCAGTGACTCTGGCTCTATATCATTCCTGCACTTTGCATGTGTCCTGCTTTTAAAATTGATAGTAGCTGAGCTCTATGAACTATGAAGAGTCTGGGTTTGGTCTCCAGTCTGTGCTGGGTTAGTGGATCCCAGTCAGGACAGCAAATGAGGTTTCACAATTGGCCTCCATGCCTGTAGGTTAAGGAGTGGAAAGTTGGCCAGGATTCTTGCTCCTAATTGCTCTCTGTGAGCCTTGCTGGAAATGTGGATGTGGTGTGAATACAAGATCAGCCACAGCTGCTAATTACACCCCCCGCTCCCCATCTCCCCCCGCCCCACTCCCCCCATCTCCCCCCCCCTCCCCTTTACCTGCGGTCAAATAGCCTGTTGACACTTGTAGTTAATGTTTCCATGTAATTAATGACAACTTGGATGAGGTACTGGAAAGCAAATAGTGCCCATGGAACCAATCGCAGCAAGAAGTCAAGAGATTTAAGAAAGGAGTAAATTGGCGAGAAGAAAAAATGAATAGGAAAGGGAAATTGCTGGTAATATTTGCTGGGGGAATGGGTTCACATTGATTGTACTTGGTCATTTCATAGCAAACTCGCTACAAATCAAAAAGGCCATTTAAATTCTCGCAGAATTATCTTCAGCTTTCTCATCATTTGACACTGTTTCTGACTCATACTCCTTGGATTCTCAGCATTTCCCTCCTTCGCTTTTCCGCTCCCCAAAATCCAATATTCTTGCTGTTGTTCTTCTGCCGCTTCTTCCAAGTTCAACAATCTCCTGTAAAGGTGCTGCTGCTCCGCTGAAGTCACGTCACCAACTGATTGATTAGCCCAACCTGTCGATATCGCCTGCTTAAATTGAGACACAGGAAAAGCAGAGATGATGAAAAGGGCAGACACAGAACAAAGCAGATAAGGCAACAAGAGGGCAAGACCAAAGAACACAAGTGCAACACTCTAAACTATTTGTGCTCAGATGGAGACAACATGCACGATGGCCGATCTAGTCTATTCTTCAGAGTAACCATTACCTCCTTCCAAGATTTCGTTTGCACGCTACTACAGGTATAAAGAATTATTGTCAAGCTAATGCATTTATTGATGTTTCAAGTTTGTTGTCTTGAATGATGCGAGGATGTAGGTGCATGCTTGTAACTCTCAGTGAAGTGTATTCCCAGTTTGTCTAAATACTTAATCAATCCAGGTCATTCGGTCAACCTAGACCATGTTGAAAGTGTGGAGGAGGTGTGAATTTGACCTGACTGGGGATGCAAATGGAATTGGCTTCTGTGAATGAAAACGTGACTGTATATTTCTTCAACATATGTAAATATGTTGTTCATAATGAGATTAAAAATGTCTGAACAAGAATTGGTTTAGAGTGTAACAGATGCACAAAGAGACTAGGGTCTCACAACATTTTTTAAAAGTTCCAAAAGAAAACAGAAGCAGGAACAAAACTATTAAGGAACAAACTTACAGACAAACTACAGTTCTATTAGGAGTTAATCTGTTATGCAGCTTATCAATGTGGGGCAGAAGCAGGCAGTGAAGTGGGATTGCCCCTTTAAGCTGACACAGGCCTGCAGAAGACCTATAGCTTTGTGGGGTGATTGGGCATATACCTAATCGCAGTTTACTCTGCACACATGGTGCATACAAATTGTAAAGGGCAAGTAACTGGTGTGCTAGTGGAGCTCTTCTTGATAAGTGTACTCTGGCACGATGCGCCGCTGTTGCAGTCGGTTTCAACCTCTGCCCCTTAGGAAAGTTGGCTTATATTTATGCTGGGAGTGTTACATGACATGATTGTTCAATAACACCCACTGTGAAGGGGTGGAATGAATCTTCTATTCTCTAGCACGCATCAAATTGTTGGCAGTGGAGTTAATCTATGCTTCAGTCTTGCTATCGTGGAAACTTCAATTAGATTTTAATATGAACTCTGTTCTAATTTCAAGAACATCACAAGCTCAGTGAATGCAGATGAATTATCATTCTGCCACTTTCATGATTTCAATTATTGGGCCAAAGTTTCACAGTTAGAACAATAAAATGACAAAAAGTTCTTTACTTGGCATCTGAGTTGATTACTTCAACTTTATTGCCACTTAGAATAAATTTAATGAATAGTCACCTCGGTAATGTTAGACATTTTAGCTGTTTCAGTTAACATGCATCCTATTAAATTCACGAAAAGCAAGTTTAAATATAGCACATTACCTCATAAGTAGTAAAAACGCTATATATACCAACCATCTCTGATTTTCAAATTTCCATTCAAAGTCATTAGTTTTTGCATCAAACAAAACTGAATTACAAACTTTGACTACTTCTAGTTCTGCTGCTTTAACTTGGCAGCTGGTTTTCCTTTGTCCGATAGAGAAGTGACTAAAACCTTTACTACAAGGGTCACTATCTCGGGGGAATCACCAGTGAGTTTACCAGTTATTCATTTTGTCTGCTGTGATGCATCAGCTTAGCTTAGTTAGTAATACTGGTTCAATCACAAATTTTTTCTGTAGTCTTGTGTGTTTTAAGCCTTTACAGCTTCCATTATTTCATCTGCTTGCTGCTGTGGGTCAAAAAAGAAATGTCCCTGCTGCCGAAAACTACTGTTCTATTTCACTTTAAGGTGCTCGTGAAGTACCATATCAATCTGCTGCCCCACCAGATTTCCCACCCTCCCACACAGCGAGCTACCTATAAGTAGCAGGAAAAGCGCTCTAGCTCACCTAGCCAATGCAAATGAGACTCAACCGTGAAAATTTAACATGCCTCCCGCCAACATCAAGTAGGTGGAGTGGACATCCTGCTTGCCGCCTGCCTGAGATATGCTGTATATGCAAACCGCCCCCACTATCTCTAAACAAACTCTCCAGTAGTTGTTAGTTCTGAAGAGTTGCATGCAATACAATGTGTGAAAAGATTTGTCGTCTTCTTCTCGTTGTAGACCAAAACCATACAGATAAACCGAGTAACTGATGCTCATCATGGTTAGAAGTGCTTTGACGATCTGCCATTTGACAGTGCAGGAACGTTAACGTAAATAAAATCTGCCTCCAACTCCGGAATCTGTTTCTTAAAGTAAAAAGAAAATCCACGTAATTCAAAAATGTTTTCTAACTGGCTTTGTCACAACTAAAATGCCTTACTTTTAGGTATATTATTGTAGTGTATTCTTATCCACACTGAGCTCCTCCTCAAAAGGTCATACAGCAGGCTTTGTGCAGCTTTCTTCTGCCAGACAAGCAAACTCCCTTGTAACCTGCTACTCAGTAGGGAGAGATAAGAAATCAGAGCTTTCACAAATAGACGAGAGAAGGGAAGGAACAGGAGTTGTGGTTTATAGGGGCTTGTATGTGGTGTGCATTGATTTGGGACAACATGACTTGCAACTACTTCCCTCAGGAGCAAACTGTCTTTTAGTCCTGAAGAATTAGCATAATATAAGCTGCTGGAATCTGCAGTCACATGAATAATACAGTATTTCTAATATATATTAGACCAAGCATGTGCTAGACCAATAGAATGTAAAGCAGATCTGACATTAATTGGAATTGTTAATCAGGCCATGCGTTCAGTTTTGGAATAACCTAATTTGTATTTTGAAAGTATTTTAATGATCTCAGATATAACTGTGGCAGAATATCAGTAAATCTGTATTTCCAGTATCTGGTGATGTCTGGTCGAAGCATCAGACAGGTTTTGGGTGAATTTTCAGTTGAGCTGGTCAATATATAATTTGAGAATATTGAACTGAACATCGAATTTAATAAAACCATGAAAGTAATTGTTGATTATTCTAATTGTCATTCAACATATTGAGACATTTCAATAACTAATTTGTGAACAGCTTGCAGAGTGTAACACTTAATAGCAGATGCGTAAAGGCTGTTTATCTCTGGAAAACTGCGCCAAAACATTACAGTACCATCTTGTAATTTGAGCCAGGAGGACATGCGTTAAAGTCCCACTCCAGAGAATTGAGCACATAATCCAGGCTGACATTTCAATTCAGTGCTGAGGGAGTGCTGTACCGTCAAGGGTGCTGTCTTTCAGCTGAGACATTAAACCGAGGCCCCGTCTGCCTTCGTAAGTGGAGGTGGCACTATTCGAAGAAAAGCAGAAAAGTTCTCCCAGTGTCCTGGCCAACACCTATCTCTCAACCAACAACATTAAAACAGATTATCTGGTCATTTATCTCATTGCTGTTTGGGGGACCTTGCTGTGTAGAATTTGGTTGCTGTGCTTACCTAGCAAGAGGCTGCGTTCCAAAAGTACTTTGTTGACTGTGAAGTGCTTTGGTACATCGTGAGGTCATGAAAAGCGCTATATAAATGCACATCCTTTCTTATACACAGAGCTAGTGCTCTGACACATTGCAAAAATGTTTCTAGAAGGCTTCCTGAAATAAAAATTATTATACGATTTTAAAATCGAACGGTTACATCACTTGCTAACCACTTCTTGAATTCTCATCTTTTCTTTGTTGTATTATTGGCCTTGGTCATGACCTTGACCTTTCACCTACACTGGAGGATCAGGTGACCAAGCAAAATCCTTCGAGTCAAAGAAGGATCTATCCTATCCCAGCTCTCGGAGCTAGGTATTGGATTCAGACATAAATGACTGCACAAAATGCTCTTTTGTGATCACCCTGATATAGAACACAAACAAATCTTTTTTTTTTTCGTTTCTTGGGTGTGGGCATCACTGGCAAGGCCAGCATTTATTGCACATCCCTAATTGCCCTTGGGAAGGTGGTGGTGAGCTGCCTTCTTGAACCGCTGCAGTCCGTGTAGTGAGGGTACTTCCATAGTGCTGTTAGGGAAGGAGTTCCAGGATTTTGACCCAGCGACAATGAAGGAACAGCGATATATTTCCAAATCAGGATGGTGTGTGACTTGGAGGGGAACTTGGAGGTGATGGTGTTCCTATGCGCCTGCTGCCCTTGTCCTTCTAGGTGGAAGAGGTCGCAGGTTTGGGAGGTGCTGCCGAAGAAGCCTTGGCGAGTTGCTGCAGTGCATCTTGTAGATGGTACACACTGCAGCCACGGTATGCCGGTGGTGAAGGGAGTGAATGTTTAAGGTGGTGGATGGGGTGCCAATCAAGCGGGCTGCTTTGTCCTGGATGGTGTCGAGCTTCTTGAGTGTTGTTGGAGCTGCACTCATCTAGGCAAGTGGAGAGTATTCCACCACACTCCTGACTTGTGCCTTGCAGATGGTAGAAAGGCTTTGGGGAGTCAGGAGGTGAGTCACTCGCCGCAGAATACCCAGCCTCTGACTTGCTCTTGCAGCCACAGTATTTATGTGGCTGGTCCAATTATGCTTCTGGTCAATGGTGACCCGCCAGGATGTTGATGGTGGGGGATTCGGCAATGGTAATGCTGTTGAATGTCAAGGAGCAGTGGTTAGACTATCTCTTGTTGGAGATGATCATTGCCTGGCACTTGTGTGGCACGAATGTTACCTGCCACTTCTAAACCCAAGCACAGATTGCTTCATTATCTGAAGAGTTGCGAATAGAACTGAAAACTGTGCAATCATCAGCGAACATCCCCACTTTTGACCTTATGATGGAGGGATGGTCATTGCTGAAGCAGCTGAAGATGGTTGGGCCAAGGACACTGCCCTGAGGAAGTCCTGCAGCGATGTCCTGGGGCTGAAATGATTGGCCTCCAACAACCACAACCATCTTCCTTTTTGCTTGGTATAACTCCAGCCCGTGGAGAGTTTTCCCCTTGATTCCCATTGACTTAAGTTTTACTAGGGCTCCTTGATGCCACAATTGGTCAAATGCTGCCTTGATGTCAAGGGCAGTCACTCTCACCTCACCTCTGGAATTCAGCTCTTTTATCCATGTTTGGACTAAGGCTGTAATGAGGTTTGGAACCCAGTGGTCCTGGCATAACCCAAATTGAGCATCGGTGAGCAGGTTATTGGTGAGTAAGTGCCGCTTGATAGCACTGTCGTTGCCACCTTCCATCATTTTGCTGATGATTGAGAGTAGACTGATGGGGCGGTAATTGGCTGGATTGGATTTGTCCTGCTTTTTGTGGACAAGACATACCTGGGCAATTTTCCACATTGTCGGGCAGATGCCAGTGTTGTAGCTGTACTGGAACAGCTTGGCTAGAGGGGCGGCTAGTTCTGGAGCACAAGTCTGCAGCACGACAGCCGGGATGTTGTCGGGGCCCATAGCCTTTGCTGTATCCAGTGCGCTCAGCCGTTTCTTGATATCACGTGGAGTGAATTGAATTGGCTGAAGACTGGCTTCTGTGATGGTGGGGACCTTAGGAGGAGGCCGATATGGATCATCCACTCGGCACTTCTGGCTGAAGATGGTTGCGAACGCTTCAGCCTTGTCTTTTGCACTGACGTGCTGGGCTCCGTCATCATTGAGGATGGGAATATTCATGGAGCCTCCTCCTCCCGTTAGTTGTTTAATTGTTCATCACCATTCATGACTGGATGTGGCAGGACTGTAGAGCTTTGATCTTATCCGCTGGTTGTGTGATTGCTTAACTCTGTCTATAGCATGCTGTTTCCGCTGTTTAGTATGTACGTAGTCCTGTGTTGTAGCTTCACCAGGTTGGCACCTCATTTTTAGGGAGGCCTGGTGCTGCTCCTGGCATGCTCTTCTGCACACTTCATTGAACCAGGGTTGGTCCCCTGGCTTGATGGTAATGGTGGAGTGAAGGATATGCTGGGCCATGAGGTTACAGATTGTGGTGGTACACAATTCTGCTGCTCCTGATGGCCTACAGTGCCTCATGGATGCCCAGCTTTAAGCTGTTAGATCTGTTCTGAATCCATCCCATTTAGCATGGTGGTAGTGCCACACAACACGATGGAGGGTGTCCTCAGTGTGAAGACAGGACTTTGTCTCCACAATCCTGTGCGGTGGTCACTGCTACCAATGCTGTCATGGACAGAAGCATCTGCGACAGGTAGACTGGTGAGGACGAGGTGAAGTAGATTTTTCCCTTGTGTTGGTTCTCTCACCACCTGCTGCAGGTCCAGTGTGGCAGCTATGTCCTTCAGGACTCGACCAGCTCGGTCAGTAGTGGTGCTACCGAGCACTCTTGGTGATGGACATGGAAGTCCCTCACCCAGAGTACGTTCTGTGCCCTTGCTACTCTCAGTGCTTCTTCCAAGTGGTGTTCAACATGGAGGAGTACTGATTCACCAGCTTTTGGGGAGAATAAATTTAATTTATTTTAATTTTTATTCCTCTGTGCTACTTCAATATTTGACATTTATTTAGATTTTAGTGGTTTGACAGGTGCATACTGCAGAGAGGAATTTAACGTGAACATATCAAACCATGTGCTAAAAGAAAATTACACCGTGAATTTTCTGCCATCTTAGAGTATTTAAATAGGGAAAAGCTAGAGACTACCATCATAAAGGAAATTAAAATGTAACTGAAGAATCTTCAAAAAAGTACATATTTTTCTTTTAATTCAGGAGAATGCTGTACTTTTTTGTTTCTTTTCGAAGTGTATTGATGGATTTATTTGCAAGTAGCGAAAATAAAACACCTACAAATCAATATTAAGTCATTAATACTCATTACCAAATCCAAAAGTAAAGAACATTTTCTCAGTCTGATCTTTGCATTAAAATAAATTCAGAGAATGAATATGAGAAATAATTTTTAAATATTGATGTACTTTCAAGAGCTGTAATTTTGTAGAAATCAGTATTATTGACAACTCTTCCAAGAGCTGACTGGCAGCAACAACTTGTGTTTCAGCTATCTTTTCTTGTTGAATGTATCATATATACAACTTCATATATAAATATAACTCATCCTCATAGTAACCTGGACGTTATAGACCATTAATAGCCTTTGAATGAAACTGGTTTTAAAAGCATGTTGACCCTTCCTCTTGTTATTATCTTGACCATAGATCCTGAAATACTACTGCATTAACGTAACATTTCAAAAGTATGACAAAACCTGCTAGCTGTACATACCTAACAAACTTTTTTCTAACAGACGTTTCATTTTTATATCAAATTTTGGGAAATGTTGTCTTAAAGGTATACAAATTGTATTTATTTACCCAAAAGTAGTTTACAAGACTGAGGAGCCAGCATACAGAACCATTGGTACGAATTTAAAATGGCTTCACTCCCCTGTACCAAATTGTAATAACTTTCTGGCATTTCCTGGAAGGCTACTTTAAATCCTGCTTGTGGCAAAGATGTCCTCAGTAATGCCCACAGGGAATGACAGAACATACTTTCTGGATAAACACCTTGGGGGGAAAAATTGAGTCGCCCCCCCTTTGGGGCGCTAACTTCGCCGGGCCTGAAAAAATGAGTGCCCCCGTGGCCGAAATTCACCGGTAGCACCCCAAGAGGGAGGTGGTGTGCTACTGGAAGAGCCCTGCCTCCCTCTTGGGGTGCTACAAGTGAATATTGCGGCGCTATGTGCCGCGGTACTGCAGGCCATCCTCCCCTTATTAAAGGGGAGGGGCCCAGCGCAGCGTGATCCGGGGCCTAGCTGGGCCACCAGGTGATCGGAGTGTCGGGCTCACGGAGCGCAGTCGGCACTCTGCGGGGGGACTGCAGAGGAGGCTGGGGACGGCAGAGGGGGCAGGTGCTGGCAGGCGGCCAGCAACAAAAATGGCCGCCCGATACCTCCCCTTTAATTTGCGCCACCCCGGCTGCAGGTAGACACCCCCTGATCCCGTCAGACATAGCGTCCGGTGGTAAGTCAGGGGGCGCTACCGAAGATTGCTGCCGGGGCGCGAGCGGGGCGCTGTGCATGGCCATGACGTCATCGCCGGCAGCGCAGCGCTGCGGGGCGTTAATGGTTACCGCCGCCGCTAACTTCCCGCTGAATTTCGCGGGAAGCGTTGGCGGTGCCCCGCCCGGGCGCTAGTTGCTTTGCGCCCCGTTAGCGCCCTCTTAGGGCGATAACAGGAGATGCAAAGCAAACACATTTTTAGGCCCTTGTTACTGAAGTTAGTGTTGCTGCATTTCCATATCATAGTAAAGGAACACACACTTTTGAAACCGACTTAATGACTGTTGTTCAAAATATTAGTATTTGAAATATATGAAGCTCAGAGAAATATGCTGAAAATGCTCAGCGGGTTGGTCAACATCTTAAATAGAAAGATTAACATTTTGGATGGGATTCTCAATCAGCTCCTCTTTCTTTGCAAGGGCCAATTATATGATCATGGTGAGACCACTGCGCTTCAGGTGCTGTGCCTGCTGACACTACAATGCAAGGTCAGCTCATTTACATTATATCATGGTGCACAGCAGATGAGGTGAAGGGTCAGGGGTAATGGGCAGGTCATCTGGTACTCACAACTGTAAAAGGGCAGACGTTAAAGCTGCTCTGCTACAGAAGGGGAATAATGGCTGGAACAAGGTCATGAGGTAGAATGCTACCATGTTCCAGCTTTGGAGATCAGGCTGCAGGAAGGTCTACAGAGGAGGAATGGAGGGACATCCTCCAGCGAAGAGCAGTGCCAAATAAGTCTGAACATTGCTGAAAGATTCAATGCTGTCTCATTTGTGGCCAGATCCTAGGAGCAGGTGAGGAAGAAATTCGCCAGTCTCCAAAACATTGCCAAGGTAAGCATGCACACAATTTACAATCTTGCCTAACATTGCATGTTAACAGCGCTTGACTATGCTTGGTACAGGAAGAAGGAGCAGGAGGGGAGCAGGTGCGAAGAGCGAGCAGGTTGGCTGGCCAGCTTGTGCTGCCCTTCAGCTATGGAGCTGAGGGATTCCGACCTCGAGGGACCACCTACAAACAGTTTGATAGCTCACTTTCAGCATTTCATGCAGTGTGCTCCAAGAAGCCTGTAAATTTTGGGAACATCTATGCAGTGGGTGTAAGAACATAAGAAATAGGAGCAGGATTAGGCCATATGGCCCCTCGAACCTGCTCCGCTATTCAATAAGATTATGGCTGATCTACCTCAACTCCACTTTCCCGCCCTATCCCCATATCCCTTGATTCCTTTAGTGTCAAAAATCTATCAATCTCAGTCTTGAATATACTCAATGACTGAGCATGCACAGCCCTCGGGGTAGAGAATTCCAAAGATTCACAACACTCTGATTGAAGAAATTTCTCCTTATCCCAGTCCTAAATGGCCGACCCCTTATCTTGAGACTATGACCCCTAGTTCTACACTCTCCTGCCAGGGGCAACAGCCTCTCAGAATTTTATACGTTTCAATGAGTTCACCTCTCATTTTTCTAAACTCTGGAGAATATAGGCAAATTCTACTCAATCTCTCCTCATAGGACCACCCTCTCATCCCAGGAATCAATCTGGTGAACCTTCGTTGTACCGCCTCTAAAGCAGAAGTATATCCTTCCTCAGATAAGGAGACCAAAACTGTACACAGTGTAATACAGCATTGCAAGTTTACATAGGCAATTGCCATTATAAGGAAAGGACATGCATTGATATAGTGCCTCAGGATGTCCCAAAGACCTTCATAGTCAATTAATTACTTTTTGAAGTGTTGTCACTGTTGTTATGTAGGCAAACGCAGCAGCAAATTTGCGCACAACATGTTTCCACAAACAACAATGAGATAAATGACCAATTAATCTATTTTTAGGTGTTTGCTGAGGGATAAATTTCAGCCAAACACTGGGAAAAACTGGCCGCTCTTCTTGTCACTCCATGTGCAATGCCACAGAAGAGATATAAATACAATTGGCAGTTTTAGTTTGGAAGAAAGATATGCCTTCTCAGGGCCCTCCCTCCTTGGCTACATCTGGACTGAAATGTAAACTTTGTCAACCAACAACAATAACTTGCATTTAACATAGTAAAACTACCCAAGGCGCTTTACAGGAGCATAATCAGACAAAGATTGACACCGAGCTAAAGAAGGAGATGCTAGGACGGATGACTAAAAACTTGGTCAAAGAGGTAGGTTTTAAGGAGCATCTTAAAGAAGGAGTGAGAGGTAGAGAGGCGGAGAACCACAGCCAATTCTGCCATAATGTACTGTTCATAAACTACTTGATTCCTGGTCCAGTATTATAGGAGAATCTACAGGGGTACTCACACTGTCAAATCATTGTGTTCAGGTTACTTATTTGCAGAAGATAATTACACAGAAGCAGAAACACACACTAAAAAATCAGCAGTATAATACTGCCGCAGTACAAAAACTGATTCATAAACAATAAGAGGCTTGAATCTTTAGAAATTCATTTTCAATAGCTTTTCAATTGAGTCTCTGGTGAACCATCATATGGTGAAGACTCCACAAAGCCCCTCCAGGCTGCTTTTGTTGGAACAAGCAGTTGTAGGAGTGAACTAAAGATCCTAGAAAAACGCCAACGTTCTTATAAGCTTTTCTGGGATTCCAAAGGCAGCCTCCCTCTGTAGATCACACAGTTCCCTCATAATGATATTAGTCATGCATAAGATGTGAACAGCAGTGCCTTGGCTGCTTGTTGAAGTTTTTGCTCTTGGCACCTGACCATTTGGAATCTGTGATATGGATCCGCAAGTTTGTATGTTTCAAAGACAAAGTAATTTCTGATGCTATTAAGTTCAGAATAGAGGCAACAACAGCATGATGGAGAACTGGCTAGACCAGATGGCCCCCACAGGATATATGGAGCTATCTAGACAGTTTTGTATATTTGTATCTTTCAACACCAAACCAAATTTGTCTCTCAACACCAAAACAAAACTCCATCTCAGCACTTTCTAATTGAAGTCAGTTTTAAAACCCATTGCTCTGACAAAAGGCGTTAAAAATTCTAATAGAAACTTTTCTCTAAGGCAAAACTGAGCTCTGCTTTCATAACAAGAATGTTGAACACAAATCTGTTGAAGATTTCTGATTAATTCTTTAAAAATTATAAACACATTTTAATCAGTAAACATAGTAATTTTCAATTGACCCACAAAGTGATAAATGGAATTTTTTAAAAAAATTCGTTCATGGGATGTCGGCGTCACTGGCAAGGCCAGCATTTATTTCCCATCCTTAATTGCCCTTGAGAAGGTGGTGGTGTGCTGCCTTCTTGAACTGCTGCAGTCCATATGGTGAAGGTACTCCTACAGTGCTGTTAGGGAGGGAGTTCCAGGATTTTGACCCAGCGACGATGAAGGAACAGCGATGTACTTCCAAGTCAGGATGGTGTGTGACTTGGAGGGGAACTTGCAGGAGGTGGTGTCCCATGCGCCTGCTGCCCTTGTCCTTCTAGGTGGTAGAGGTCGCGGATTTGGGAGGTGCTGCCGAAGAAGCCTTGGCGAGCTGCTGCAGTGTATCTTGTAGATGGTGCACCAGCCACGGTATGCCGGTGGTGGAGGGAGTGAATGTTTAAGGTGGTGGATGGGGCACCAATCAAGCAGGCTGCTTTGTCCTGGATGGTGTCGAGCTTCTTGAGTGTTGTTGGAGCTGCACTCATCCAGGCAAGTGGAGAGTATTCCATCACACTCCATACTTGTGCCTTGTAGATGGTGGAAAGGCTTTGGGGAGTCAGGAGGTGAGACACTCACTGCAGAATACCTAGCCTCTGATCTGCTCTTGTTGCCACAGTATTTATGTGACTGGTCCAGTTAAGTTTCTGGTCAATGGTGACACCCAGGAAGTTGATGGTGGGGGATTAGGCAATGGTAATGCCGTTGAATGTCAAGTTGCGGTGGTTAGACTCTCGCTTGTTGGAGATAGTCATTGCCTGGCACTTGTCTGCCACGAATGTTAGCTGCCACTTATCAGCCCAAGCCTGAATGTCGTCCAGGTCTTGCTGCATGCGGGCATGGACTGTTTCATTATCTGAGGAGTTGTGAATGGCACTGAACACTGTCCAGTCATCAGCGAACATCCCCACTTCTGACCTTATGATGGAGGGAAGGTCATTGATGAAGCAGCTGAAGATGGTTGGGCCAAGGACACTGCCCTGAGCAATGTCCTGGGGCTGTGATAATTGACCTCCAACCACCACAACCATCTTCCTTTGTGCAAGGTATGACTCCAGCCAGTGGACAGTTTTCCCCCTGATTCCCATTGACTTCAGTTTTACTAGGGCTCCTTGATGCCACACTCGGTCAAATGCTGCCTTGATGTCAAGGGCAGTCACACTCCCCTCACCTCTGGAATTCAGCTCTTTTGTCCATGTTTGGACCAAGGCTGTAATGAGGTCTGGAGCCAAGTGGTCCTGGCGGAACCGAAACTGGGCATCGGTGAGCAGGTTATTGGTGAGTAAGTGCTGCTTGATAGCACTGTCGATGACACCTTCCATCACTTTGCTGATGATTGAGAGTAGACTGATGGGGTGGTAATTGGCTGGCTTGGATTTGTCGTGCTTTTTGTGGACAGAACATACCTGGGCAGTTTTCCACATTGTCGGATAGATGCCAGTGTTGTTGCTATACTGGAACAGCTTGGCTAGAGGTGCGGCTAGTTCTGGAGCACAAGTCTTCAGCACGATAGCCGGAATGTTGTCGGGGCCCATAGTCTTTGCTGTATCCAGTGCGCTCAGCTGTTTCTTGATATCACGTGGAGTGAATTGAATTGGCTGAAGACTGGCTTCTGTGGTGGTGGGGACCTCAGGAGGAGGCTGATATGGATCATCCACTCGGCACTTCTGGCTGAAGATGGTTGCAAACCCTTCAGCCTTGTCTTTTGCAATCATGTGCTGGGCTCCACCATCATTTAGGATGGGGATATTCATGGAGCCTCCTCCTCCTGTTAGTTGTTTAATGGTCCACCACCATTCACAACAGGTGTGGCAGGACTGCAGAGCTTTGATCTGATCCGTTGATTGTGGGATCACTTAGCCCTGTCTATAGCAAGCTGCTTTCACTTTTTAGCATGCATGTAGTCCTGTGTTGCAACTTCCCCAGGTTGGCACCTCATTTTTAGGTACGCCTGTTGCTTCTCCTCGCTTGCTCTTTTACACTCCTTATTGACCAGGGTTGGTCTTGTGGTTTGCTGGTAATGGTCGAGTGAGGGATATGCCGGGCCATGAGGTCACACATTGTGGTGGAATACAATTCTGCTGCTGCTGATGGCCCACAGCGCCTCATGGATACCCAGTTTTGAGCTGCTAGATCTATTATGAATCTATCCCATTTAGCACGGTGGTAGTGCCACACAACACGATAGAGGGTGTCCTCAGTGTGAAGACGGGACTTCATCTCCACAATGACTGTGCGGTGGTCATTGCTTCCAAGGACAGATGCATCTGCGACAGGTAGATTGGTGAGGACGAGGTCAAGTAGGTTTGTCCCTCGTGTTCGTTCTCTCACCACTTGTCGCAGGCCCAGACTTGCAGCTATGTCCTTCAGGACTCGGCCAGTAGTGGTGCTACCGAGCCACTCTTGGTGATGGACATTTAAGTCCCCCACCCAGAATACATTCTGTGCCCTTGCTACCCTCTGTGCTTCTTCCAAGTGGTGCCCGACATGAAGGAGTACTGATCCATCAGCTGAGGGAGGGCGGTAGGTTGTAATCAGCAGGAGGTTTCCTTGCCCATGCTTGACCTGAAGCCATGAGACTTCATGGGGTCCAGAGTCAATGTTGAGGACTCCCAGGGCCACTCCTTCCCGACTGTATACCACTGTGCTGCCGCTGGTGGGACAGGACATACCCAGGGATGGTGATGGAGGAGTTTGGGACATTGGCTGAAAGGTATAATTCTGTGAGTATGACTATTTCAGGGTGTTGTTTGACTAGTCTGTGGGACAGCTCTCCCAAATATTGGCACAAGTCCCCAGATGTTGGTGAGGAGGACTTTGCAGGGTCGACTGGGTAGCCAGCTAGTCCGATTCTTATTATTGTGTTTCGTAGCAGTTTGTTACAACTGAGTGGCTTGCTGGGCCATTTAAGAGTCAACCACATTGCTGTGGGTCTGGAGTCACATATAGGCCAGACCAGACCAGACCAGGTAAGGATGGCAGATTTTCTCCCCTAAAGGGCATTAGTGAACCAGATGGGTTTTTACGACAATCCGATAGTTTTTATGGTCACCATTACTGATACTAACTATTTATTCCAGATTTATTTAATTAACTGAATTTAAATTCCCCAGTTGCCGTGGGATTTGAACTCACGTCTCTGGATCATTAGTCCAGGGCTCTGGATTACTGGTCCATTAACAGAACCACAATGCTACCGTTCCCTGCAGAGTGTCAGGATGGCAGAAGTGGTATTAATTAATTTTTTGCATCATTCTTCAGTAATGGACAATAAAAAATGCTGGACTCAGTCATTTTGGCTCAGAAATCTGTTATATATATCGTATATATATATATATATATATAATATATATATATTTATTCATTAAACATATTTTACATAATAATTCAAAAAAATACAGGACACCTTGACCCAAGAATCCTCTAGAAAATGAGAATAAAAATAATTGAGACTGTGGTTAATATTTTTCTGAGGACTGGAAGATAATGAATGTGGTCAAAAGTTGTAAGCTGTGGAACTGGGAATCGCAGACCAATTAACCTGCTGTCGGTAGTGGGGAAAATTGCTCGAGAGCATTTGGCAAGGTGCTGTCATCTGAAGAGCACGGAGACCATAAAGAGTTGCATGGATTTAGAAGCTGTAGGTGTAACTCACAAATATATTGCATTCTTCAAGTAGGTAACTGAAGGAAACTATTATCAAGAAGGCTAACCATATATTAAAAGAAAAAGAAAGACTTATATTTATATAGCACCTTTCATGACCTCAGGATGTCCCAAAGTGCTTGACAGCCAATGAAATACTTTTGAAGTGTCGTCACTGTTGTAATGTAGGAAATGTAGCAACCAATTTGCACACAGCAAGCTCCCACAAACAGCAATGTGATAATGACCAGATAATCTGTTTTTTAGTGATGTTGATAGAGGAATAAATGTAGGCCAGGACACTGAGGAATAACTCCCCTGCCCTTCTTTAAAATAGTGCCATAGAATCTTTTAAGTCCACCTGAGTCTCATCCGAAAGATGGCACCTCCGACAGTGCAGCACTCCCTCAGCACTGTACTGGAGTGTCAGCCTAGATTTTTGTCCTCAAGTCTCTGGAGTGGAACCTGAACCCACAACCATTCTGACTCAGAGGCGAGAGTGCCACCAACTGAGCCACGGCTGATACACTAGGATGGGCTTCACCAGCATTTGACTAAAATGCAATTTTGAGCACACTGCCTTCAAATGATAGTGATGCTTTCATGGGGATTTAGAGAAAAGTGCTCAGAACTTAAGGCTTTACAGCCTAGAAATGACTGTGGGTGATATTGATAATTTAGTGTATGAACACTTAACAAGTCCATATGACCTTCCCCTCTCGGCTATTTTAACAGGCGTTAATCTGTTTATTTTAAATGGGTTAACACCTCCTTTAAATAGCAGATACAGGAATGTTCTATGAATGTGGTAAGCATTTGTCTGCTATTATTACAAATTGTGGTTATAAAGAGATGCTCACAGAACTTAACTTCTTTTCATTGTAGAGAAGATGACTGAATAGGAGACATGATCTAGGTTTTTATAATGTGGAACAGAATAGACAATGCAAATGCAAACCAGCATTCTTATTAACATGGATTGCGAGTCCAGAACTAGAGAGAGTGAGTAAATTAAGTTTAAAAAATACCTCAAAACATTGTGGGACTACTGAATAGATTCTGAGCAAAAAAAATTACGACTGCATTGATCAGAAATTTTAAGGAAAGAGCTGAATGGAATTAAGGATTACAAGAATAAGCACAGTTAAAGAATTGAATACTGTACATTTTGAACTTGCTGCTTACTGAGTTTCTGGCAACATAGAACCATCATGTTAAGCAAGGCAACCAGGCTAAAATGAGATATATTTATTTATAGTTTTGTTTACTTTACCTATGGGTAGGGAGAATCTTTCCTTGGGAGATGAAAATGGGCTGGGTAAAGTCCCTGATGGATGATCTGTGAAGAAATGGGCTTCTGCAATCTAGAATGAAGATATTGCAAATTGAGATTCACATGAAGCTAAAAAAAAAATCAAATCCTACATTATTATGTAATCTAGGAGACTGCGATAATATCTATATTTTTGTTATTGTCAAAAGTGAGCTTAAACTGTTCAGGGTTTTCAAACTGGACACCAGCTATTTTCATATGATCCTACTTAAATAGCACCATCTACAGCAATTCAGCAGCATCTACTCATTTATCAAATATATTTTCTGCACCCTCTGCCAGAATCCAGTACTAAACTTTAACACCATTTTTTTTTTATTCGTTCATGGGATCTGGGCGTCGCTGGCAAGGCCAGCATTTATTGCCCATCCCTAATTGCCCTTGAGAAGGTGGTGGTGAGCCGTCTTCTTGAACCGCTGCAGTCCGTGTGGTGAAGGTACTCCCACAGTGCTGTTAAGTAGGGAGTTACAGGATTTTGACCCAGCGATGATGAAGGATCGGCGATATAATTCCAAGTCAGGATGGTGTGTAACTTAGAGGGGAACTTGGAGGTGGTTGTGTTCCCATGCGTCTGCTGCCCTTGTCCTTCTAGGTGGAAGAGGTCGCGGGTTTGGGAGGTGCTGCCGAAGAAGCCTTGGCGAGTTGCTGCAGTGCATCTTGTAGATGGTATACACTGCAGCCACGGTGCGCCAGTGGTGGAGGGAGTGAATGTTTAAGGTGGAGGATGGGGTGCCAATCAAACGGGCTGCTTTGTCCTGGATGGTGTCGAGCTTCTTGAGTGTTATTGGAGCTGCACTCATCCAGGCAAGTGGAGAGTATTCCATCACACTCCTTACTTGTGCCTTGTAGATGGTGGAAAGGCTTTGGGGAGTCAGGAGGTGAGACACTCTCCACAGAATACCTAGCCTCTGACCTGCTCTTGTTGCCACAGTATTTATGTGGCTGGTCCAGTTAAGTTTCTGGTCAATGGTGACCCCCAGGATGTTGATGGTGGGGGATTCAGCGATGATAATGCCGTTGAATGTCAAGTTGTGGTGGTTAGACTCTCGCTTGTTGGAGATAGTCATTGCCTGACACTTGTGTGGCGCGAATGTTAGCTACCACTTATCAGCTCAAGCCTGAACGTCGACAAGGTCTTGTTGCATGCGGGCATGGACTGCTTCATTACCTGCAGATAAGGCCATCTCTGACTATTTCTTCGTATCGCTCTCTACCCACATCCCCCTTCCACCCCCCCGCAACCCTACCTCCTTCTGTGTCCTCCCTGGAATAAACTCTCTCCCAACTCTCTTACAACTGCACTTATGAAATCCCAACTATCCAGTAGCTGGCCCTCCATTTACCATGACATTTCTGCAGCTACCGATCTGCTCAACCACACCCTCACCACCACCTTTGATGCCCTAGTCCCTACTAAAACAATTACCCTCTCTCACCCTGGCCACTCCCCCGATACGGCCCTCATCTTCGCTCCCTTAAGTCCAAGGGACGCAGACTTGAATGGATATGGTGGACAACTGGTTTAGCCATTCACCACCAGACCTGACTGGACTACATAAAGCATTATGATGTCCTACTCTCGACTGCCAAAATTGCTCATTATTCCAGAATCATTCTGGAATGCAAAGATAAACCCCAGCTCCTATTCTCTACTGCTAATCGTCTTCTTAAACCCCTCTCCTCTGTCTCCTCCACCCTCACCTCTGATAACAAGTGTGAGGAGCGCATGGACTTCTTTGTCTCTAAGATTGAGACCATCCATTCAGCTGCCTCTGCCACTTCCCTTCCTTCCCCTAGCCCACCGGGCCAAACTTCCTCTAAGGTTCCCCCTGCCCTAGCTCTGAACTCACATCTTTCTCCAATTTCTCTCCAATCTCCCCTCATGACCTCTCTGCGCTCATCTTGTCCATGAGACCCACCTCCTGCTCCCTCGACCCTATTCCCAGCAAACTGCTGACCACCCAACTTCCTTTTCTGGCTCCCATGTTAGCTGATATTGTTAACGGTTCTCTCTCCTCAGGTACTGTCCCCTCTCCCACAAATCTGCTGTCATCACCCCTCTCCTCAAAAAACAACCCTTGATCCCTCCATCCTTGCAAACTACCGCCCTATCTCCAACCTCCCTTTCCTCTCCAAAGTCCTTGAATGTGTTGTCGCCTCCCAAATTCGTGCCCATCTTTCCCACAATTCCATGTTTGAATCCCTCCAATCAGTTTCCGCCCTTGCCACAGTACCGAAACGGCTCTCATCAAAGTCACAAATGACATCCTTTGTGACTGTGACAAAGGTAAACTATCCTTCATCGTCCTTCTTGACTTGTCTGCAGCCTTTGACATGGTTGACCACTCCATCCTCCTCCAACGCCTCTCCACCGTCATCCAGCTGGGTGGGACTGCACTCGCCTGGTTCCATTCTTATCTATCTAATTGTAACCAGAGAATCACCTGCAACGGCTTCTCTTCCTGCTCCCACATCATTACCTCTGGTGTCCCCCAAGGATCTATCCTTGGCCCCCTCCTATTTCTTATCTACATGTTGCCCCTTGGTGACATCATCCGAAAACACAGTGTCAGTTTCCACATGTACGCTGACGACACCCAGCTCTACCTCACTACCTCTTCTCTCGACCCCTCTGCAGTCTCAAAATTGTCAGACTGCTTGTCCGACATACAGTTCTGGATGAGCAAAAATTTTCTCCAATTAAATATGGGGAAGACCGAAGCCATTGTTTTTGGTCCCCGCCACAAACTCCGTTCATTAGCCATTGACTCCATCCCTCTCCCTAACATCTGTCTGAGGCTGAACCACACTGTTCGCAACCTTGGTGTCATAGTTGATCCTGAAATGAGCTTCCGACCACATATCCGCAGCACAACAAAGACCGCCTAATTCCACCTCCGTAACATCGCCTGTCTCCGCCCTTGCCTCAGCTTATCCGCTGCTGAAACCCTCATCCATGCCTTTGTTACCTCTAGACTTGACTGTTCCAATGCACTCCTGGCTGGCCTCCCACATGTCCACCCTACGTAAACTTGAGGTTATCCAAAACTCAGCTGCCTGTGTCCTAACTCGCATCAAGTCCCGTTTGCACATCTCCCCTGTGCTCGCTGCCCTACATTGGCTCCTGGTTAAGCAGCGCCTCGATTTCAAAATTCTCATCCTTGTTTTCAAATCCCTCCATGGCCTCACCCCTCGCTATCTCTGTAATCTCCTTCAGCCCCACAACCCCCCGAGATATCTGTGCTCCTCTAATTCTGCCCTCTTGAGCATCTCTGATTATAATCGCTCAACCTTTGGTGGCCGTGCCTTCTGTTGCCTAGGCCCTAAGCTCTGGAATTCCCTGCCTAAACCTCTCCGCCTCACCACCTCTCTTTCCTCCTTTAAGACGCTCCTTAAAACCTACCTCTTTGACCAAGCTTTTGGTCACCTTCCCTAATTTATCCTTATGTGGCTCGGTATCAAATTTTTTGTCTTAAAATACTCCTGTGCAGCGCCTTGGGATGTTTTACTACCTTAAAGGTGCTATATAAATACAAGTTGTTGTTGTTGTTGTTCATTATCTCTGGAGTTGTGAATGTCGCTGAACACTATGCAGTCATTAGCGAACATCCCCACTTCTGACCTTACGTTGGAGGGAAGGTGATTGATGAAGCAGCTGAAGGTGGTTGGGCCGAGGACACTGCCCTGAGGAACTCTTACAGTGATGTCCTGGGGCTGTGATGATTGACCTTCAACCACCACAACCATCTTCCTTTGTGCTAGGTATGACTCCAGCCAGTGGAGGGTTTTCCCCCCGATTCCCATTGACTTCAGTTTTACTAGGGCTCCTTGATGCAACACTCGGTCAAACGCTGCCTTGATGTCAAGGGCAGTCACTTTCACCTCACCTCTTCAATTCAGCTCCTTTGTCCATTTTTGGACCAAGGCTGTAATGAGATCGGGAGCTGAGTGGTCTTGGCAGAACCCAAACTGGGCATCAGTGAGCAGGTTATTTGTGAGTAAGTGCCGCTTGATCGCATTGTCGATGACGCCTTCCATCACTTTGCTGATGATTGAGAGAAGACTGATGGGGCGTTAATTGGCCGGATTGGATTTGTCCTGCTTTTTGTGGACAGGACATACCTGGGCAGTTTTCCACATTGTCGGGTAGATGCCAGTGTTGTAGCTGTACTGGAACAGCTTGGCTAGAGGCGCGGCTAGTTCTGGAGCACAAGTCTTCAGCACGACAGCCGGGATGTTGTCGGGGCCCACAGCCTTTGCTGTATCCAGTGCGCTCAGCTGTTTCTTGATATCACGTGGAGTGAATCGAATTGGCTGAAGACTGGCTTCTGTGGTGGTGGGGACCTCAGGAGGAGGCCGATATGGATTATCCACTGGGCACTTCTGGCTGAAGATGGTTGCAAATGCTTCAGCCAGCTGCAGAGATTTATGCTATAGAAAACTTAATTTTGTTGTAACTTCACTTTGGCTTGGTATTTTCAAATTGGCTAAAATTCTGGAGCTTGCAGCTTCAAATAGAAGTGGTCTGGGAGTTTCCATTTCCACTGGGAAATTTTATTTAAAGACCATCAACAGCACAATATGGGGTTTCCAATGGGATTGACATGGTCTATGATAGATTGATGGAAGAGGATGAAGAGGAAGAGGCTTGGTCGAGAAGCCAGATGAATGAAACAGCACTGGAGAAGAGCCAGATCCCCCCAGAGATACCCTTTGAGCCGATTGTGTAGACCATCATGATCCTTTTTAAACATCTCTTTAGAGTTATGCTTCCAGGGGCTGCATTTCACACCAAAGCCCTGAAAGAGCTTTGCACCCTCCTACAGGGCACACTGCAGATGGTCTCAAGAACAAGGAGAACACTCACAGTAGCAGAGAAAGTGCCAAGCTTGTTACATTTTTATGCTATAAGCTCGTTCCAGGGAGCTACTTATGCCAGAATAGTCCATTTGCAGTGTATTCATGCATAAAGCAGGTGACCAATGTCTTGTGTGTCAGGCCAGCTCAGTTCAGCTCCTTTGACAGGCAGATATAAGTGAGCGGTAAATTAACTTTTATGGAATTGCAGGTTTTTCAAGAGTTCTTGGGGCTATCGACTACACTTTGCTGATATGAGCCCTGACTGCTAATCCTCACCATTGAATCGACTTGAAGAGATTTCACTCCTTGAATCTGCAACTGGTGTGAGGCTTCAGGCACAGCTTCCTTCATGTTAATGTTGTGTTTTTCGGGAACTTCCATGACTCATTTATCCTGTGACAATATGGTGTCCCTGCTCTTTTAAAATCAAGGGTAAGTCACAGTATGGCTACTTGCTGACAATGGTTGCCCAATACTCCCATTACTCTTGGCACCATTGTAGGCACCAACCAGTGCAGCAGAGGTGCGTGACAATGAAGTTCATATCTCCGCACGTCTTGGGATTGAGCAAGCAATCGATTTGCTGGAAGGAAAAATCAGGTGCCTGGACGGGCCAGCTGGCTCATTGCAGTGCTCTCTTAGTACCGTGATGCGAATTGTAATAGGCTGCGGCGCTCTTCATAATTTTGGTCTGCAAAAAGGCCGACAGATTGGCATCCCCAAGGCAGAGGCTGAAACTCTTGAGAACTAGCAGTTCTCAATGACGACACTTAGTTTGGACAAAGTGTCGAAGTTTTACTTGAGACTGAATCCACCCACTCTGCAATCTTTTGTTAACCTCCGCCTGTTCAGTGGTACAGCGAGAAGGGAAATGGTGAACTAGGAAGTGCGTCTCATACTTGCAACCGGTTTCAGGTAACTTCTGGCTAAGGAATTGTCAATCAAGTTAGACTTCAAATGCACCAGGATGGCCGAGTCTGATCCTGTCTAAAGCCATTCAACTACTTTCAGCTAATTAAACAGGAGCCCTGGTGAGACCGACCTCACAGGTACCGGCCCTTTAAAGCTCTCGTACACTAGCAAATGAAATTAAATAGAGTAAATATAGGAAAATCACAGCCTTGTGATAAATATCAATTATTTCTATCACTTGGGTATGCTTTGGGTCTTCTCTTACTTGCTGATTGACAGGACAAGATAACTTTTATTCCCGATTAAATTAAATAAAAGTATCAAATCCTGGAAAATACACAGCCGATAAGTCAGTAACTGTAGAGAGAAAAAAGAACTTAATATTTTGGGTGTAACCGATATCAGAAATTTTATGTTAGGTTGTCTTGTCTATTTTTCTTTCTACAGATGCTGCCTGATCTGTGTATTTCCAGCATTTTCTGTTTCAGACTTCCAGAATTTTCAGTTTTTCTATTCGTTTTTAGTTCTCTTCCATATAGCTGGCCTCAGTCTTGCATCTTTCCTCGAATGTATTTAGACATCAAGGTAGGAAAGTGACCCAAAATCACACTTATTAAAGAGCTATCAGCTATTGACATTCGAGCCCTGCTCCATATAAAGCATATTCCATCCAGACAGGCTGTTCCCAGCAAGCGGCAGCCAATTTAAAGTGGCCACAATACTGGCACAGCTACAACTCCCCTCTCTCCCCTTTCCACACCCAGCCCCCTTCACCACCCCCACCCACAGGACAGAACTCCAATCTCGCACTTTCAATACGCAATTATAATGCCACAATATGGTGCCAGGTCAATTAATTTACCATTTTGTGGATTTGAATTCAATTCTTAATACTAATATTATTACAAAATATTCAACCTTTTGGGCATAACCCAATGAAAAATCTTTCCTGCAACTCTTTGTTGTTTCTGGCAGGTTGAAAATGTAATTGGTATTTGACATTTTGATTTTCCTTGAAGTTATCATTCCAGCTCAGTTTGTGGTCAGGAAACTCAGATTAGTGCCCTGCCATTGCACCATAGTGGCTCTTTGATCGAGTTCAGATGAATCAGCAGAAAGCAATATAATTGCTGCCACGCAGCCTTCATGCAGCTTTCATATATCTTTTAGTTTTAGAAAATTCAAGGGCACTTTTCAGGAAAATCTCATTCCACTCGTGCCTTTAAATGAAAGAAAAATTGCAAATATAAAATCTAACCTGAATATGGCAGTTTGAATACTTGTACAGCTCCCAGGCTTTTTGCCTTTTGAAGCCCCCGACCCCATCGTCATTCACCGCCTCCCATCCCTGACATTCCCCAGTACAGTTCATAGTTTTGCACCCTAATTTCTGAGAAACAGATGTGAGTGCATCTGTTGCATGATTGGTCTTCTCGTCCAGTGCGAGATCTAGCTTCACCATGCTCAGCAGTGCTGCGCCTCCTACTACTCCAGGATCATCCTAAAGGATAAGGACCCTCCATGACAAACTACATCCTCAAACTTCCTGACTCTGCCCTCGCCCTCAATTCTAAGACCATGTGTGAGGAGCTCATGAGTTTTGCATCTCCAAGATTGAGATCATCTGTGCAGTAGTCTCAGTTGCTACCTCCTGCTCCTCTCCAACCCAAGCCCCTCATTCATGCTACCTTTGACCCCCTCTGTCATTCTGAAGCATCTCCTTATCATCCCCTTATTAAACGCACTTCTTCCATGAGACATACCTTCCATTCCCCCAATTTTCTCCTCACCCAATACCTCAACTTTTCAGGTCTCTATGTTTGCCAACATTTTTAATGATTCCCATTCCTCAAACACTGACCTTCTTCCATTCAAAACCACCATCATCACTCTCTCCTCAAAAATCCTACCTTTGACCCATCTGTCTGGTAAACTGCTGCTTCATCTCTAACTTTCCTTTTCTTTTAAGGCCCTTGAATTATGTCATCATTGCCTCCCACAACTCCGTGTTCAAAACCCTTCAGTCTAGTGTCTTCTCATAGCGCCAAGACTGCCAATGATAACCTTTGTGACTGTGGCACTTAATCTGTCCTCGGCCTCATCTGCCTCTCTGCAGTGTTAGACAAAGTTGACAATGCCATACTTGTCCACCGTGTCTTCTTTGTGGGATCAGCTCAGTGGAACTGCCTTGTAGTTTTACTCCTCCCTGTACCAATGCAGACAACTCAGTTTCAGCAATGGCTTGTCTTCACAATCCTGCATGGTGACTTCTGAGATCCACAAGGATCTATCCTTGGCCTCTGCTCTTCTAATCTACACCCTGCTCTCAGTGACATAATCTAGGCACTGGGTCAGCTTCTGTATGTATGCTGAAGACACCAAGCTCTACCTCTTCACCCTGCCCTCAACCCTCCAGCCTGTGATTAGCTGTGCTGCCAGGCTGTAAGCTGTGGACAGGCCAGAAGTTCCTTCACCAAAAACATTGCTCCCATGACAATGGACTCCATCATTATCTTTGGCTATTTGCGCAGGCTGAATCAGACTGTGCGTAACCTCAGTGTTTTATTCGATCTGAAGTTAGGCTTCAACACTCATATTCCATCTATTGCTAAGAACATTAACTTCCAATTTGCAATATTGACTACTTCTGCCTTTACCTCCAACCCACCAGCACCAAAACTGTTCATACCTTTATCACCGCTAGACTGAATTGCTCCAACACCCTCTAACCTTCCTTACCAGTCTCCCATCTTTCACCCTCCATAAACGTCAACTTGTCCAAAACTAGGCTGCCAGAATCTTGGTCCAACACTAAGTCCTGCTTGCCCATCACCCTCCCCCTTGCTGTCCTAAACTGGTGTCCTATGTTCGGGTCAAAGTTAGGGTTAGGGTTAAGGCTCAGTGTTCATTTCTTTCTTATTCTGTCAAGCACCTTTAAACGTCTTTCTATATTAAAGGCATATTAATAATAGACCGAGCAAACTATTCATCCAGCAACAGAACACATTTCAGAATGACAGCTGCATGGGCCGCTGGTGCTCTTTTCAATATTTTCATTTGATGTCAACAGAAGCGAACATTAAGCAAGGTTCGAATGGAAGTGCTCCCATCAACACTCTATGGTTTTTTCTCCCTACTTTAACTCAATGATGGGCATAATACTGGATTGGCAGATACATCAGAAATACACAGTGCCAGAAGAATTGTGTTGAGAAGGTTTTTAAAATTTGAAGAAAGCTTTACAGAAACTGTATTATCTAAACTAAACTAATCTGTCTATTATGTACATTTATTTACCATGAAGATTCTTTTTAAATTTTGAAATGTGTTATTTTCAGAATCTGACTGACTCCCTGTAGGTAAAAGTCCTACAGAAAATGGAATCCAGTAGACAAAGATCTCAGGAATGAATGCAGCGTTTGAGATTAATATGTGAAAATCAGCAGACTGTTTTGCCTCTTGGGCTTTATAGCACAGTTTCCCAAATGCAATGACACAAGTGGTTTGAACACCATCTGACTGTGCCTGGAAGTTAAGGTCAGTTTTCAGTCAGGATGAGAAGTCCTGCCAGTTGAATGTAATTTTGTTGCAAGGGTCGTAAATAACCTTTACATCAGGACTTCAAGGGACAAACCTTTCCAATTACACAGATGCAATGAATATACTGCCTTGGCAAAGAAGTACTGTGCAATTTACAAAGTGGAATCACATAAAAAAAGACACATTTTAATAATGCTAACTGCTCAATAACACTTACCAAAGTGACCAAATCTTTTTCATTAATAGGAACACTGGCAGACTAATACTGAGTAACCCCAACTTATGTCAAACCAAGTGACAAACTAACAAAATCATTGATCATCAATCTCTCTCCATTTTTTATTACTGTTAGTTGAGACAGGAGATGATGGCAACAATATATTTTCACTCAGCTTTTGTGACAGATCAGTGTGTCGAGCCAAATACAGAGAACAGAAGTTGCCTGTGCTGATACTGGAGACTGAGCAGTAGAATGCATTTGTTAGTATAATGCCTGGAAATCGAAAATTATTCCTGACTACACCACAGTTTTTAAAGCTTAAGGATACTCTGTCAGGCATAATGTGGCTAAACACGCTCTCATCTGCAATAAGGCTGCACCTAATAGCATAGTGTCAACTTGCGTGTAAGATTGCAATTAATCAGGAATCTTAGACTAAAATTTATTTAACACCCTATAAGATTTACAGAAAGCAACCAGCGTATTTTCAGTGACAACAGCACAAGTTAAACAAAAGAAACATTATTTAATGAATGGAATTCAGCAGCATGCTTACATAGTGCGCTGCTGCTGCTATCACTAGAGATAAGACAAAGGTCAGTGGCTGCAATTCCCCACAAGGTGAGTTCCTTATCTTGGTCGTGCTGAAGGGGAAAATCACCAAATAGTTGCTAAGTTCTCTCCCACAGGAAGGTTGGTAAAATCAATGGGCATGTCACCAGAAGGCAGCCCGGCGAGATATCTCCTCTCAGTGGGGCCAAGGTACAGGCCCCTAATTATACTTTTGGTTGTGTGATGGTGTGAGGCACAGAGGGACTAAAAGAATGGAGAATGGAAAGGAGAATTGGGAAAAGATGGAATCTTTTTAAGAATTGATGTGTGATATCTTTGCGGATGACTGTATAAAGCAAACCATAAAAATTCGTAAAAGTTCATTATCACAGGTGATTTATTGAAAAGAAGTCACAATAATACACACATTAAGTGACAGCATGTGCTTGTTTCTTGTCATTTACTTAATATTGTCCCATAGCAGGAAATGCCTGGGGTTTAATCTAATTCTCCACATATGGCTGCAAACTAATTATCCTACTGGGACATGTTAAGCGTTTCATTTCTTTCAATAATTCAGTAATTGTGGAGAGCTGAATAAATCTCATAAAATCTACTGGGATACAGTAGATCCCACTGACGGTCAGCTCTGACTAGATTGAATCCTGCTTAAGATTACATTGTTGATTGTAACGTCCAAAATCAAAGTCAACTGCAACTTTCTACAGTCAAATTTCCCATCAGTTCAACATTTGTTGACAATTGTTGTCCAATTGTATTTAACATCAGTTAATTCCTTGTCCCTTTCTCACATCACAAGAACAGTATGAATAGAGTCTTCATGGCAACAAATTAAATCATTAGGTTGTGGAGAAAGGCTCAAATGACTAAACTTTGCTGGAGCAAACACTGACGTGGGACTTGGTACAAGTACTCAAAATAATGTAGAGGAGTTAAAAATAAACAAGTTGTTTTGATTGAACACCAACTAAAGGATACAAAATTAATGTGTTGAGCAAGGTTAGAGATTAGAAAGAAACACTTTTCCCACCACACGATGAGGAGCGAGCAAACTGGCATTGATATAGCACCTTTCACATCCACAGGATGTCCCAAGGTGCTTTACAAGTGATGGATTACTTTCAAAGTGCAGGCCTTCCTCCCCTTCTTAAAAGGGAGGGGCCTTGCGCAGCGCGACCTGGGGCCCAGCTGGGCCCCCGGTGATCGGGACTGCCGGCAAAAGAGCCCGGCACTCAAGAGACAGGTGCTGGCAGGTGCTGGCAGGCGGCCAGCAACAAAATTGGCCGCCCCGCAAATAGCCCCTCCCCGGCCGCAGGTAGGCCCCCCTAACCCCGTCGGACATAGCATCCGGCGGTAAGTCAGGGGGCGCTCCCGAAGATCGCGGCCGGGGCACGAGCGGGGTGCTGCGCATGGCGATGATGTCATCGCCGGCGGCACAGCACCGCGGGGCGCTACCGGTTACCGCTGCCGCTATTCTCCCGCTGAATTTCGCGGGAAGCGTTGGCGGCGCCGCACCCGGGCGCTAGTTGCTTTGCGCCCCGTTATAGGGCGCTAACGGGAGGCGCAAAACAACCAAATTTTTCCCCCTATCTGTCTTGGTGGTGGTTAATGGAAGAATATTGGCCAGACAGTGGGACAGAATGGGGAGGTGTTACAGAGCTGGAGAGTGGCAGGAGGGTGATATGTGGGAGTAAGGACAGAGTTTTCTTGGTGAAACCATGTGACAGCAATATGTTGCAGGTGCCGTTTTCTTCCTGTGAGGGCAACAGCAGCTGCTGATGGTTCACTTGCAAGTAGGAGGAGGGAAGGCTGAGTGCCCATTGCTCATTAGTGTATAAGCAGGTGCAGAGGGGAATGGGAGTGCTTGGGGTGATGTGGGGGGTAAGTGATGTGGCAAGACATGATGCAGAAAAGGAGCCGTGTCAAGAAATAATTCTTACAAAAGCAAAATACTGCGGATGCTGAAAATCTGAAATAAAAACAGAAAATGCTGGAAATAATCAGCAGGCCAGGCAGCATCTGTGGAGAGAGAAGAACAGAGTTAAATTTTCAGGTCGATGACCTTTCATCAGAACTGGACAAAGTTAGAGATGTAACAGGTTTTAAGCAAGTACAGAGGCAGGGACAGGCGGGAGTGGAGGAAAGAACAAAAGGGAAGGTCTGTGATTGGGTGGAACACAGGAGTGATTAAATGACAAAAGGGATGATGGTGCAAGGCAAAAGGAGATGACAATAGGACAACAAAAAAAACAAAAGATGAGTTTAGAGGAGGTGAAAATGACAAAAGCAGAATCATTACCAGCAACTGCTGCCCGGAAAAATGCGGGCCGAGATTATGATCTGAAATTGTTGAACTCAATATTGAGTCCAGAAGGCTGTAAAGTGCCTAATCAAAAGATGAGGTGCTGTTCCTCGAGCTTCACACTTACGGACTGAACTGCGTTTGGTCTCCCCAGTGTAGAGGAGACCGTATCATGAGCAGCGAGTACAGTATACTAAATTGAAAGAAGTACAAGTAAATCGCTGTTTCACCTGGAAGGAGTGTTTGGGGCCCTGGACAGTGGGAAGGGAGGAGGTAAAAGGGCAGGTGTTACATCTCCTGCGCTTGCATGGGAAGGTGCCGTGGGAAGAGGAGGGGGTGTTGGGGGTGTTTGAAGAGTGGACCAGGGTGTCGCGGTGGGAATGATCCCTTTGGAATGCTGAAAGGGGAGAGGAGGGGAAGATGTGATTAGTGGTGGCACTACACTGGAGGTGGCGAAAATGGCAGAGGATGATCCGTTGAATGTGGAGGCTGGTGGGGTGAAAGGTGAGGACAAGGGGAACCCTCTCATGGTTCTGGGAGGGTGGGGAATAGATGAGAGCAGAAGTGCGGGAAATGGGATGGACATGGTCGAGGGCTCAGTCAATCACGGTGGAGGGGAATCATCGGTTGAGGAAAAGGAAGACATATTGGAAGCATTGGTATTGAAGGTGGCATCGTCAGAACAGATGCGACGGAGACGGAGAAACTGGGAGAATGGAACAGAGTCCTTACAGGATTTTTTTCTGAAATAAAAACAGAAAATGCTGGAAATACTCAGCAAGAAATAATTTTTACCTTGGCTGAATATGTCAGGTCATTAAATTTCTTGCAATATTGATGCCTTGTCCTGGATATGAGGTTGATGTCATTGACCTGCTCCGAGATGTCCTTCCAAGCCTGCCGCAGGGTTCGTCTGGGAACGTGAGTCTTCGTTGAGGGGAACGGGAGGCTTTTACGTGCCCTTACTTCCTGCACTACAATCTCCAAAGCTGCCTCTGAGAATCATGGTGCCTTCCTTGGGACATTGCTGAAGGTCCATGTGATCTCACAGTGCTTCAATGCTAACCTGGTATCCTCACTTTCAGAGAAGGTGCATCTCACTTTAAGAGATTCTGCTTCTCCTTTAATACATAGATACATAGATACATAGAAGATAGGAGCAGGAGTAGGCCATCCGGCCCTTCGAGCCTGCTCCGCCATTTAATGAGATCATGGCTGATCCTCCAATTCAGTATCCCGTCCCCGCCTTCTCTCCGTAACCCTTAACCCCTTTTGCCTGTAGAAATATATCTAATTCCCTCTTAAATATATTTAATGAGCTGGCGTACACTGCCCTCTGTGGCAATGAGTTCCACAGGTTCACCACCCTCTGAGTGAAGAAATTCCCCCTCATTTCTGTCCTAAATGGTTTAGCCCTTATCCTTAAATTATGTCCTCTAGTTCTGTTCTCACCCGCCAAGGGAAACATTCCTTCTGCATCTAGTCTGTCTAGACCTGTCAGAATTTTATACACTTCTATGAGGTCCCCTCTCAATCTTCTAAACTCCAGTGTGTACATCCCTAAACTACATAGTCTCTCCTCATAGGTCAATCCCGCCATTCCTGGTATCAGCCTGGTGAATCGCCGCTGCACCCCCTCCATGGCAAGAACATCTTTCCTCAGATGAGGCGACCAAAACTGTACACAGTACTCGAGGTGTGGTCTCACCAGTGCCCTGTACAGCTGCAGCAAGGTATCCCTGTTCCTGTATTCCAACCCTTTTGCTATGAAGGCCAGCATACCGTTTGCCTTCTTGACCGCCTGTTGCACCTGCATGCTCGCCTTCAGTGACTGGTGTACAAGAACACCCAGGTCTCTCTGTACTTCCCCCTCTCCCAATTTATTGCCATTTAAATAATAATTTGCCCTCCCGTTCCTGCACCCAAGGTGGATAACTTCGCACTTGTCCACATTATAGTGCATCTGCCATTTATCCGCCCAATCACCCAGTCTGTCCAAATCGCTCTGGAGCTTCCTGGTCTCCTCCTCTGAGCCCACCCCCCCTCCTAGTTTAGTGTCGTCTGCAAATTTGGAAATGCTGCATCCGACTCCCTGATCCAGGTCATTAATGTAAATTGTGAACAGCTGGGGACCCAGGACAGATCCCTGCGGTACCCCACTTGTTACTGCCTGCCATTCAGAAAATGAGCCGTTTATTCCAACTCTCTGTTTTCTATCTGACAGCCAGTTCTCTATCCACGTCAATACTTTCCCCTTTATCCCATGAGCTTCAATTTTCCCTGCTAATCTTTTATGTGGGACCTTATCGAAGGCCTTTTGGAAGTCCAGGTACACCACATCTACTGGCTCTCCCCCATCTATTTTACCAGTTACTCCCTCAAAAAATTCCAATAGATTAGTCAAGCACGATTTACCCTTTGTAAATCCATGTTGACTCTGTCCTATCCTGTCCCCATTTGCTAAGTGCTCCTCTATTTCATCCTTAATGATGGACTCCAGCATTTTTCCCACAACTGATGTAAGGCTTACAGGTCTGTAATTACCTGCTTTTTCCCTACCCCCCTTTTTGAATAGTGGGGTAACGTTAGCTACCCTCCAATCCATGGGCACTGTTCCCGAGTCTAATGAATTCTGAAAAATCATACTTAGTGCATCCGCTATCTCTAGGGCCACCTCCTTCAGCACCCTAGGATGCATGTTATCAGGCCCTGGGGATTTGTCCGCCTTCAATCCCTTTAGCTTCCTTAACACCATATCCTTAGAGATATTGATTTGCGTCAGTTCCTCCTTTGCAAATGTCCCTATTTTTCCCGATATCCCAGGGAGGTTTTTTGTGTCTTCCTTCGTAAAGACTGACCCAAAGTATGCATTTAGTTGGTCTGCCATTTCCTTATTTCCCGTTATATATTTCCCCGTATCTGACTGCAATGGGCCAACTTTGGTTTTCACCAGTCTTTTCCTCTTGATATACTTATAAAAGCTTTTGGAGTTAGTTTTTATATTTTCCGCCAGCTTGCTTTCGTAAGCTATTTTGCCCCTCTTGATTAAGCCCTTTGTCCTCCTTTGCTCTATCTTAAACTGTTCCCAATCTTCCGCTCTGGCGCTTTTTTTGGCTATTTTATACGCCCTATCTTTGGATTTTATGCTGTCTCTAATTTCCCCTGTTATCCACGGTTGAGTCACCTTTTTAGATTTCCTTTTATGCCAGATTGGTATCAACAATTTTTGCAATTTTGTCATTCTATCTTTAAATGCTTGCCATTGTTTATCTACCTCCAGTCCTCCCAGGAACGTTGTCCAATCAGACCTACTCAGTTCCCGTCTAATGGCATCATAATTCCCCTTGTTTAAATTCAGGACCTTAGTATCTGAGTCAATTTCTTCGCTCTCCATTTCGAGTGAGAAATCGATCATGTTATGATCGCTCTGACCCAAGGGTCCCCGTACAACAAGATTACTAATTAGTCCCTTCTCATTGCACAGTACCCAGTCCAATATAGCCTGTTCCCGAGTTGGTTCCTCGACATATTGATCCAGATAACCATCCCTTAAACACTCAAGGAATTCCTCCTCCTCATTATTTTTACTGATTAGGCTATTCCAATCTATATGTAAGTTAAAGTCACCTATGATGACAGCTGTGCTCTTATTGCACGCTTCTCTAATTTCCCTCGTGATGCCCTCCCCAACCTCTATTTTACTATTTGGAGGCCTATATACCACTCCTATTAATGTTTTTCGCCCCTCGCTATTTCTTAGCTCCACCCATATAGATTCTGTATTAACTGAGTTAATATCCTTCCCGCCAGAAATCCCGCCCCCCTCATTGGCGAGCTGACCATTAACGTTGGAAAACTTGTGGGAAGCTTGCCTGTGATAAAATAATGAGGCCTGACCATTAAAGTGGTCCGAGCCTCTAACGATTTATCGTGGGAGAACAGCATAGTCTGCCCGCCCATCTGGCATTGATTCGACGTCCAAAGTGAAAATCAATAAATGGGGGAATATGGTCTCGCTCTTAACTGTCTCTCTTGTCTTTGTGTTGTTCTTTCATTCTTTTTCTTCTCTTCTGCTTCAGTTTCTCTTTCTCTTCTCTACTGCTTTTCTATCCTCTTCTGCTTTGTACTTTTCTTATTTTCATTTTGGCTGGGTGATGTGGTGGAGAGGCTGAGGCCTTCAAGTAGAAAAGGATGGAGGGTGTCCTCAGTGTGAATACGGAACTTGGTCTCCACAAGGACTGTGCGGTGGTCACTCCTACCAATACAATCATAGACAGATGCATCTGTGACAGGTAGATTAATGAGGACAAAGTCAAATAGGTTATTCCCTTGTGTTGGTACTCTCACCTCCTGCTGAAAGCTCAGTCTGCAGCTATGTCCTTCAAGACCAGCCAGCTCGGTCAATGGTGGTACTACTGAGCCACTCTAGATGGACTAAGCATAAAAAGCCCTATATGCTGCACACCTACTACTGTATGTAACTAACTCAGTCACCTCACTCCCATGAATCTTCTGTAGCAGAGAATTTGGGCAACTGTACAAGGGTACAAAATCAGCTGCTCCCATACATGCAAGGGAATGTTCTGCATGTTCCTCCCTTAGGAATCCCAAAGCACGTATCTTAACCATTCACATGGTCAGGAACCGACTTTGAACACATGGGTGTACATGGTGCATCAAAGCTTGTTGCCCTGTAGAAAATAATCTCTGTTGTATTTTGATGCTAATTGCTGTTGCACTCATCACTAAATGCCTTTCGCATGTTTTGAATATCTATTGATGCAGTTATATTATGAGGCTGCAATGTTGGCTCTCTCATGCTATCCTTATGGAGATTTCACTCATTTTGATGCTGTACCAGCTGTATTATACTGGCCGGTGCTGCTAGAATGGACTGCACTGGCATCTATCATGGCAGAGCTGGTGATTTGCCTGGTGTTAGCACCCAAGCACATGGAGCAGGGAGAAATAATGTATGATGTCACAGTGATTGACAGCGGAGCTCAGAGTAAATTGTATTGAGAATATCTGGGTATGTTTTTTGATCTTGACAGAGGAAAACAAAATCCTACACTTTGTATCCACAGCTAGTGAAATACTTTCTCCCCAGTGTCCTGGCCAGTATTTATCCTACAACCAACATCACTAAAACAGATTGTCTGCTCATTATCTCATTGCTGTTTGTGGGACCTTGCTGTGTGCAAATTGGCTGCCATGTTACCTACATTACAACAGTGACTACACTTCAAAATACTTCTTTGGCTATAAAGCGCTTTGGGATGTCCTGAGGTCATGGAAGGTGCTATAGAAATCCAAGTTATTTCTTTTTCCTTTACGCTTCAAAAAGTACTTCATTGGCTGTGAAGTGCTTTGGGACGTCCTGAGCTTGTGAAAAGCGCTACATAAATGCAAATTTGTTCTTATTTCACTGTCAACTCCTAATAAGTGATCTGGGAATGAAAAAGTTAAAGGACATTTTCGAAACCCAGCTGCTTGTACCAATTACCGTAGCCTATTATACCTGGTGCCCCAGCCCCTGGTGCCCCAGCAATGTTGTACTGGAGCTGATACAATGTGACTGCCACTTTCAGTGGATCTGGCTGGCAGTGGTGTGCTCTGCAGTTCAGCAGTGTTTATACTGTGAATTTGGCTCTCAATAAATGGCAACGCCAGCCATGATTTGATGCCAAAGTCACAACAGCAGAAATTAATCTACAACAGCTCGCAGCACCAATTAGTTTCGGCATCTTTTGTTGTAACCAAAACCTCCTCTGCTCTGTTTGTCAAACCTGCTGAAGCGCTGTGGACTGAACATAAGGTGGCTTTAGTGTGCAACTGAAGACATGGAAGAGGAAGCCCCCCCCTTCGTCTTCACCCTTTCCTTCATCCTTGAGCACTTGGCTGTCAGTGACTTCAGAAACATCGCATTCATTTTGCCGATTACTCCTGCAATGTTGAATATGCAATTAATTAGATTTCAAAATCTTCAAATTTGAAAGACATTAAAAATATTTTAAAATTCTGCTTATAAAAGCAGATTCATAATGAGCTACACTTTTGAATGTTCGCACTTTGCAGATAAAACTTGTAATAGCTGTGGTTTTTATATAAAAAAATAATTCCCAGAAACTCAATTGATGACTTTAAATTGGTAATGTAAATACTGCGAAGCAGTTTTCCTACCTATTGTAACAACTTTCATTCCTATTACCCCAGTGTCAGCTCATCAAGTGAAGTTTTATTAAAGGTCAGAGACGGATGTATTAGAAGAGCTCAACGTAACTACCAGAAATCTGATTACTATTCATACATTGAAGTGGAGTATTTGAAATAAACACTCGACACCAGGTCTGCGTTCGAAGATTCAAGCAGTCTTTATTCGCACCGGTAGGGAGACAACCTGCTATCGGTCTAGCCAGGCTTCTCTCCGCTGATACAAAGTTTTAAGCAGTCTTTTATACAAAATATAGGTGCATGATTAGCCTCGTGCATGATCCAACTTAGCAATTTGATTGGGTTTCGCCCCGGTGCACATTTACTGATTGGTTATATAAAATAAAGCAGAGCTTACATTAACACCGCCTACCAACGCGTGACATCAAGATACTGCCTTCATTACCGGAAAAGCATATGACCGTTATCACCGCAAGCTGTTGCTGCAACTATGACATTGTGCTTATGCCAGGTGGGGTTTCACCAACATTGTACATTCTTCTAAGAAGAAGACTCCTGACTCATTGTTCTGCTTATCTACCCCTCTAGACCTCTTGTGGTTCAATGGTTCGACTAGTTGCAATTATCTCCAAGTTTCACAGCTTTCCGCAGTTAATCATTCTAACACTGCTGCGAAATCAACATGTCATTCTTAACTTTATCTCAACTGTCAGTTCAGCAACTTAAGACAGCTTACTTCTGCAAAAGGTGTACTTCTGCAAAAAGACTTATTAGCTCATTTAGTTCCTGAGACTCATTCTTAACTCTTTAATCATAGTAGAGCTCTAAAGCCCCACTTCATATATTTTCTCCTGTAGGTAGAAAGAGCTTTAAAACCGAGCAGGAAAAGGAAGGTGCGCTTTTAAAACAAAGATTTTGGAATTTTACAAAACAGAAAATGATAAGTGTGCAGATGCAGAGATTTAATGGATGAGTGTTTTGTTTGTAGACATTTGTGTCTACTTGCTTATCTCTGTGACATTATACAACTGATAGGACTAGTACTGCATTTTAAAGACACAGCTACTGTCAGAGTCATAAATGCACTCATTGATTTGCAAATATTTTAGCATGTAAATTCAATAGCACATGTTGGGTCAGCAAGACTCCTGAACTTGATTGATTCCGTCCCTTTAATAAAATGCAAGCCTCCCATGCTGTTCCAAAATACACAGTAATACAAGTTTTCCAGTTGCTGTGAAGCTAAACGCCAAAGAAAATCTCTGCAGTAGATTGCAATCTGTAAATGGTATCCAAAGTATATTTGGGTATCCTATTGGATATAATATTGGGAAGGTTATGGGTTGCAGCAATGGTTAGGAACTACTGTGTATGGAAATACAGGATGAAGTCCTGCTGGTAGTGAACTAACCCAATGGCTAGTAGCTTAGCTTCTCTATGTATCAATACTTCCATTATAATAATCGTATTCCAGCCATTCTTATTCTACTGGACAGGCACAGATGTAAGTTTACTTTATCATGTGGCACATAAATGTTAAATAAGTCCGAAGGCTGCAGATATCCTACACTACCTGTCTGAGACTGGTAGCTGTCGAGTGTGAAGCACAGCCAACAAGAGCTGAGTTATACTATGAGCTGCGAATCACCCCCTGCCTGTCATGAGAAGGTTCTGTGCATGGGTACTTACACTAATGTGCAGAGCTCTCCTCCCCTGGTGGCCATTTTCTAATGTTAGAAGAGCACAGACGGGAACATTTGCTTTCTCTTAATAACTGAAGACTCTGTGGGATGTACACAGGATGTCCAGGGTTTCCCACCACTTGATCCCAGAAACAACAATGAGGTGAATGACCAGTTGACCTGTTTTGAGTGATGGTTGAGGGGAGAATGTGAGCCTTGCTCTTCTTTGAATAGTGTCATGAGATCTTTAACCAGCAGACAGAGCTTCACCTTAACGTCTTACCTTTGACAATGCAGCAATCTGTTCTTACTGCACTGGAGTGTTGGCCTAGATAATTTGCTACTCATGTCACCTACTGTCATATCTACCAACTACCTGCATTTGGAGGGAGATCTCGCATCTCCTTCCCGATGACCACAATCTTACACCTGCATTATACCAATAAATCTTGCTGGGTTTCGTTTTGCTTCTCTTACCAGAGAGTAAATGGAAACAAAAGGATGCTGTGGAGGCAGAGCTATCTTCATAATTATAGTGACAGTGAAAGCATTCTACGAAAACAGCAGACCAGGAGCTTCAATTACTGGATGACAGGCCATTTCCTGCCCCTTATGTGAATATTGCTTTTCACTTTTGACCATATTTGTTTTTAGCTAATGACACCTCATGTATGTAGCTGAGACATAGAAACATAGAAGATAGGAGCAGGAGTAGGACATTCGGCCCTTCAAGCCTGCTCCGCCATTTAATGAGATCATGGCTGATCATCCAAACTCAGTACCCTGTCCCTGCTTTCTCCCCATATCCCTTGATCCCTTTAGCCTTAAGAAATATATCTAACTCCTTCTTGAATATATTTAATGATTTGGCCTGAACTGCCTTCTGTGGTAGAGAATTCCACAGGTTCACCACTCTCTGGGTGAAGAAATTCCTCCTCATCTCAGTCCTAAATGGCTTACCCCTTATCCTTAGACTGTGACCCCTGGTTCTGGACTCACCCGCCATCGGGAACATCCTTCCTGCATCTAGTCTGTCTAGTCCTGTTAGAATTTTATAAGTTTCAATGAGATCCCCTTTCATTCTTCTAAACTCTAGCGAATATCAGCCTAATCGACCCAATCTCTCTTCATACGTCATCCCTGCCATCCCAGGTATCAGTCTGGTGAATCTTCGCTGCACTCCCTCCATGGCAAGAACATCCTTCCTCAGATAAGGTGACCAAAACTGCACACAATACTCAAGGTGTGGTCTCACCAAGGCCCTGTACAACTGCAGCAAGACATCCCTGCTCCTGTACTTGAATCCTCTCGCTATGAAGGCCAACATACCATTTGCCTTCTTAGCCGCCTGCTGCACCTGCATGCTTACCTTCAGCGACTGGTGCACCCAGGTCTCGTTGCACCTCCCCTTTTCCCAATCTATTGCCGTTCAGATAATAACCTGCCTTCCTGTTTTTGTCACCAAAGTGGATAACCTCACATTTATCCACATTATACTGCATCTGCCATACATTTGCCCACTCACCCAACCTGTCCAAATCATACTGGAGTTTCTCTGCATCCTCCTCACAGCACACACATCCACCCAGCTTTGTGTCGTCTGCAAACTTGGAGATATTACATCTAGTTCCCTCGTCTAGATCATTAATATATATTGTGAATAGCTGGGGTCCTAGCACCGATCCCTGCGGTACCCCACTAGTCACTGCCTGCCACTCAGAAAAAGACCCGTTTATTCCAACTCTTTGCTTTCTGTCTGCCAACCAGTTCTCTATCCAAGTCAGTACCTTACCCCCAATCCCATGTGCTTTAGCTTTGCATGCTAATCTCTTATGCGGGACCTTGTCGGAAGCCTTCTGAAAGTCCAAATACACCACATCCACTGGTTCTCCCTTATCAATTCTACCAGTTACATCCTCAAAAAATTCCAGATTTGTCAAGCATGATTTCCCTTTTGTAAATCCATGTTGACTTTGTCCGATCCTGTCACTGTTTTCCAAGTGCTCTGCTATTACATCTTTTATAATAAACTCTAGCATTTTCCCCACTACCGAGACCCAACTGAAAATCTCACAGCTTCATTTGCCCATCATGGATAGTTCTTTCAATAGTCTTGGTTGGAGTGGTATCTGGCCCAGATAGAGTAAGAAATGAGGATAAAACATTGGAGCACTAACAATGTATTGAACAGAGTTGAAATAATAGGCTAAGCAGAAGATAGAAAACTGGCAGAGGAGTGTGTACAAATGACTACTGTAAACCGCTCTGTGTAATTGAGTACAACATGTAAAGATGTGTATATACGACAAAAAGGAACTGAATATGGAGGATGCTCTTCGGAAGCATGGAGTGTAAATGGCTGCTTAGCTGGAACCAGAGTTTGAAAGCAGTGTCAAGTGCCAGATTGTGTCAGGAGGCACCAATATAAAAGTACAAGATTGTCCACGATGGAGGATAAATAAACGAGGAACGTAATCAAAGCCACGAAAGATGCACTTGCATTCACGCTCCAAGTTTAGCGTTGGTGCAAAGTTAAAGCCATTTTGCACCAATGCCAAACTTGGGATGTAAGTTCCCAAACTCATTTTGAAGTGAAGTTTCATGTTTCTCTTTTCTCTAGGGAGACTCGCTCCACTTTCCTCTGGTGTTGGGTTGGGCTGATGCTGGAGTGGTGTTGTAACTGCAGCCTAATTTATCATTTTCATGGCAAAATGGATAGAACTGGGGAATTCATTCCCCCCAAAATGGTATAAACCCTGGAATCTCGTGTTATGAAATTGTCATTTGACATATTCAGTCACTGTAAGTCAGTGACCATGCACATAATCCTTGAGAAAACATTTGCATATCATTAAAGAATGGTCCTGTTCCAATTAAATCAGACCACAGACCAATGAGAGATCTTCATTAAAAATTTCCTTCAATATTAAGGAATGACAATGCAATCGGTGTCGGTGTCCTTCCTACATGCAAGTACCACAAAATATAATATTTCAACGGTAGATAAAATGAGTTGAAATCCATAAAGATAAAAGAAACTAAGGACAAGAAAAGACAACTGATATTTAAAGGAAATTGCATTCAATAACTTAACACTGACAGTGGAATAATGGAACTGACTTACAAGACTTTTTAATTCCTTTCAGTGCTGAATTTCTCGGATATTTTGTAAAGCGCATACTTGTTTTATTATTGGAAACATCTTAGCACATTTTATAAACTAATGCTGAATATTATTAATCAAATGCAACTACAGAACACAATGTAATGAGTCATACAGAAGCTGGTCACTTCGCGACAGAGAAAGAGTGAGACAAAAATGAGGCAAAAATATTTTTGAAAAATCACTCTAATTGTGCTGCTCTTCCAGAATTGTTTGCTAATCACAAGAGGGGGGACATTTCCACTGTGCACTTTGCACAGCAAACTATTCTGTATGAACTGGTTTCTAAACTAGCTTACGATTTAATTACATATAGCTGGTCAAGGAAATCGTCCTCCCGGTGTGTCAGCTTAGTAAGAATTTAACAGTCCTTAAGTGATTGTATTATCCTTATTTGACAATCAGTGAACACATTTTGGAGACTAATGTGATGTTCATAGCTTCTCCTCCTAGCTTTCACATATGGACATCACAACAAGACAGCTGTCCCTCCTGGTGGCAAAGATAAAAGCTCTCCATCAGATAGGTTGAGAAGCAGCTTGTGCTGCCTGAACAGTGCCCAGCAAACAATGGCTTCCAAATGAGGACTGGCTCAGTGACTGCCCTTCTGTTAGTTCAATTGCTCCTGAGCGTGGGACTGATTGGGCACTAAATCTGTATGAATCGGTGGTCAAATTTAATGCAGCTTAAATTACTGTGAAAATGCCACTGTCTGCTCAGTACAGGCTCAAGGGAGCTGCCTGTAGGAAGATGAAACAGTGACTCTAACTCCCTTTGACGGCTGCAAAGCTTTTTCCCAGACCACCTGGAAACCCCAAGCTTGTGTCATCTGGCAACTGAGACCGGCATGTGGAGCCACTTCTGCCCAAACTATTAAATGTAATTGTGTAATGGAAAAAGAAAAGGCAGACATTAATTAGTTTTGACGTTATAGTCACCTGGCAAATTGGACCGTAAGAACTGTATCGAGCTGTTGTATTGCACAACTTTAATTGTAATTATCATTACTGTTGATTTTATTTTAAATACTTTATTTTCTGTTTTATTTGCTGTTACAGCAGTCTGTTACCTTTTAATAAAAAGTTTAATTATATTGTCATCTGGAACTTCCAGATAATTAGGAATTTGAAATCAGTAATGACTTAATAAAGCTATATTCACAAATGAATGGTAAAAGCAATCGGCACCAGCAATTAGCTGGAGTCTTTGTAATTATCTTGCTAAGTTGAAGGTTACATGTGGTTAAATGTTAATTTTGCTTTGAACTTTTGTAAATCACGATGTAAAAGCCAACATTGCAGTTATTTCTGTTATTGTTTTTAACCATATGTTGACCAGTGCTCCCCTGCACTGGTCAGCATTTCAAGTTTTCAACTTAGCTCTGAGCCATTGAAACAAACATCAGCCTCACAGAGCTTCTTCAAGCTCAGGAGTAGCTTTATTGCTATAGTGTTAAACCTGTTCTAATTTTAATTAAAAAATATCATTTTAAATGTCTTCATTCTAGTCGCCCTTTTCCTTTTCTCTCACCTAGTCTTTTAGAATCATAGAATCATAAAATGATACAGCATAGATGGAGGCCATTTGGCCCATCGTGCCTGTGCCGCCTCTTTGGTAGACCTATCCAATCAATCCCATTCCCCTGCTCTTTCCCCATAGCCCTGTAACTTTTTCCCCCTTCAAGTATTTATCCAATTCTCTTTTGAATGTTACTATGGAATCTACTTCTACTACCCTTTCAGGCAGTGCATTCCAGATCACAATAACTTGCTGTGTAAAAAAGTGTTTCCTCATGTCACCTCTGGTTCTTTTGCCAATCACCTTAAATCTGTGTCCTCTGGTTACCGACCCTCCTGCCACTAGAAACTGTATCTCCTTATTTACTCTATCAAAACCATTCATGATTTTGGACATCTCTATCAAATCTCCTCTTAGCATTCTTTGCTCTAAAGAGAACAACCCCAGCTTCTCCGGTCTCTCCACGTAACTGAAGTCCCTCATCCCTGGAACCATTCTAGTAGATCTCCTCTGCATCCTCTCCAAAGTCTTGACATCCCATTTCACCAGTCTGTCTATGTCCTCCTGAAGTCTGTTGCTATCCTCCTCATTGTTTACTACATTTCTGAGTTTCGTATTATCTGCAAACTTTGAAATTATGCCCTGTATACCCAAATCCAGGTCATTAATATATATCTTAAAAAGAGCAGGGATCCTAATACCAACCCCTGGGGAACACAACCGTATACTTCCTCCAGTGTAAAAAACAACCGTTCACAATTTTGTATCCATGCTGCCACTGTCCCTTTAATCTCATGGGCTTTAATTTTGCTAACAAGTCTATTATTATGTGATGCTTTGTAAAACGCCTTTTGAAAGTCCATATACATAACATCAACTGCACTACCCTCATCAACACTCTACATCACTTCATCAAAGAACTCCATTGAGTTAGTTGAACACGATTTATCTTTAACAAATCCGTGCTGATTTCATTTATTAGCCCATACTTTTCCAAATGCCAATTAATTTTGTCCCAGATTATTGTCTCTAAAAGTTTCCCCACCACCGACATTAGACTGATTGGCCTGTAGTTGCTGGGTTTATCCCTCTCCTCTTTTTTAATCAGGGGTGTAACATTTGCAATCTCCAGTCCTTTCGCACCACCCCCATATCCAAGGAGGATTGGAAGATTGTGGCCAGAACCTCCATAATTTCCACCCTTGCTTCTCTCAGTAGCCTAGGATGCATCCCGTTCAGACCGGGTGACTTTTCTACTTTGAGGACTGCCAACCTTTTAAGTGAGAAGCCGCACAACACCAGGTTATAGTCCAACAGCTTTATTTGAAATCACAAGCTTTCGGAGCGCTGCTCCTTCGTCAGGTGAAGTGAAGAGATGCATATAGGCACAGCATATATAGTCAGAGAACACTGCCAGATGATTACAGTTAATTTTTCTAACTGCCCTTTATCACACCTCGGCAGAGAGATAATCACGGCAATCAAAGGTGTGGATGGTGTCCAAACAGGTCAGTCAGGAAAACATTACATCAAAGACAATGAGGTGGGGTCACAAGGGGTCAAATGTGGCAGATGCTGGGGTCTGTATGGAAAACAAAAAACTTTTTTTGCTGGAAATCACAGCAGGTCCGGCCACATCTGTGTAGAGAGAACAAGCCAACGACGACTCGAGTCTGGATGACTCTACGTCAGGTGGGGTTACATGTAGCGTGACATGAACCCAAGATCCCGGTTGAGGCCGTCCTCATGGGTGCTCAACTTGGCTATCAGTTTCTGCTCGAAGATGTCAGCAGCGAACCCAATGAGACAATCAATGATCTGGAACAGCAGACAGAGGGACCCGCAGTGCAGCAACCGAAGAAGAAAGAGTCAAATTGGACCCCTCCAGAGGGTCACTGCCCTAAGCTTGACATGTATGCTCAAGCTGTCAGGAGATGCATCAACGCCAGATTCATCAGCCGCACTCACAAGACAGTCCAGAATGTCACCCGAGCACAACGCAACGCCATCCACGCTCTCAAGACCAATGCAATATCGTCATCAAACCAGCGGACAAAGGAGGAGCCATCGTCATACAGAACAGAATGGACTATTGCAAAGAAGCATACCGACAACTGGACAACCAGGAACACTACAGACAGTTACCCGCAGATCCGACCAAAGAACACACCCGCCAACTCAATAGACTGATCAAGACCTTCGATCCAGACCTGCAAAGCATCCTACGCGCTCTTGATAAAGATAAATAAAGATAAAAGAAACTAAGTACAAGAAAAGACAACTGATATTTAAAGGAAATTGCATTCAATAACTTAACACTGACAGTGGAATAATGGAACTGACTTACAAGACCCTGTGTGAGAACCTCTCTGGATACGTCGAGGGCATCCTGAAACCCATCGTACAGGGAACCCCCAGCTTCTGTCGTGACACTACAGACTTCTTACAGAAACTCAGAACCCACGGACCAGTTGAACCAGGAACACTCCTCGCCACGATGGACGTCTCAGGCACTCTACACCAGTATCCCCCACGATGACGGCATCGCTGCGACAGCCTCAGTACTCAACACCAACAACAGCCAATCTCCAGACGCCATCCTACAACTCATCCGTTTCATCCTTGACTACAATGTCTTCACCTTCGACAACCAGTTTTTTACCCAAACACACGGAACAGCCATGGGGACCAAATTCGCACCCCAATACGCCAACATCTTCATGCACAAGTTCGAGCAAGACTTCTTCGCTGCACAGACCTCCAACCAACGCTATACACCAGATACATCGACGACATTTTCTTCCTATGGACCCACGGCGAAGAATCACTGAAAAGACTACACGATAACATCAACAAGTTCCATCCCACCATCAAACTCACCATGGACTACTCCTCAGAATCGGTTTCATTCTTGGACACACGAATCTCCATCAAAGACGGACACCTCAGCACTTCACTCTACCGCAAGCCCACGGACAACCTCACGATGCTCCACTTCTCCAGCTTCCACCCATACCACGTTAAAGAAGCCATCCCCTATGGACAAGCCCTGCAAATACACAGGATCTGCTCAGACGAGGAGGAACGCGATGGACACCTACAGACGCTGAAAGACGCCCTCGTAAGAACGGGATATGACGCTCGACTCGTCGATCGACAGTTCCGACGGGCCACAGCGAAAAATCGCATAGACCTCCTCAGAAGACAAACACGGGACACAACCAACAGGGTACCCTACGTCGTCCAGTACTTCCCCGGAGTGGAGAAACTACGCCATGTTCTTCGCAGCCTTCAACATGTCATCGATGACGACGAACACCTCGCTAAGGCTATCCCCACGCCTCCACTACTCGCCTTCAAACAGCCACCTAACCTCAAACAGATCATCGTTCGCAGCAAATTACCCAGCTTTCAGGAGAACAGCGACCACGACACCACACAACCCTGCCACGGCAACCTCTGCAAGACATGCCAGATCATCAACACAGATACCATCATCACACGTGAGGAAACCACCCACCAGGTACATGATACATACTCATGTGACTCGGCCAACGTTGTCTACCTCATACGTTGCAGGAAAGGATGCCCCGGAGCATGGTACATCGGCGAGACCATGCAGACACTGCGACAACATATGAACGGACACCGCGCAACAATCGCCAGGCAGGAGTGTTCCCTCCCAGTCGGGGAACACTTCAGCAGTCAAGGACATTCAGCCTCCGATTTTTGGGTAAGCGTTCTCCAAGGCGGCCTTCGAGACACACGACAATGCAAAATTGTCGAGCAGAAACTGATAGCCAAGTTCCATACCCATGAGGACAGCCTCAACCGGGATCTTGGGTTCATGTCACGCTACATGTAACCCCACCTGACGTAGAGTCATCCAGACTCGAGTCGTCGTTGGCTTGTTCTCTCTACACAGATGCGGCCGGACCTGCTGTGATTTCCAGCAAAAAAAGTTTTTTGTTTTCCATACAGACCCCAGCATCTGCCACATTTGACCCCTTGTGACCCCACCTCATTGTCTTTGATGTAATGTTTTCCTGACTGACCTGTTTGGACACTGTCGTAAGAATGAGCCTTATGCGTGGTGAACTTAAAGTAAGCTTTAATCAATTAAAAAGGTGCTACATACAAAAGAGGTCTTACTCTGTGCCTCTCTAGGATCCAACTGATCAGTCCAGTATTTATCCTGGACTAATCACAGGAAGTGATGCAATAAAGTTCGAGTCACAGGAAGCTGTATTGTGTTACCACATTCTCCCCCCCCCAAAACGTTAGGAGGCCGGGATGCTCCCTCCATTTCGTAGCCGCTGGACGAGGGAGAGCCGCACCCGTTTGGGTTCTCGTAGCGGTAGAGGGCCCCTAGCCCGTTTACCCGCCGCGGGCCGTGGACCAGAGTCAGAGTGATCCAGCCCGCTCCGTGAGGGGTCAGGACGATCCTGACTGTGTACTGGTGCCCGAACGGGTGTCGGGCAGGGCTGTGGCAGATCCATTTCCGAGCGTACGGTACGGGGTGGATCGTGGCTGCGCGTGCGAGCCCCGACGGGCTCATAGTCAGTCTGCCCCAAGTCGGCACGCTGGAGTGAGGTACCAGCCGGCGTCAGATCCAGATCGTGATGAGAGGCACCTGGCGAGCCCAGAGATGTGCCTGGTACAATATCATCCCCTGTTGTCCCTCTATGTTTCGGCGGGCAGGGAGCCAGATCCCGCAATGACACGGTAGATTCCCGACCGTCAGGATACCGAATATAGGCGTAGGTAGGGTTGACGTCAGTGAGCTCAACCTCATCTACCAGGGGGTCATTCTTAGACGCCCGGACATATCTTCAGAGTAGCACTGGTCCTGGTGCAGTCAGCCACGACGGGAGAGATATCCCATAGGATGAGCGACGCTGAAATCGGAAGAACCGTTCATGAGGCGTCGTATTTGTGGCGGTCGAAAGGAGGGACCGTGTGGAGTGTAATGCGTCTGGAAGTACTGCTTCCCATTGCTGGTTGGGTAGGCCCCGAGATCTCAAAGCCAGACGTACCGCATTCCAGATGATAGCGTTAAAACGCTCGACTTGCCCATTCCCGACCGGATGATAAGGCGTCGTTTTGCTGGCAGCAATACCCCGTTCCGAGAGATAGGCCTTGAGTTCTCCTGACATAAAAGAAGGGCCCCGATCCGAATGAACATAGGATGCCATGCCACAGAAAGCAAATACCTGCTCAAGGCAGCTGATAACCGTGGTCGTCAGCATATTGGGGCAGGGAAAGGCAAACGGAAAACGGGAATACTCATCGACCATGGTCAATAGATAAGTGTTGCGAGTTGAAGAGGGCAACGGCCCCTTAAAATCGATGCTAAGCCGTTGCATTGGCTGGGTCGCATGTATGAGTATACCACCCGAGGGGCGGAAAAACCGAGGTTTCAATTCCGCACAGACTCTGCAGTCCGAGCACATCTTCTTTACATCCCCGGTAGAGAATGGGACATTTCGGGACCGCACGAAGTGTAGCATGCGAGTAACGCCCGGATGACACAACCCATCATGGATGTCTACGAGCGTAGAGGGTGCCATGGCGGAGCAGAATGCTCGTGTGAGGGTATCCGGAGCCACATTCTCCTTGCCAGGTCGATAGTGGATGGTGTAACCAAAAGAGGCCAATTCCAACCGCCAAAGCTGGATTTTATTATTTTTAATTTTGGTCCGTTTTCGATTATCGAGCATGAAGGCGACCGATCGCTGGTCCGTGATTAAGGTAAAGTGCTGGTGAGCTAGGAGATGACTCCACTTCCGTACTGCCTCTATGATGGCTGTAGCTTCTTTCTCGACTGGAGGATAATGTAGCTCAGCCCCTTGAAAAGTCCTGGACAAAAATTCCACCGGACGACCTTCCTGATTCAGAGTGGCCGAGATCGCCACCTCCGAGGCATCACACTCCACAACAAAAGGAAGACTCTCATCGATGGAGTGAAGAGCCGCTTTCTCCAACTGTTTTTTCAGGAGGTTAAAGGCTGCAACAGCCGCTGTGTCTAGTGGGAATGTGCTGGCCTTCAGTAGAGGTTGGATTCGGTCCGAGAAGTTAGGAATCCATTTAGCATAGTATGCAAACAGGCCGAGGGCCCGGCGCAAGGAGGCCGGATTCTTAGGTGGCGGGAGTTCTTGGAGTGGGCGAAGCCTTTCAGGGTCAGGTTTAATGATGCCATTGCCCACACAATAGCCAAGGATGTTGATGGTTGGTTGTGACTCAATGGATTTAGCCGCATTTAATGTCAAATTACGGTGCTGGAGTGCATCCCAAAATCGTTGGAGATTGGCGTCATGTTCCCGCTGATTGCGACCTGCGACAGTAATATTGTCCAGATAAGGAAACGTATCCTTCAAGTCTTCCTGTTTGACCAGGTCATCCATTGCTCGCTGGAAGACAGCCACTCCATTAGTGACCCCAAAGGGGAGGCGACGAAATTGATACAGCCGTCCATTGGCTTCAAAGGCCGTATACTGCTTGTCTGAGACCTTCAAGGGTACCTGATGATAGGCACTTTTCAGATCATATGTTGAGAACACCGTGTACTCAGCCAGTTTATTAACCATATCATCGATGCGCGGCAATGGGTATGCATCCAAGTCCGTATATTTATTGATGGTCTGTGAATAGTCAATGCACAGCCGTTTCTTGTGAGGTTGTAGAGGGTTCTTAACAATAACGACCTGGGCGCGCCATGGCGACGAACAAGGCTCGATGATATCCTCTGCTAAAAGCCGAGAAATCTCAGCCGCAATAAAAGACTGGTCTTCCTGACTGAAACGTCGTGACTTTGTTATAATCGGTTTGCATCGAGGAGGGATACTGGTAAACAGTGAGGGTTCATCCAGTGAAGCTGCTGACAATGCACAGAACGGTAATCGAGGTAGTATATTAGAAATAGTGAGTTCAGGTTTGGATCCGCCGAACTCAATGGTGAGCTTCTTATGCTGCTTTTGAAAATCCAGCCCTAAGATAAGATCACTACATAAGTCCTTGAGCACCGAAAGCCGGGTGGAGGGATACCTGTGACCATTAAGTGTTATTTCAACCATACAAAAGCCAGAAATTCTGGTATTAAGTGATGACTGAGCCATCGCAATTGCCTGGTCCGATGGGAAAACATGTAGCTTTAACTCTGCAACAATCTGTTCCCTAATGAAACTATCAGTGCTACCTGAGTCAATTAGGGCATCTAAAGTATGTCCATTAATTGATGCTTTTGTAGCTGCATGGAATAGGTTCTGAGGACAAGCAGCTGTAATTGGTGTCGTTGCACAAAGAGTGGCTGAAACTCTAGGTGTGTTTCTTCGAGAGGAAACCCGAGAGGAAGCACGATAGATTCTAGCCGGAACATCTTGATAGGCCCTTACCGGGGCAGTTCGGTAGGACTTAGCTTGATAAGCCCTCGTAGAGGCTCTTGATAGGCAAACCTTTGCAAAATGACCCTTTTTGTTGCAATGACTGCAAAACGCATTGCGAGCAGGGCAGAATTTCCGAGGGTGAAACTCATCACCACAAAAGAAGCACTTCTTAGATTGCCAAGAGGCTGCCACAGTGGGGTCATCATCCTCTTCATCAGTGAAGTCATCAGATTGATCGTCAGGGATAAAGACCTCCCTAATAGAGTTCACCTGTGGCCTCTTAAATTGCCTGACTGTAGTTAAGGCAGTAGACCGAGGTCTGGGCACTGTATAAAGGTCTGTATTTCTTTTTGCCAGATCTAGAGAGCAAGCCATGTCATAAGCTCTCTGAAGCTCAAGTGACTTACTTTCCAGTAGACGCTGGCGTATAAATGGGGAGGCAAGCCCGCAGATGAAAGCATCACGGATCATTTCTTCACGGTACAGCTCAGCTGAGGCCGCCTGAAAGTTACAGTCCATACTAAGTCTGCAAAGCTCTTGGAGGAATTTATCAATGGATTCCTCTGGCCCTTGTTGGGCTGTAGCTAGTAGATGTCTGGCATAGACCTCATTCGGTGTCTTAGTATATAGTCTCTTAAGCGTCCGAATTGCCTCCTCGTAACTGTCCCATTCCTCCACATACTGAAATACATTCGGGGTGACACAGTTGATGAGTATCCGCAACTTTGAGTCATCATCAGCCTTGCAATACTCAAGAAAATTGTCAAACGTGCGATACCAGTGTTTCCACACCTTACCGGCTGCTGGGGTGTTTGGGTCCAAGTCAAGACGCAATGGTTTAAGGATGTTTTCTATGATGGGTGATTCCCTGGATCCTTAGTTCCGAGTTCGTCCAAAAAGTTTGAGTGCGAAGTTTTCCAAAGTTGATTAAATTGTCGTAAGAATGAGTCTTACGCGTGGTGAACTTAAAGTAAGCTTTAATCAATTAAAAAGGTGCTACATACAAAAGAGGTCTTACTCTATGCCTCTCCAGGATCCAACTGATCAGTCCAGTATTTATCCTGGACTAATCACAGGAAGTGATGCAATAAAGTTCGAGTCACAGGAAGCTGTATTGTGTTACCACAGACACCATCCACACCTTTGATTGCCGTGATTATCTCTCTGCCGAGGTGTGATAAAGGGCAGTTAGAAAGATTAACTGTAATCATCTGGCAGTGTTCTCTGACTATATATACTGTGCCTATATGCATCTCTTCACTTCACCTGACGAAGGAGCAGCGCTCTGAAAGCTTGTGATTTCAAATAAAGCTGTTGGACTATAACCTGGTGTTGTGCGACTTCTCACATTTGTTCACCCCAGTCCAACACCGGTATCTTCACATCATGCCAACCTTTTAAGTGCCTCCTCTTTATCTATTTTTATCCTATCCAATATCGCTACTGCCTCCTCCTTTACTGTTACATTGGCCGCATCCTCTTCTCTAGTAAAGACACATGCAAACTACTCATTTAGTACCTCAGCCATGCCCTCTGCCCCCACAAGAAGATTTCCTTTTTGGTCCCTAATTGGCCCCACCTTTCCTTTGACTACCCTTTTGCTATTTATATGTTTATAAAAGACTTTGTGTTCCCTTCTATGTTGCCCGCTAATCTATTCTCAAACTCTCTCTTTTCCCCTCTTATTCCCTTTTTTAGATCTCCTTTGTACTTGCTATATTCAACTTGATTCTCTACTCTATTATGAACCTTACATTTGTCATAAGCCTCCTTTTTCTGTTTTATTTTAATCTCTATGGGGGAGAAATTCAGTATCGCCCCGTTTGGGGCGCGATTATCAGCCGGGCGCAAAGTTTAGCGCCTGGCGCTAATTATCGCCTCTGACTGCAAACTTGGCTTTTATCGCCCTTGGAGGTGATTGGAGCGCTAAATCAGGCGCTGCACACCTATCTTAAGGCACAAAGGCCGAGGAGCGAGGCGCTAACTCAGAGCGCGGGCGCAGCGCAGGTGATGTCAGTTAGCGATGGAACACAGGCACACTGGCGCCAGACAGTTCTTAAAGGGGAGAGTTGATCTTGCTCTCCAGCCACACCCTGCTCATTGGAGCCTTGAATCTTGGCCTGGAGAGACCTGTGACTACATTTTCCAACCAATGACTATGGAGAGGGTGAGAGAACGAGCTCAGCGCTTCAGTGAGCGGGCCTTGGAGGCTCTGGTTGGCGCGGTGGAGCGCAGAAGATCTATACTCTTCCCTGAGTGTGGCAGGAGGCCTTTGCCGCGCGATTACAGAAGAGCGTGGAGGGAGGTGGCTCAGCACGTCTCCTCCAGGAGCATGGTGACCAGGACCCATACTCAATGTCGCAAAAAGTTCAACGACCTCACTCGGATCGTCAGGGTGAGTGGCTTTTTTTCAATACCTCTCCATCCCTCCATCTCAACCTCACTCTATGGCCAGAGGGTCTTAAAACCCCAATGCCCAACACTCATCCAACACTATTGGCCCTCTCATGAAACACACACGCACATTCTACACTTTGCATACAGTAAGGGCTATTCAACTATGGGAGGCACATCAGGCAAGACCATGGCTGTATATTTACTCAGACGCCGTCCTTTTTCTTGCAGGCCAAGCTATCTCATAATAGGAGACAGCAGCAACGGACAGGTGGAGGGCGGCCTCAGCTGCAACCCCTCAGCGATCTTGAGGCGCGCGTCCACAGGATTGTGGCAAGCCAGGTGATCAGTCCTGTCGTCCCTGGAGAGGCCAACCCCGTTCGGGACAGCAATGGTAAGGTCATCAGCTTTCTCTCCTCTCTCATTCCACTTGTTCCTCCCAACACCAGCCTTTGACACTTTCAATCCAACTTACTAAATAGCTGCACTCCTTCCTCCCTTACTGCCCCCCTGTCCTCACGCTAAAGCCACTCTTGTACCTCCCTGCTTTCAGATGGTGATTCACCAGCTGAGGAGACGGGCCCTGAAGCTGCCAGTGGGAGTAAAGCTGCAGGCGAGGAGGAGAGGAAGCCGGAGCATCAGCGCCACACTTTCCCGAGGAAGCCCATGCCCACACTGGGAACACGTCTTCCCTGGAGGGGAGTAGGGGGAAGGATCTGATGGGGGTGAAGCTCCAGGACCCAGCGGGCTGCAGCAAAACGATGTGGCTAGGGAATCTTGGGGGCCTTCTCCCCGGAGGGAGAGTAGGCCAGCGAGTCCTGCTGCACTGGATGCAGAGGAGGAGCGGCTCATCGCTGAAATGAACACCCAGGCGGTGGACATGCACACTCAGCTCATGGGTGCAGTGGGAAGGGTGCCTGAATGCATTAATGCACTGGCAAGGAGTGTGGAGCACTTCGCTGTAGCACAGGCGGATACCACGCTAAAGCTTAGTGCTGCAATTCAGTCACAGGCTCCCGTGATCCCATCTCAGACTGCTCTCATGCAGACTCAGATTGAAGCCACGCAAGCACTGACTGCTGCCATTGTTGCTGGTTTGGACACATTTCCCCAGGGCTCTCACCGCGCCGCAGCAGGCCAGCAATCTGTGCTCCAGCAGATTGCTCCGGATGCTGATGTGCTGCCCCGTGGGAGTGCCAGTGTGTCGGTCGAGCAGGGAGTTGCTGTCCTCTCTCAAGATGACAGCATTCCTGCTGCCACCACTGTCACTTCCCCATTGCACTTGCCACCGCCTGTAGCCCAGACTGCTGCCGCCCATGCAGAGTTGGTGCAGTCTGCAGCCGGGCCCTCCAGGCCCTGAGCTGGTCGAGGCCGTCCTTCAAGGGCATCTGCAGTCTCAGGTTCTGACAATCTGTAGTCTCAGGTTCTGACAATCAGCAGCCTTCCACCAGCCTTGCAGCAGCCACTGGGGCCCCATTACGGAGGAGCAGTAGGGTGGGAAGGGGGGAAGTGCGCAAGGGAAGGAGATCACCCTCGAAGGGCAAAAAGTAGAAGGTGTGATGAAATGTTGGTCAATTTTTTATTCAAGGCCGAGGTTCGTGTTCAGACTTTTGTTTAGTGTTTTGGACATTATCTCCAGGTTGTGAGAACCAGTTATGTTAATGAATGATTTTTTAGGTGTTTGTTTCTATTAGCTTGTCATGAAGAAATGACAGACACAGAGTTTGTAAAATAAAAAAGTTTTTGTATTCAAAATGTACAGGTTTGGCCTTTGGAATCATTACTGCCTTGGCTGGCTTAAGGGTTGTGGGTTGGTTTCATTCATGTTGATCTCCATGGCAGAAGCCATTTCCTCAGTAGGGGCCTAGAAGTGGCTTGTTATCAGCCGTTGACGGATGGCCCTTCCAGTTTCTACATTGTAGGCCTCCCTCCTGCCTTGGTGCTACTGGTGATCATCCTCCTCCTCTTCCTCCTCCTCCTCCGGTGGTGCTCCAAGGCCTGCTGGCATTGGCTGGGACCTGAGGATTGTCAGGTTATGCAGCATGCAGCACACAACTATGGTGAGTACTGCAGGGCTCCTCATGAGTGGTCCAGACAGCGAAACCATTGCTTGAGTACGCCAATCGTCTGCTCAACGATGTTCCTGGTAGCGAGATGGCTCTCGTTGTACCGCAGCTCAGCAGGGGTGTTGGGGGTACAGAGCGGTGTCATCAGCCAGGTGCACAGTGGATAACCCTTGTCCCCGAGGAGCCAACCACTTGGCTGATGCGGTGCCTGGAAAAGTTCTGGCACAGCAGTCTGGCGCAGGATGAAAGCATCGTGGCTGCTGCCAGGATAGCAGGCATTGACTGCGAGTATCAGCTGTCTGTGGTCACAGACCAACTGGACATTTAAGGAGTGGAACCCCTTGCGGTTTCGGAAAACCTCTGCATTCTCATGCGGTGCCCGCAATGCTACATGCTTGCAGTCAATGGTGCCCTGCACCATGGGGAAGCCCACTATCCTCGGAGAGCCCAATGCACATTCATGCTGTTTGGCCCGGGTCATCAGGAAAGAGATGTACTGGTGTCTCCTTTTATAGAGGGCATTTGTGACCTGACGGATACAGCAATGGACCGCGAACTGGGAGATATTGGCGATGTCCCCAGTAGCTGCTTGAAAGGAGCCGCTGGCATAAAAGTTCAGAGCCACTGTGACCTTCACTGCCACCGACAGAGACGTCCTGGTCCTCAGTAGAGGCTGCAGACCTGGCTGCAGCAGGTGGCAGAGCTCAGTGACCACCTCCTTGCTGAAGCGCAGCCTGCGCAAACACTGCTCCTCAGACAAATTAATGCAGGAGAATTGTTCCCGGAATACCCTGGGAGGGTAAGGTCTCCTGTACAGAGGCCTGTTGGCCCTCCTCCGTCTGGCCATGTTTGCTACTCTCTCTCTGCGTCTCTGTTGCCTCCGATTCTGCAGGTGCAGGACGACGCCCCGAATCAGTGCAGCCCCCTTGGTAATCGAAGTAATGAAGGTCAAATCCAAAAGAACCTGCAAAGTGATGCTCAGTAGCCAAAACTACTTCACACAGCGTTGACTCTATGCAGAAGTCTCTCCTCTCTCTCAGAATCTCTCTCTCTGTCAGAATGAGTGGTGCAAAAATGTCTACCACAGAAAAAGCCAGGAAGAGGCCGCCTTTAAATAGCGCCCCTGCCCCCCAGTCCCACACCGACTGGGAAACGTTCCAGTCTCCCTATCGGAAAGGAGGGGGGGCGCCACTCAATATCCGGTCCGGGGCGCCACAAGGGCGTTGCACGCTTGACTGACGTCAAGATCTGCGGGCGCAGAAGATCGGGGTGGTAGTGTTTAGCGCTGCCGCAAAATGTCTGGTCAATTTCGCGAGCGGCGACAGACATCGCCACGCCCGGGCGCTAGTTGCTTTGCGCCCCATTAGTGCCCTCTTAAGGCGCTAACGGGAGGCGCAAACCAACTGAATTTTTCCCCCTATATCTTTAGTCATCCAGGGAGCTCGAGCTTTGCATACCCTTCCTTTCCCCCTCGTGGGAATGTGTCTATTCTGTACCCAAACATCTCCGCATTGACGGACTCGCATTGTTGAATTGTTGTTTTGCCTGCCAATTTTTGATTCCAATCCACCTGGGCCTGATCCCTTTTCAACTCATTGAAGTTAGCCCTCCTCCAGTTAAGTATTGTTATTGCTGATTGTACCTTGTCCTTTTCCATAATTATTCTAAACCAGATGATATGATTACTGGTCCCCGAATGCTCTCCCACTGAAACATGCTCCACTTGCCCCAGCTCATTCCCCAGAACTAGATCCAGCCCCGCTTCCTTCCTCATTGGGCTGGAAACACACTGATCAAGAAAGTTCTCTTGTACATCTTTCAGGAATTCCTCCCCCTCTTTGCCGTTTACACTGTTTCTATCCCAGTCTATATTAGGATGATTGAAGTCCCCCATTATCACTACTCTGTAGTTCTTGCATCTTTCTGTAATTTGCCTGTAAATTTGCTCCTCTATCTCCTTCCCACTATTTGGTGGCCTATAGTATACAGCTAGTAGTGTAATAGCTCCTCTATTGTTCCTTAATTCTAATCAAATAGATTTGGCCCTTTGGCCCCTCAACAACATTATCCCTCTCCAGTGCTATAACAATTTCTTTGATCAATATTGCCACCACCCCCACCACCACCCCGCTTTTTATCCTTCCCTATCTTTCCTGAATAGCTTGCAGCCAGATGGCTGGAATTTTCACCTTAGAGTTGGGGCGGGTGTGTGCGGGCCGCGTAGTGGGTCGCCATCCTGAAGCTTTCAACAGCGCATTCTGCCCTGCGTGTTTAACTCAATTACATCAATTGAAACAGTCATACGGGTTTCTCGGCCAATGAAATGGAGCGGGTCTAATGACGTCAGCTCAGATATTTAAAGGAGACTTGCACACATCACAGTTGAAGGTTGTTGGATCAGGCACACAGGTGGTTGGGAGAGGTGACTATTGTTATATTTTGAAGAGATTTGTGTGGGTGCAAGCAAGGATGGAGTCACAATGACAGAGGCTGCACCCAGTTTCTCCGATGCATCCCTGGAAGTCCTGGCCCAGGGAGTCAGAGCATGCAGGGAGGTCCTATTCCCTGGCAGCGGCAGGAAAAGAGCAGCCAGAGAAACCAAGAGGGCTTGGCTGGAGATCGCCCAAGAAGTGGGCAGTAGGGGTGTTGTCAGCCACTCTGGATTCAATGCAGAAGAGATTTAATGATCTCATGAGGTCAGGAAAGGTGAGTGCAATGCCACATTCAGCTACATCCTGGTGTGTGTGTCACCCCCAACCCCATCACTCTGCCTTCCCAAGCCTACTCCTGCATGTCACTCCTCACACCAACCTACTTGCAGGTGCACCCATCCCTCTGTCTATGCATCGACTCACATAAATATACACACCTGCTTCCTTGCTGAAGGGAAAGGCTCTTGTTGACACCGTTTTGTGCAGAGATTTTGCTTTCAGGAGTTTGCAGGTGATTTCTGCTACCTCGGAAGCCACTCTCACCACATTGCAAGTCACTCTCACTACATCGGAGAATTGTCACTCTCACTACATTGGAGGATTGTGCTTTTTCCAGCTGTCACTTAATGAAGTAGCACAATGGCCACTGAGCTCCCTGCGTCCCCTTCACAGGTGAGCTTCCCGAGGTCCATGAATCCCATGCGCAACCTTGAAACCTCATGTTAAAAATGCTGTTAAGAGTCTCTCAACAAGCAGTTAACTACCTCAATGAGGTCGGCTGCCTCTCCTGAGCAGGTCCATGGCGCGCTTCGAAACGTGCCCCAATTAAACGCGGAATCCGGCAGGTTTCCAACGCACTGTCAATTTCAGCACTTTTCTCTGCCGACCCACTCCCAAACCCGCACTCTCTGCAATGTGAAAATTCCAGCCATTAAGTTCCCATTCCTCCCCTTCTTTGAACCAGATCTCTGTATTGGCACTATATCATAATCCCACGTAGTGACTTGTGCCTGCAGCTCACCAACCTTATTTACCATGTGACGTGCATTTATGTACATGCACTCTGAACCAATATTAGACTGCTTCACATTTCCCCCTGTCTGATTCCTCCCATTTCTAAACTATTCTTCACTCTAGTGCTACTTGCCTCTCCCAGTCCTCTGTGCACCTTGTTTCTCTCTCTAATGTTTCATCCTGGTGCCCATCCCCCTGCCAAATTAGTTTAAACCCTCCCCCACAGCACTAGTTAACCTTCCTGTGAGGACTTTGGCCCCAGTTGTGTTGAGGTGCAACCCATCCACCTTGAACAGATCCCTCCTGCCCCAGAGTTGGTCCCAATGCCCCAGAATCTGACGCCTGTCTCTCCTGCACCATTTCTCCAGCCATGTGTTAACATGTTTTATTCTACTATTCCTATACTCACTGGGAGCAATCCAGAGACTTTTGAGGTCCTGCTTTTTAACTTTCACCCTAGCTCCTGAAACTCTGACTGCAGGACCTCAACCCATTTATCTTCCAATGTCATTGGTTCCCACATGGACCACGACTTCTGGCTATTCCCCTTCCCCCCTCAAATGTTCTGCAGCTTCTCAGTGATTCCCTTTACCCTGGCATCAGGGACGCAACACACCATGTCGGCGGTTGGAGAAATGGTTGTCTATCCCCCTGACAATGGAAATCCCTATGACCACTGCATTTCTACACTTTGCTGTGCCCCCTTGTGCAGTCATTTGCCCCACAGTGCCATGGATGTGCTCTAGACTGCATTCCCCCAAAGTATCATCACCCTCACTGGTAGTCAGCGCTGAAAACCGGTTTAAGAGGTTTTTTTTTATTCGTTCATGGGATGTGGGCGTCGCTGGCAAGGCCAGCATTTATTGCCCGTCCCTAATTGCCTTTGAGAAGGTGGTGGTGAGCCGCCTTCATGAACTGCTGCAGTCCGTGTGGCGACGGTACTTCCACAGTGCTGTTAGGTAGAGAGTTCTAGGATTTTGACCCAGCGATGATAAAGGAACAGCGATATGTGCCACATACCTGGAGGATTCCTTCACTGCCTGCCTCTTCCTACCCTGCCCGATGTCCACCCACTTATTATTCACCCAAACCCTCTGTCGCTGCAGGGTGACCACCTCCTGGAACATACACTCCAGGAAATTCTCAGCCTCTCGTATGCCCTGCAGTGACTCCAGTCGCTCCTCAAGCTCAGTAACCCTGAGCTCGAGTTTGAGCAACTGGAGGCACTTCCTGCACATGTCCTGGAGTTCCCACATGGCACAGGAATTGCAGGCAATGGGTCTCAGCTACCCCATCAGTTTGCTTAAAAAAATCCCTTTTGGTCCAATTAATTATGCTGATTATTTATATATTTACTGTTGCCCCTTGGTTTAAAGCACTTAGCACCTCCTTCCCCCTCTGTACTGAATTCCCACTCGCACCAAATTCTCCTTGCCGCTCTGTTTAGCAAGCCACTCCATTTTGTAGATTCTCCCAGCTCTGTGCACACATTCCTTTTCTTTCAAAACATTTCTTTCAATTGTTGAGGCTGCCGCGAAACACGAATGGAGGCTGAATCCATATGTGGAAAACAAGAAACTTTAATTCACTGCATGGCACACAAAATGGCTGAGAAAGCTGCTCCCAGAATTCTCTGGAAAAACCCTGAAGCCCCGCCCACTCCTGTCTTAAAGGTAAGGTGCCTTAAAGGGAAGGTTCACCGATATATTGTCCACAGACGGAAAAGTGGGTTATGCCCGTTTAGGTGGCGATCCGCCACACAGCTCCCCCAGAATCCGCTTAGGAGGTGTGGACGAGACGGTGCGGCGGTCTGATGGGCCGGCCGGAGCGGCTCTTGTAGGATGCCGGTGGACGTGGAACGGCCGGGCGTGGAGCAGCCGCGTGAACCGGCTTGAGGGCAGGTCGGCCGCGTGGAGGTGGACGAGCTACAGGGACCTGTTCACCGGGCTCCGAGTGTGCTGGCTTGAGTTGGTCAACCGACACTTTTTCGGTCCTGTCGCCCACTTGAAGGGTGAAAAATTTGTCCCCAGCTTGTAGCACCTTGTAGGGCCCGTCGTACGGGGGTTGAAGGGGTCCGCGGTGGGCGTCGTGCCGGACGAAAACAAACCGTGCCTGGTGCAGGCTTAGTGGGACGTGTGAGGTGGATTCGCCGTGTCGAGCAATGGGCACCGGGGCGAACTGCAGCGAAGTCGTGGCGTTGCTGGTCGGCTGACCAGGGTGTCGTGGCGGTGGACAGGAACTCACCGGGTACGCGCAGTGGCTGACCGTACATGAGCTCTGCTGCCGATGCGTGGAGGTCTTCTTTAACCTCGGTGCGCAGGCCGAGGAGGACCCACGGAAGTTGGTCGGTCCAGGCGCCGTCTTGGAGGCTGGCTCGAAGAGACGCCTTCAGGGATCTGTGGAACCGCTCACACAGTCCGTTGGCTTGGGGGTGGTATGCTGTGGTGTGGTGAATGGTCACCCCGAGATTGCGTGCAACGGCGGTCCAGAGTTCAGAGGTAAATTGCAGACCTCTGTCCGACGTCATGTCGGAGGGGACGCCGAACCGTGCGACCCAGGTGCTGACGAAGGCTCTGGCGATGTCGGCGGTGGTGGTAGAGGTCAGTGGAATTGCCTCAGGCCAGCGTGTGGTGCGATCAACGATGGTCAGCAAGTGCGTGTGGACTTGCGACGGCGGCAGGGGCCCGACGAAGTCCACGTGGATGTGGTCGAATCTCCGCGAGGGGATGGTAAACTCCTCGAGGGGTGCTTTTGTGTGTTGCGGTACCTTGGCCCGTTGGCAGGCTAGGCAGGAGTTGGTCCAAGTACGCACATCCTTGCGAAGGCCGCGCCAGACGAAGCGGTTGGCTACCAATTTGATGGATGCGCGGGCGCCAGGGTGGGAGAGGTTGTGGAGAATGTCGAATACCCGGCGGCGCCAGGACGCTGGGACGACGGGCCGAGGTTGACATAGGGATATGTCGCACTTGACCGTGACTGCGGTCGGGCCACAGGCGACGTCGGCCAGGCGTAGCCCTGGTAGGTTGGTGGGTGCGGAGAGCAGATCAGGGTCGGTGGTAGGTGGTAGCCGCGCACCAGGTCGACCTTGGAAAAGACTGAGCGGCCGGCCAGTCTAGCCGAGAAGTCCTGAATGTGCGGCACGGGGTACCGATCAGGGGTGGTGGCGTCATTGAGGCGGCGGTAATCCCCGCAGGGGCGCCAACGTCCGCCTGGTTTGGGGGCGATGTGGAGTGGGGAGGCCCAGGGACTGTTGGAGCGGCGGATGATGCCGAGCTGTTCCATGGTGGCAAACTCGGTCCGCGCGATCTCCAGTTTGGCCGGGTCCAGCCTGCGGGCGTGGGCGTACACTGAGGGGCCTGTGGTGGGGATGAAGTCTTCCACCCCGTGTTTGGCGGCCTCCGCGGAGAAGGTCGGATTGGTAAGGGCTGGGAATTCGGCCAGGAGTGCCGAGTAGTCATCCGTGGCCCGGGCGTGGCACTGTGACGCCATGTCGGCGGGTTGACGGGGGGACATGGCGCCCAGGATGGGGGACATGGTGTTCATGTCCACGAGGCGGTGACGGGGGATGTCTACCAGTAGGCGGTGGGTGCACAGGAAATCTGCGCCGATGAGAGGGGAGAGCACCTTGGCAGTGATGAACTCCCATCGGTAGCGGCGACCAGCGAGGTCGAGGGTGACTGTCCGGGTGCCATACGTCCGGATTTCCGAGCCGTTAGCAGCAGCCAGCGCCGGTCCTCGTTCGCCCTTTTGGATGTCGAGGGAGGAGGCCGGGATGATGCTGTGCTGAGCCCCAGTGTCGCACAGGAACCGGCGGCCGGTTTTGTCATCCGTAACGAACAGCAGGGAGCCCGCGTGGCCCACAGCCATCACGGGGGCTGGTACGGGGGCGGACTTCAAAGAGCAGGGAGGTGTGCACCGTTGTGCCCTGGCGCCGAACCGTGCGTGGTAGTAACAGTGGCCCGGGTTAGTGGGGCGTGAAGGCCCCGTGGGCCTGGTGGCAGGCCCTTGTGGCCGCGTGGTGGCCGGTGAGGGGCGCGCCCAGGCATTAGCTGCCAGGTCCGGAGTGACGTTGCGGCTGGAGTGAGCGGACAGCAGCTTGTCGGCCTCATCGGCCAGGGCTTCCAGGTTCGTGAGGCCGGACGCCACGATCGCTGGGCGGATGCTGAGAGGGAGCTGGCGGATGAACAGAGTGTGGAAGAGGGATCCAGGTGGGCTCTCGTCGGTGAGGGAGAGCATGTGGGAGAGGAGGTCTGACGGTGAGGCATCACCGAGGCCTGGAAGGTCGAGGAGGTGGCAGTTTCGCTGATATGCCGAGGCCGTAAATTTTTTAAGGAGCGCTGTCCTGAGATGTGCGTACTTGCCTTCCTCTGGTGGGTTCTGCAGCGTTGTCCAAACCTTCGAAACTGCGGCGCTACTGAGTGATGTGACGAGATAGTCGTACTTCGTCCCATCTGTGGTGATATTTCGCAGCCGGAAGCGAGATTCAGCTTGGAGAAACCAGGCTTCGGGCTGGTTTTCCCAAAACTCCGGCAGTTTCACGGAAACTGCGTTCGTGTCCGCCCTTGCAGTGCTTGGAATACGTTCTGAGCGTCGGGGTCACCAATGTTGAGGCTGCCGCGAAACACGAATGGAGGCTGAATCCATATGTGGAAAACAAGAAACTTTAATTCACTGCATGGCACACAAAATGGCTGAGAAAGCTGCTCCCAGAATTCTCTGGAAAAACCCTGAAGCCCCGCCCACTCCTGTCTTAAAGGTAAGGTGCCTTAAAGGGAAGGTTCACCGATATATTGTCCACAGACGGACAAGTGGGTTATGCCCGTTTAGGTGGCGATCCGCCACACAATCGTATTTATTCTCTAAAACAACTTTTAGAGTTGTACAGACCTTGGGGTGCATTTTAACAGGGCGGTAACGGCCTCAGAATAGGGTTGCTAAACTTCGCGCACTGCCCACTGCCACTTTTACACGGGCCTACCTCTGGGTGGCTAAGGCACCCGCCTGTTTCAGGCAGTGGGCTTCTTTTAATATGCAAATCGGGGAACTGTGATGTAAGTAGAGCCCCGATTGCCATTCTTGGACAGAACTGTCGCGACTGCTCCCCCCTCTATCTTACCTGCCTCCGGGCCTAATCCAGCGAGCTGCCTGTCTAGCGTCCACAGCTGACTGGTTCTATTTAACTGAGGCCTGGGCCTCAAAATGGTTCCGGCCTATGTTGGTCTGATACCCAAAACTTATAGACAGACCCCCCCTTGCTTCTTCTTCGTCCTGGCTCCTGCTGTCTGTTTTGGAGAAAGGAGCAACTTTAAAAGATTTTTCATCAGCCACAAACGGGCTCCAGAAGCCTGGTCTTCAGATATCAGCCCAGCTACTGAAGTGTGACAAGGCTACAGATGTGACCAGATCAATATCTGACATGTCACGACAGGAAGAGAAACAGATGAATCAGTATATTCAGTGCCATCTCTAGAAGAAGAGTGCGCTTGGACACATAAAAGCTAAGATACAACGAGGACAAGAACCACACATTTTGCCCCTTTCCCGTTAGTGATGGAGCATCTCCTTGTTGAATACATGGCACCCAAAATTAAATAGAACTGTTTTTATTTTTTTTAATAAAAATATATGAATTCTGGGAATGCAGAGCAGGTCTGTGGGCATCTCAGGAGAAAAACATCACAAAATGTAATAAGTTAGCAATAATTTTGCGAGATTTTGAATTTGAAAAGCATACAGCGGAAAGGTTGTTCTGTAAATCGCCACTACCAGCTCTGGGAATGAAGTGTTAAATAGTCACTGACATGTTTCTGAAATGGTAACCTTCCTATTATATTTGGCTGAAGTTTTCTGACCGGGGTGAGTGATAATCTGACATTCTGAATTCCATCAGTTCATTCAGGTTAGCTCAACCTTTGCTCTTTGTTTAACCCGTCCATGGACTAACTTCTTCATCATATTCAGTATATCAAAGCTCCATTGAGTTGTGGGTTAAACTTGTGCTAGTTACTACTTTAAGGTTTAAAGTGACAGAGCTTCAAGTTTCTTTAGCTGAAAATGTACCTCAATCTTTTTTTCTGCATTAGTTTCACTGAGTTTTTAAACAAGTTTGTTTATCAATGTATTTACAAATTTATTAAAACTAATACACAGAGGAAAATATTTGATGTTTGACCAAGCCATTTTAGGCTATTTTTCACTTTCTTGTGGATCCATTGGAAATATTCATTTTAGTTTTGTTCTTAACATAAGAAATAGGAGCAGGAGTAGGCCATATGGCCATTCGAGCCTGCTACGCCATTCAATAAGATCATGGCTGAGCTTCGACCTCAACGTCACTTGCCCGCCCGATCCCCATATCCCTTGATTCCCTTAGAGTCCAAAAGTCTAATGATCTCAGCCTTGAATATACTCAATGACTGAGCATCCACAGCCCTCCTGTTTTGAGTTTTCAGCTTGTGTGGGTTCACAATCAATAGAACCTTATATAGTTGAAATGTGACCTGCTCACATATCCATAACAGTTACTATTGTAAATCAATGCAAACATACCACTTTGTTTTAGAGAAACATTCAGAGCTATGAACTCTCATCTCCAGCTGTTACAGACAGCTGTTATTTCACAAATGAGAAAACTGTTGCCTAAATCATGAACAAAAAAGCAGGCAGTCATCAGATCTTACTGCAAGTGGCTGGTTTTGCTGGGCTTTGCACATCTTCATTTGAAAATGTGTTTCTCATTATATATTCTGTTTTTATGCAGATGACTACACATTTAAATTTGATTTTTTTTCTTACAATTGATGCTTTTATCTTCAAGGCTAATTAAATTCTAGCTGAGATGTCAGTCAGAAGATCAATACACTCTGCACATACCTCTTCTTGCCCTGCAGCATGGTAGCAGCTGTGTAAATGAAGTCTATTAGAAATGTTTTGATTTCATAATAATGGATTATTTCATTTTAATAAGCTCATCTTTACTTGGAACTTTCCCCAGGATGTGACTGAAGCAAAATGCTTTTTAAAAAATTATTCAAAGGGATGTGGGCATCAATTGCCCATCCCTAATTGCCCTTGAGAAGGTGGTGGTGAACCGCCTTTGTGAACCGCCTTCTTGAACCGCTGCAGTCCGTGTTTCAGAGGACAATTGAGAATCAACCACATTGCTGTGTGTCTGGAGTTACATGTAGGTTTCCTTCCTTAAAGGCGATTATTGAACCAAATGGGTTTCGATGACAATCCAGTAGTTTCATGGTCACCATTACTGATACTAGCTTTTATATTCTAGATTTATTTAATTAACTGAAGTTAAATTCCCCAGTTGCCATGGTGGGATTTGAACTCACATCTCCAGATCATTAGGTCCAGGCCTCTGGATTACTAGTCCAGTAACATAACCACTATGCTACCGTACCCGGTAATGCTGCCATCATTAAGCTGCTGGTTTTTAAATAATGCATTCTTTTGCAATTATTTCAACAGCAACAACTACTTGCAATTATATAGTACCCCTCATATGCATGTCTGAAAGTGCGAGACAATGAGGAGGGAAAGGACACTGTGAATAGAGAGCATGGGGAAAGGAAGGAGAGCGGAGAGACACTTAATGGAGAACCAAAAGCACAGGCAATGAGGAAGGTTTTAAGGAGGGATGTGACAAGGTAGAGGGAACTGGGTGAAGAGTTTCTGAGGACAGGAGCGTAGTGGCTGAGTGACTGTCAGTAGTGGAGCAGAGAGAGTGGAAGGTGAAGAGAGTCTGGTATAAGAGGAGTGGAGAGTGAAGAGAGTCTGGTTTAAGGGGAGTGGAGGGTGAGGAGAGTCTGGTTTAAGGGGAGTGGAGGGTGAAGAGAGTCTGGTTTAAGGGGAGTGGAGAGTGAGAAGAGTCTGGTTTAAGGGGAGTGGAGAGTGAGGAGAGTCTGGTTTAAGGGGAGTGGAGGGTGAAGAGAGTCTGGTTTAAGGGGAGTGGAGGGGGAAGAGAGTCTGGTTTAAGAGGAGTGGAGGGTGAGGAGAGTCTGGTTTAAGGGGAGTGGAGAGTGAGGAGAGTCTGGTTTAAGGGGAGTGGAGAGTGAGGAGAGTCTGGTTTAAGGGGAGTGGAGAGCGAGGAGAGTCTGGTTTAAGGGGAGTGGAGAGTGAGGAGAGTCTGGTTTAAGGGGAGTGGAGAGCGAGGAGAGTCTGGTTTAAGGGGAGTGGAAGGTGAGGAGAGTCTGGTTTAAGGGGAGTGGAGGGTGAAGAGAGTCTGGTTTAAGGGGAGTGGAGAGCGAGGAGAGTCTGGTTTAAGGGGAGTGGAAGGTGAGGAGAGTCTGGTTTAAGGGGAGTGGAGAGTGAGGAGAGTCTGGTTTAAGGGGAGTGGAGGTTGAGGAGAGTCTGGTTTAAGGGGAGTGGAGGTTGAGGAGAGTCTGGTTTAAGGGGAGTGGAAGGTGAGGAGAGTCTGGTTTAAGGGGAGTGGAGGTGAGGAGAGTCTGGTTTAAGGGGAGTGGAGGTTGAGGAGAGTCTGGTTTAAGGGGAGTGGAGAGTGAGGAGAGTCTGGTTTAAGGGGAGTGGAGGTGAGGAGAGTCTGGTTTAAGGGGAGTGGAGAGTGAGGAGAGTCTGGTTTAAGGGGAGTGGAGGGTGAGGAGAGTCTGGTATAAGAGGAGTGGAGAGTGAATACGGGAAGTTAAGGGAGGAGGAGGTCACAGATGTCGGGGGAGGGGAAGTCATAGAGAGATTTGAAACTAACATGTTAGGGCATGGGAACCAGTGGAAGTTAGAAAGGACTGGGCTGTGTGGAGCATGGAACATTGTGTAGGTGAGAATATATCTTCAAAAACGCATTCGATATGGTGCCACATGACAGGTTGTTACACAAGATAAGGACCCATGGGGTTGGGGTAATATATTAACATAAATAGAGAATTGGTTAAAGGACAGAAAACAGAGAGTAGGAATAAACGGGTCATTTTCAGGTTGCCAGGCTGTTACTAGTGGGATGCCGCAAGGATCAAAGCAGGGCCCTCAGCTATTTACAATCTATATTGATAACTTAGTTGAGGGGACCGAGTGTAATGTATCCAATTGTGCTGACGATACAAAGCTAGGTGGGAAAGTAAGCTGTGAGGAGGACACAAAGCATCTGCAAAGGTATACAGACAGGTTAAGTGAGTGGGCAATAAGGTGGCAGATGGAGTATAATGTGGGGAAATGTGAGGTTATTCACTTTGGTAGGAAGAATAGAAAAACAGAATATTTTTTGAATGGTGAGAAGCTATTAAATGTTGGTGTTCAGAGGGACCTGGGTGTCTTGTACACGAAACACAGAAAGTTAAAATGCAGGTACTGCAAGCAATTTGGAAGGCAAATGGTATGTTGGCCTTTATTGCAAGGGTGTTGGAGTATAAGAGTAAGGAAGACTTGCTGCAATTGTACAGGGCGTTGGTGCAACCACACCTGGATTACTTTGCACAGTTTTGATCGCTGTACCTAAGCAAGGATATACTTGCCTTGGAGGGGGTGCAATGAAGGTTCACTAGATTGATTCCCGGAATGAGAGGGTTGTCCTATGAGGAGAGATGAGTAAATTGGGCCCATATTCTCCTGAGTTTAGAAGAATGAGAGGTGATCTCATTGAAACATACAAGATTCTGAGAGGGATTGACAGGGTAGATGCTGAGAGGTTGTTTCCCCTGGCTGGAGAGTCTAGAACTAGAGGGCATAGTCTCAGATAAGGGGTCGACCATTTAGGACTGAGATGAGGAGAAATTTCTTCACTCAGGGGGTTGTGAATCTTTGGAATTCTTTACCCCAGAGGGCTGTGCATGCTCAATCGTTGAGTATATTCAAGGCTGAGATCAATAGATTTTGGACTCTAAGGGAATCAAGGGATATGGGGATCGGTCTGGAAAGTGGAGTTGTGGTTGAAGATCAGCCATGATCTTATTGAATGGCACAGCAGGCTCGAGGGGCTACTCCCGCTCTGATTTCTTATGTTCTTATGTTCAAAATTTTGGGTGGGTTGAATCTTGTGAACTATTGAGGCAGGGAGGACAAATGAGAATTTATAGAAAAGTCAAACATTAAGGTGATGAAGGCATGGACTAGGGTTTTGGCAATGGAAGAGGAGATGGGCAGAGGCGGGTAACATTGCAGATGTGAAAGAAAGCGGTTTTGGTAATCGAGTGGATGAGATGGAGGAAGCTGAGCTTGATGCCAAAGCTCCACATTTCTTGAGTCAGACTGCGATGGCAGCCAGGGAGATTGATGGAGTCAGGACCAGAGGTATGGAGCTGCTGATGGGAGCTGAAGAACATGGCCTCAGTTCTGCTGACCTTCAGCTGGAAGAAGTTTTGGCTAATCCAAATTTTGATATCAAACAGACAATTGAATGTGTGGCAACAACCTTTTTGGTCGATTAGATCTACTGTTAAAGAAAAATTGCAAATGCTTAAAATCTGAAATAAAAACAGAAAAGGCTGGAAATGGACAGCAGGACCATCAGTATCTGAAAAGAGAAAAACAGGTTCAAGGTTTTGGGTAGCGACTTGTCAGAACTTTGAAGGGTCTCTACCTGAAATGTTCAACTTTCTTTTTTTGTACAAGGGGCTAAGAGGGTTAAATTATGAGGACAGGTTGTATAGACCAGTCTTGTATTCCTTGAGTATAGAAGATTAAGGGATGATTTAATTGAGGTGTTTAAGATGATTAAAGGATAGAGTAGATCGAAAGAAACTATTTCCTTCAGTGGGGAGTCCAGAACAAGTCCAGAAAAATCTTAAAATTAGAGCTAGGCCATTCAGGGGTGATGATAGGAAGCACTTCTTCACATAAAGGGCAGTGGAAATCTGGAACTGTCTCTCCCAAAAACCTGTTGAGGGTAGGTCAATTGAAAAATTCAAAACTGAGATTGATAGATTTTTGTTAGGCAAGAGTAGGGTTATGGAACCAAGGTGGTTAGATGGAGTTACGATACAGATCAGCCATGATCTAATTGAATGGAGGGGCTGAATGGCCTACTCCTGTTCTTATGTTTCTTTTCAGTTGCTGATAGACCTGCTGTACATAGCCAACATCTCTGATTTATTTTCAATCTACTCTCTATTTTGTCGCCTCTACTCTTTCCGAGCACAGATTACATTTAAAGTTATTCAACCAATTGTTTATTTGTCAGCAAAACAACTCTTGAATTGGATTTGATCCATGGATTGTTCTTGTTTTATTTCATATTTACTAAACAGCACGCACAGTGTAAAATGAATTGAAAGCACTGATCTTGCTTTGGTAAATTTGAAAGGAAGATGGATCAGATAGCAGTTGTATTCACGCAGTGTCTTGAACCCTTGTTCTTTCAGATGATAATTACTCATGACTAGGCATTCGACGAATAAAGCATTCCATGATCTCTGAAATAAAAGAGCTTGAATGATGGACAGTTCACGAGTTTGGCTCTTCAATATGAAATATTGGAACCTTTGTTGCCTACTGCATCAGTCTGCCAAGTATCTTCAGCTGAGGTGTAAGTTCAGCCAGAGTCACTGGACCTGGTCCATACACTAATCATCTGCTTGGGTGCACACAGAGATGTTATGTTCTGTCTATTATGTGGTGGTGGAATGCTGCGCTAAATTGCCTTTGCTTCTTTCAGCACTGTAACAATGGGTTTCATTGCATGTTAATGATCCCTCCCCATTATGCCCCTTATGTATCAAATATAATTTCAGGTTTTGTCTGGCATTAACTACAAATGTGGCATGGTTCAGGCTATTTTAACTTGGCAGCTTGTTAGGGGATATTAAATTACAGACACAAAGCAAGCTCTTGCTCGTTTGATAGTCAAAATAACAAACACTATGTCAGTATCGCAACTGTATCTTCAGTTATTTCACTAGTCTTCAGAATCAGAGGGTATATCATCTATTTTTAACACTCTATGACAATGGTTATAATGTATAACTTGTCTAAGAATGGTAGGTGCAGAGTGCAATTTGTAGCGACAAATATATATATATTGGCCCAAAAATTTGTGTTGATACGCGAGAGTACGCACTGTGTACTCTCGCGTATTCTGTCTCCAATTGCCGGTTTTCTGCATGCACTGCGCATGCGCTGAAAACCGGCACTTGGTGAATGGAAAAGGGGGCGGTTCCTAGGTGAACCGCGTGCGCGCTACAGGCTGCGCGCATGCAGTGCACTTAGTGGTTTCAACGCGCAGGTAAGTATGGAAGATTTTACACATAAAAAAAGGAGTAAGACCCACTTTTAACAAGGTAAGTAGTGAATTAAGTATTATTTTGAATTTTTTTTAACAGGTATATCTTTTTTAGAGACTTTAAAGACAGGTAAGTTTATTTTTATAACTTTTTAAAAGATTTTAAATTTTTTCAAAAATTTAATTTTTTATTTAAAATGGTTAATTTATTTAACTACACTTATTTTATTAATGTGATGGTTTTTTTTTTAATTTAATTGAGGTTTAGCTGGTCTTTTGAGGGGCTATAGTATTCATAGCTTTCACAGCACTTATGTGAAAGTTATGAATGGAAGATGGTGTGCTGCCATTGGCTCTAACTGAGTCACGTGATCCCACAGCTCGCACAAATTAACTACGCCTGTGGGATACGCAAGCCCAGCACAGCAGCTGTCCAGAACATCAAGTTCGTGCGAGCTGGAACTGAAAAAGCCAACGCGCAGTGAGAGATCGCGGGGAAGCCTTACCCTCGCACGAAGGCTTCCTCACGAATTTTTGGGCCATTATATTTCCTGGTCGCAAATTGCATCTGTGAAACGTACTTTTCCTGCCTCAATTGGTAATAATCCCTCCTCATTCTCCTTGACCTTTCTGCAGCCTGTGACACAGTCCATCACACCATCCACCTTCATCTCCTCTCTTCCATCATCCAGCTCTGAGACTGACCTCGCAAGCTTCCACTCTTACCTAGTTGATCACAACATGGGGTTAGCTTCCACATGTACGCTGACGATACTCAGCTTTACCTCTCCACCATCTCCCTCAACCCCTCCACTGCTTCTGCAGACTGTATGTTTGATGGTCAGTCTTGAATGAGCCACAATTTCCTCCAGTTAAACATTGGGAAAACCAAAAACATTGTTTTTGGCACCTGCCACAAACGCCATATCCTCGCCACTGACTCCATCCTCCCCCGCCACCCCCACCCCCACCTTCCTGACTCTACTGTCTCGAGCTGAATCAGATCGTTCACATCTTTAGCATCTTGTTCGACCCTGAGACGAGCTTTCAATTCCATAACCTCTCCATCACAAAGAATGCCTATTTCCAACTCTGTAACATCACTTGCCTCAGTCCATTTGAAGGGGAAACACTCAGTCATGCATTTGTCACCTCCAGACTCCAGACTCAATTTACTCCAATGCTTCTTAGCCAGCTTCACATGCTCCACCCTCTGTGAACTTTAACTCACCCATCACCAGGGTGTCCTGCCTCAACTAACGGCACAAAACCCCCCCAGATTATCTGGTCATTATCTCATTGCTGTTCATGCAACCTTGCTGTGTGCAAATTGGCTGTTGATTTGATTTGATAGGGAGATTTGATGGATGGTAGTAATATAACAATCATGCCAATCTTTGACTTCATCTCATCTACTGCTTCATTGGTAAAGAACTGGAAAAGGGCTAGACCAATCTGTAGGACACTAGCACTTTGCTGAAGGGGTAAGTTGATATATATGAACAAAGAAGAAGTTTATGATTAGAGCCACTTTTTTCACTTCCTTTCCTCAATCTAATGAAGCTGCCTACCACTGGAAGAGGTGAAGCAGTAGATTGCCTAGATTTGGAGATATAAGCTCCTATTGTTCCAAATGCTTCACAATCCCTTTGCTCCCTTTGTCCTTCAGTACAACTGATTATAGGGACTGATTTTTATTTAAGAAAAATGTCCAATAGGCTATCTTCATAACTAAATACAACTGAGCCAGTTCATCAGCTCGTAGGCAATTTTCTAGTCTTGGAACCTGAACAGCCCTGATAAAGCAAGCACAAGCCGAGCAGTAGGCTTCTTCAGTAACATTGTTTTCCAGGTCAGTGGTTCTGTTCGCATCTGGATGGGATGAACAATTCTTACTTCTCGGCTTTTGACTTGAGTTTCGTCTCTCTATTGCGAATTATGACAGACTCCCACCTTATTTGAAATGTCACTTGTTCACAAGGATCAATTGCTTACCAGACATTTGATTAAATTTAAGAGGACAAGCAAGGAGCAGAGAAGGGCTGCCAGGGATGTCTGATGATACCAGAGGCATTGTGTCTGCACCAGCAAATATGTCACCAACCATACCTACAGGCCCAGGTACAGCTATCTGACAATGACTGATGACTAGCGCCTCTGGAAGCTCATGTTTAGCATGTGGCAGTTAGAGCTGCTCCATTAGCTTCAAGGAGACAATTGGTCAACTTCAAACATAGGGAAGCAACATAGAAAGAAACATAGAAACATAGAAAAATAGGAGCAGGAGTAGGCCATTCGGCCCTTCGAGCCTGCTCCACCATTCAATATGATCATGGTTGATCCTCTATCTCAATACCATATTCCCACTCTCTCCCCATACCCCTTGATGCCTTTTGTGTCTAGAAATCTATCTATCTTCTTCTTAAATATATTCAGTGACTTGGCCTCCACAGACTTCTGTGGTAGAGAATTCCACAGGTTCACAACCCTCTGAGTGAAGAAATTTCTCCTCATCTCAGTCCGAAATGACCTACCCCGTATCCTGAGACTGTGACCCCTCGTTCTAGAGCCCCCAGCCAGGAGAAACATCCTCCCTGCATCCAGTCTGTCTAGCCCTGTCAGAATTTTATACGTTTCAATGAGATCCCCTCTCATTCTTCTAAACTCTAGTGAATATAGGCCTAGTCGACCCAATCTCTCCTCATACGACAGTCCTGCCATCCCAGGAATCAGTCTGGTGAATCTTCGCTGCACTCCCTCTATGGCAAGTATATCCTTTCTTAGGTAAGGAGACCAAAACTGTACACAGTACTCCAGGTGTGGTCTCACCAAGACCCTGTATAACTGTAGTAAGACATCCTTGCCAGTATATTACCCCCAATCCCATGTGCTTTAATTTTGCACACTAACCGCTTATGTGGGACTTTATCAAAGGCCTGCTGAAAATCCAAATACACCACATCCACTGGTTCTCCCTTATCTATTCTACCAGTTACATCCTCAAAAAACTCCAGTAGGTTTGTCAAACACGACTTCCCTTTCATAAATCCATGTTGACTTTGTCTAATCCCGTTGATATTTTCTAAGTGTCCTGTTATCACATCCTGTTTAATAGACTCTAGCATTTTTCCTACTACTGATGTTAGGCTAACCGGTCTGTAGTTCCCTGTTTTCTCTCTCCCTCCTTTTTTAAATAGTGAGGTTACATTTTCCACACTCCAATCTGCAGGAACTGTTCCATAATCTATAGAATTTTGGAAGATGACAATCAATGCATCCACTATTTCCATGGCTACCTCTTTTAGTACTCTGGTATACAGATTATCAGGCCCTGGGGATTTATTGGCTTTCAGTTCCATTAATTTCTCCAGCACTACTTTTTTACGAATACTAATTTCCTTTAATTCCTCCTTCGCACTAGACCCTTGGGGGGAAAAATTGGGTTGCTTTGTGCCTCCCGTTAGTGCCCTATGAGGGCGCTAACGGGGTGAAAAGCAACTAGCACCCCGTTAGTGCCCTATGATGGCGCTAACGGGGTGAAAAGCAACTAGCACCCGGGTGCGGCACCGCCCATGCCTCCCGTGAAATTCAGCGGGAGGTTAGCGGCGGCACTAACCGGTAGCGCCGCACGGCGCTGAGCCACCGGCGATTATGTCATCGCCATGCGCAGCGCCCCGCTCGCGCCCCGGCCGCGATCTTCGGGAGCGCCCCCTGACTTACTGCCAGACGCTATGTCCGACGGGGTCAGAGGGGCCTACCTGCGGCTGGGGAGGTGCAATGTAAAGGCGAGGTGCGGGGTGGCCATTTTTGTTGCTGGCCGCCTGCCAGCACCTACCTGCGCTCCCGTCCCCAGCCTCCTGAACGGCAGCTCCCGCAGAGGGCTCTTTTGCCAGCACTCCCGATCCCCGGGGGCCCAGCTGGGCCCTGGGTCGCGCTGCGCAAGGCCCCTCCCCTTTAAGAAGGGGAGGTAGGCCTGAAACACAGCGGCTCGACGTGCTGCAGCGTGTGGCGCTGTGGCATATCACACCGCGATATTGACTCGCAGCGCCCCAAGAGGGATATGAGGCACTTCCAGTAGTGCCCCGCTTCCCTCTTGGGGCGCAACCACTCAATTTCCAGCACGGATGCGCTAATTTTTCCGGGGTGCTAAAAGTAGCCCCGGCGAAGTTAGCCGCCCCAAATTTTTAGCCCTTGGTTCCTTAGCATTTCTGGGAAGTTATTTGTGTCCTCTTCCGTGAAGACAGAACCAAAGTATTTGTTTAATTGCTCAGCCATTTCCTTGTTCCCCATTATAAATTCTCCCGTTTCTGACTGTAAGGGACCTACATTTGTCTTCACTAATCTTTTTCTTTTTACATACTTGTAGAAGCTTTTACAGTCTGCTTTTATGTTCTTTGCAAGTTTACTATCATACTCTATTTTTCCCCTCTTAATCAATCTCTTGGTCCATTTTTGCTGAACTCTAAACTGCTCCCAATCCTCAGGCTTGCTACTTTTTCTGGCAACTTTATATGACTCCTCTTTGGATCTAATACTATCCTTAATTTCTTTTGTTAGCCATGGTTGGGCCGCTTTTCCTTTTGTGTTTTTGCGCCAGAAAGGAATGTATAACTGTTGCAATTCATGCATTCGTTCCTTAAATATTAGCCATTGCCTATCCACCGTCATGCCTTTTAATGAAGCTCCCCAATCTATCTTAGCCATTTCCCTCCTCATACCTTCGTAGTTTCCTTTGTTTTGATTTAGGACCCTAGTTTCGGATTGGACTACTTCACTTTCCATCTTAATGAAGAATTCTATCATGTTATGGTCACTCTTCCCTAAAGTACCCCGCACAACAAGATTATTAATTAACCCCTTCTCATTGCACAATATCCAATCTAGGATAGCCTGTTCCCTAGTTGGCTCCTCAACGTACTGGTCTAAAAAAACATCTTGTACACACTCCAAGAATTCATCCTCCACAGTATTATTGCTAATTTGGTTTGGCCAGTCTATATGTAGATTAAAGTCACCCATGATTACTGTAGTACCCTTGTTACATGTATCTCTAATTTCCTGTTTGATGCTGTCCCCTTCATTACCACTACTGTTTGGAGGCCTATAGACAACTCCCACCAATGTTTTCTGCCCCTTGGTGCTTCTTAGCTCCACCCAGACTGATTCTACATCTTGATTTTCTGAGCCAATATCCTTTCTCACTATTGCTCTGATTTCATCCTTTACTAACAATGCCACCCCACCGCCTTTTCCTTTTTGCCTGTCCTTCCTAAATATCAAATATCCTTGGATATTCAGCTCCCAGCCTTGGGACACCCTGCAGCCATGTCTCCGTAATCGCAATTATATTGAAGGCACTGCAAGTTGTTGTAAAGATGACTGTGAGCCTTCTGAAGTAGCAGTTCAGATATCTGGACCGATCAGGGGTGTCTGACATTACAGCCCCCCTGAGATTCTACAAGATCTTCATTATTATAAGCTGCATGCTCCATAACTTTGCAATGCAAGAGGGGGGAATGTCCCATCTCCTCCCATTCGCTGGTCATGCTGAGGGAACCCTCAACTGCAGTGGCATGGCAGGGATAGGCATCGGTTGCCCGTCATACTCCCTGCCCGACATTGAGTTCCATTGACTTTAATAGAGGTGACTATCAAGCAGGTGTATAACAGCGGGCCAATGCGAGGGCGCCCGTTTCGGACTAACGCCCAAGATGAATTTCGACCCCTACGTCTTCAATAACTTAGATATTGCGACTGCAGCAGTCAGCTTGCTTTTCCACTACCGTCCTGTAATTATACATCTGTGTCGATTCCAGTGGTCATAACATGGGCTCTATCTCCTCACCCAACCTTCAGGATGGCACAGATGTTGAGACTTCTGAGGACAATCCCTCTGCCAATGAAGGACTCATGTTTAACAGGATGAGGATTACTGCTGAGGTTCACTTAACACAACCCAAAATTACAATAAACATCTGCACTGCTCTTTAAAGGATTTGCCTCTGAGGCATTGAACAGTGCTGTTCCTGTAATGCTTGATATCTTTCAGTCACTGAGCGGTTGAATTATTTAGCATGATTTGATCTATAAAGAATCACTGCTTTGCCGAGAAATTATTTGAAATCCTCAGGCTGTTCTATTTAATAGTTTAATTTTAACTTTATGAATCAAGTATTTGTTTTATACAAAGGTCCTTCAATTTTATATTGGCCCAGAAATTGATCTCGCTCTGTTCCCGCGGGGGTAAGGCTTCCCCGCGATCTCTCACTCCGCGTTGGCTTTTTCAGATCCAGCTCGCACGAACTTGATGTTCCAGACATCAGCTGGGCAGTGCTTGCGTATCCCACCGGCGTAGTGAATTCGTGCGAGCTGTGGGATCACGTGACTCAGTTAGAGCCAATGGCAGCACACCATCTTCCATTCATAAGTTTCACATACGTGCTGTGAAATCTATGAATCTTACACCCCCCCAAAATAACAGCTAAACCTCAATTAAATTAAAAAAAAACCATCACATTAATAAAATAAGTATAGTTAAATAAATTAACCATTTTAAATAAAAAATTAAATTTTTGAAAATTTTTTAAATCTTTTAAAATGTTATAAAAATAAACTTACCTGTCTTTAAAGTCTCTAAAAAAGATATACCTGTTAAAAAAAATTCAAAAAAATACTTAATTCACTACTTACCTTGTTAAAAGTGGGTCTTACTCCTCCTTTTTCCATTTCTAAAATCTTCCGTCCTTACCTGCGCGTCCAAAGCACGAAGTGCACAGCGTGCGCGCAGCCTGTAGCGCGCACGCGATGCACCGAGGAACCGCCCCCTTTTCAAAAGACCAAGTGCCGGTTTTCAGCGCATGCGCAGGGCATGCAGAAAACCGGCAATTGGAGAGAGAATACGCGAGAGTACGCAGTGCGTACTCTCGCGCAGCGGGATGAATTTTTGGCCCATTGTCTCAGAATATTAAAACTGATCATTGGGATTACCACATTAGTCATATATAAGTACATTTTCTCCTATTTCAGAGAATATAGACCATGAGGTTTTGGAGCTTAGACATGTTTTAAGAACAGAAGAAATAGGAGCAGGAGTAGGCCATACGGCCCCTCGAGCCTGCTCCGCCATTCAATAAGATTATGGGTGATCTTAAATTTTTACAAATGATTAAAACAAATTAGCTGGTCATTATTACATTGCTGTTTGTGGCACCTTGCGTGATCTCTTTTTAAATCAATTTGATCAGTTTACGAAGCACTGTCTTCTTAATTTGCTTACTGCAAGTTCGAGTCCTGCTATCGTGATTGACTCCTCTCCCACCTTCTAAGGTTTTGATGAGTAAGAAGTAATCAGAAATTGTAAATTGGGTTGAGAGAAAAAGGATAAATTAGTCTAGGATGAAATAAAGAAAGGAGAAAGGGAAAGATTCTGTCCCTTCTCTACTCTTAACGGCTGCAAGACTTCAGTCCTATCATTCTGTGATTGGTGCCACTGGCTCCGGCTCCGTTTTTTACCCCACTTTTGTGAAAGGAGGTTAAAGGTTTTGTTTAAATGTGAAAACTAATTTTGGTCCAGTTATATTCAGTATTTTACAGTTAATGGGGAAGGCTCCTGAAGGAAAAAAGAAATATGATGTAATTTACCTTTTCGGAAGCAGGTGCTATTTTGTTTTAGTTGATCTGTTCTGTATTGTGCTTAGTTAATAATATATTGGTCTGAATTAAATTGGAACCATTGAGGTTAACCAACAGATTAAATTGTGAAAACCCAACTTTCATTGTGGCCACAGTGAAATACTGGTTATTATTTTACAGTATGTGAAGGTCTCTCGTTCTGGACGTGAGAGTATCTCGTATAAAAATTGGCAGTTTAGAATTTCTTAAATGTTTAATGATTAGAATTGGAATTTTAGGACATTTGACGTGATTCTGCTTGTTTAATCATCTTGGTTGTACTGGAAAATCTTGGGGTTTGAAACCTCTTTAAAAAAATACCAAAATACTTAAAAACAATTAGAGTTTTGGAATATATGTGGGTAGAACACATGAAGGATAGAGATACGATGAGCTGCTAGTCCATGTGCTTGCTTTACTAGGCCAGAGCGAACTGAGCATGCTCATACTAAACCATGTGACAAACCATGTGACAAACCATTTGGTAATATATCACAAGTTTAATCTAAAATGCTGTCTTCCCTGATGAGAATGTTTTATTTAAAATTAATAATGATGTTACTGTTGAGGCTGCCGCGAAACACGAATGGAGGCTGAATCCATATGTGGAAAACAAGAAACTTTAATTCAACTGCATGGCACAAAAATGGCTGCCCGAAAGCTCCCAGAATTCTCTGGGCAAACTCTGAGGCCTCGCCCACTCATGCCTTAAAGGTAAGGTGCCTTAAAGAGAAGGTGCTGGATTTTTGTCCACGGACGGAAGAGTGGATTATGCTCGTTTAGGTGGCGATCCGCCACACAGCTCCCCCCAGAATCCACTTAGGAGGTGTGGACGAGACAGTGCGGCGGTCTGATGGGCCGGCCGGAGCGGCTCTTGTAGGATGCCGGTGGACGTGGAACGGCCGGGCGTGGAGCAGCCGGGTGAACCGGCTTGACGGCAGGTCGGCCGCGTGGAGGTGGACGAGCTACAGGGACCTGCTCACCGGGCTCCGAGTGTACTAGCTTGAGTCGGTGAACCGACACTTTTTCTGTCCTGTCGCCCACTTGCAGGGTGAAAAATTTGTCCCCAGCCTGTAGCACCTTGTAGGGCCCGTCGTATGGGGGTTGAAGGGGTCCGCGGTGGGCGTCATGCCGGACAAAAACAAACCATGCCTGGTGCAGGCTTAGTGGGACGTGTGAGGTGGATTTGCCGTGTCGGGCAATGGGCACCGGGGCGAACTGCAGCGCCGGTGAGGCGAAGTCGTGGCGTTGCTGGTCGGCTGACCAGGGTGTCGTGGCGGTGGGCAGGAACTCGCCGGGTACGCGCAGCGGCTGACCGTACACGAGCTCTGCTGCCGATGCGTGGAGGTCTTATTTAACCGCAGTGCGCAGGCCGAGGAGGACCCACGGAAGTCGGTTGGTCCAGGCGCCGTCCTGGAGGCTGGCTCGAAGAGATGCCTTCAAGGATCTGTGGAACCGCTCACACAGTCCGTTGGCTTGGGGGTGGTACGCTGTGGTGCGGTGAATGGTCACCCCGAGATTGCGTGCGACGGCGGTCCAGAGTTCAGAGGTAAATTGCGGACCTCTGTCCGACGTCATGTCGGAGGGGACGCCGAACCGTGTGACCCAGGTGCTGACGAAGGCTCTGGCGATGTCGGTGGTGGTGGTAGAGGTCAGTGGAATTGCCTCGGGCCAGCGTGTGGTGCGGTCAACGATGGTCAGCAAGTGCGTGTGGCCTTGCGACGGCGGCAGGGGCCCGACGATGTCCACGTGGATGTGGTCGAATCTCCGCGAGGGGACGGTAAACTCCTCGAGGGGTGCTTTCGTGTGTTGCTGTACCTTGGCCCGTTGGCAGGCTAGGCAGGAGTTGGCGCAAGTGCGCACATCCTTGCGAAGGCCGCGCCAGACGAAGCGGTTGGCTACCAATTTGATGGATGCGCGGGCGCCGGGGTGGAAGAGGTTGTGGAGAATGTCGAATACCTGGCGGCGCCAGGACGCTGGGACGACGGGCCGAGGTTGACATAGGGATATGTCGCACTTGACCGTGACTGCGGTCGGGCCACAGGCGACGTCGGCCAGGCATAGCCCTGGTAGGTTGGTGGGTGCGGAGAGCAGATCAGGGTTGGTGATTTGGTCTGCTGCGAGTTGAGCGTAGTCGACTGCCAGGTGTGCGGCGTGGATGGCGGGGCGGGAAAAGCAGTCGGCTACCACATTGTCTCGGCCGGAGACGTGTTGGATGTCCGTGGTGAACTCGGACACTGCCGCGAGCTGGCGCTGCTGCCTGGCGGACCAGGGGTCGGTTGTCTTTGCCATTGTGGTCGACAAACGCAGTGAAGGGGTGGCCCTCAATCAAAAACCGGAAATGGCGGACCGCCAGGAACAGCGCGAGGAGTTCGCGGTCGAAGGTGCTGTACTTGACCTCCGGGGGGCGTAGTTGGCGGCTGAAGAAGGCAAGTGGTTGCCAGGCGCCGTCGACCCACTGCTCATACACGGCGCCGACCGCGTGGTCGGAGGCGTCCGTGGTGAGCGCTACCCTGGCATTGGGCCGTGGGTGCGCGAGCAGGGTGGTGTTGGCGAGCGCGGTCTTGGTGGAGTCGAAGGCGGCTGACGCGTCTGCCGTCCATTCGACCGCCATCTTGCCGCTCCTGCCCCGGAGGGCTTCATACAGGGGTCTCATGAGGGATGCCGCTTTGGGGATGAAGCGGTTATAGAAATTCACCATCCCGAGGAACTCCTGGAGGCCTTTGATGGTGGTGGGGCGGGGAAATTGTTGGACGGCCTGCACCTTGGTGGGCAGGGGAATGGCCCCAGCATGGGTGATGTGGTGGCCGAGGAAGTCGATCTTGTCCAGGCCGAACTGGCATTTGGCTGGGCTGAGGATGAGCCCGTGGTCGCTGAGGCGCCCGAACAGGATGCGAAGGTGTTCGAGGTGTTCCTGCTTGGAGGAACTGGCTACCAGGATGTCGTCCAGGTAGACGAACAGGAACTTCAGGTCCCGAAGGACCGAGTCCATGAGCCGTTGGAATGCCTGGGCCGCGTTTTTGAGGCCGAAGGGCATCCGCAGGAACTCGAACAGGCCGAAGGGGGTGATTACGGCCGTCTTGGGGACATCCGCGGGGTGGACGGGGACTTGGTGGTAGCCGCGCACCAGGTCGACCTTGGAAAAGACTGAGCGGCCGGCCAGTCTAGCTGAGAAGTCCTGAATATGCGGCACAGGGTACCGATCAGGGGTGGTGGTGTCGTTGAGGCGGCGGTAATCCCCGCAGGGGCGCCAACCTTCGCCTGGTTTGGGGGCGATGTGGAGTGGGGAGGCCCAGGGACTGTTGGAGCGGCGGATGATGCCGAGCTGTTCCATGGTGGCAAACTCGGTCCGCGCGATCTCCAGTTTGGTCAGGTCCAGCCTGCGGGCGTGGGCGTATACTGGTGGGCCTGTGGTGGGGATGAAGTGTTCCACCCCGTGTTTGGCGGCCTCCGCTGAGAAGGTCGGATTGGTAAGGGCCGGGAATTCGGCCAGGAGTGCCGAGTAGTCATCCGTGGCCCGGGCGTGGCACTGTGACGCCATGTCGGCGGGTTGACGGGGGGCCATGGCGCCCAGGATGGGGGACATGGTGTTCATGTCCACGAGGCGGTGTCGAGGGATGTCTACCAGTAGGCCGTGGGCGCACAGGAAATCCGCGCCGATGAGAGGGGAGAGCACCTTGGCCGTGATGAACTCCCATCGGTAGTGGCGACCAGCGAGGTCGAGGGTGACTGTCCGGGTGCCATACGTCCAGATTTCCGATCCGTTAGCAGCAGCCAGCGCCGGTCCTCGTTCGCCCTTTTGGATGTCGAGGGAGGAGGCCGGGATGATGCTGTGCTGAGCCCCAGTGTCGCACAGGAACCGGCAGCCGATTTTGTCATCCGTGACGAACAGCAGGGAGCCCGCATGGCCCACGGCCATCGCGGTGGCTGGTACGGGGGCGGACTTGAAAGAGCAGGGAGGTGTGCACCGTTGTGCCCTGGCGCCGAACCGTGCGTGGTAGTAACAGTGGCCCGGGTTAGTGGGGCGTGAAGGCCCCGTGGGCCTGGTGGCTGGCCCTTGTGGCCGCGTGCTGGCCGGTGAGGGTGGTGCCCAGCCATTGGCTGCCAGGTCCGGAGTGACGTCGCGGCTGGAGTGAGCGGACAGCAGCTTGTCGGCCTCATCGGCCAGGGCTTCCAGGTCCGTGAGGCCGGACGCCACGATCGCTGGGCGGATGCTGAGAGGGAGCTGGCGGATGAACAGCGTGCGGAAGAGGGATCCGGGTGGGCTCTCGTCGGTGAGGGAGAGCATGTGGGAGAGGAGGTCTGACGGTGAGGCATCACCGAGGCCTGGAAGGTCGAGGAGGTGGCAGTTTCGCTGATATGCCGAGGCCGTAAATTTTTTAAGGAGCGCTGTCCTGAGATGTGCGTACTTGCCTTCCTCTGGTGGGTTCTGCAGCGTTGTCCAAACCTTGGAAACTGCGGCGCTACCGAGTGATGTGACGAGATAGTCGTACTTCGTCCCATCTGTGGTGATATTTTGCAGCCGGAAGCGGGATTCAGCTTGGAGAAACCAGGCTTCGGGCTGGTTTTCCCAAAACTCCGGCAGTTTCACGGAAACTGCGTTCGTGTCCGCCATTGCAGTGCTCGGAATACGTTCTGAGCGTCGGGGTCACCAATGTTGAGGCTGCCGCGAAACACGAATGGAGGCTGAATCCATATGTGGAAAACAAGAAACTTTAATTCAACTGCATGGCACAAAAATGGCTGCCCGAAAGCTCCCAGAATTCTCTGGGCAAACTCTGAGGCCCCGCCCACTCCTGCCTTGAAGGTAAGGTGCCTTAAAGGGAAGGTGCTGGATATTTGTCCACGGACGGAAGAGTGGATTATGCTCGTTTAGGTGGCGATCCGCCACATTACTAATGATTTCTGCTGTTTTAATGGATTTTTAATTCCTATGGAAGTTTTGAAGGTACAAAGTGCTAGAAATTCATTATAGCCAAGGAATGGACGGTGTCAGTAGAAAAGTTGAAGTATTAGTGCCAGGTGCTAATGCTTTAGACTGCACACAAAATCCGTGCTCACTGCTCAAAAAAATGATTGGAGTCCTAATTCAAGTCTTAAAACCCAAGCTCATTGACGTTACACTCAAAGGGTGGACCAATATCAGGTGCAGTCTAATCGTAAGTCATGATTGCCACAGGCTTTTTTCACTACTTAAAGGGGAGGTTCATTGATGCTGCAGAACTTCATTCTCAGCATTACTGGCTGTGCAGCTGCCTCAGCAAGCAGAAGCAGAAGCAGAAGCAGAAACAGGAGGACTGAACCAGGTGTCATGATGGCAGGTCCACACCCCAGAGAGAGAGCCCGCAGATTCTGCGATGAAGCATTGGAGGCATTGGCTTTCACTGTGGAGGAGGCCCTCACCACAAGTCTTCCGCACCATCTGGAGTGTGGTAGGGCAGCACAGGTTTGGGCAGCACTGTGGTCCCCAGGACCCACACATAGTGCAGGAAGAAATTTAACGACCTCACTCGGGTGGTCAGGGTGAGTGAATGCTTCAACAAATGCTACATACCATCATCTGAACCATCCTCTTCACACACTGCCCAAAGCACCACACTCCCAGCACTCACCCACCAACAATATCTACCAACCAACACTCACACCCACATCTCCCACCTTGCACTATTCAACTATGGCAGGCACATCACCCAAACACATTGCTCCACACTCACTCACACACTTTCCTTTCTCTTGCAGGCCAAGGTGGCTCACAATAGGATGGAGCAGGAGCACACAGGCAGGGGACAAGCCAACACCCAACCACTGTCTGCGCTGGAGAATCGAGTGCTGCAGATTATTGGGTGCCAGGAGGTGGGTGCCATGGCCACCGGCGATGTTGACCCCCTTGGGAACAACAACGGTATGTTCACCCCTACGCCTTCTTCTCACATCACACTTCCCCCTTACCCCACAAGCGTTTCGCACTTTCCAGCTAATCATGTTGTATGCACACATTTCTCCCTTCCTGCCCCCCTCCCCTCACCTTAACATGACTCTTGTGCCTTTATGCTTTCAGATAATCAGCAAGCACCTGAGCAGCCTGTCCCTGAGGGCACCGTAGTGAGCGAGGCGGGAGAAGAGGAGGAGGAAGAACACACTGCGTCACTGCATCTCTCAACCGCAATCAACATCTCAGATACTGGCACTACGCGTTCTTTAGAGGCTAGTATAGTAGCGGGATCTGCACAAGGCGAGGCACTGGGGACGAGTGGGCTGCAGCAAGGCCAGGGTGAAAGGGTAGCTTGTGGGCCAGCTCCCCAGAGGGCGAGTTCGCACGCAAGTTCTGCTGCACAGGACTCAGATGAGGACCTCGATGGGGAGGCATTAAGAAGAAGGGTGATGGGCATGCGCACGGAGATGATAGGTGCAATGGCAAGGGTGCCCGGGAGCCTCTCGGCAATGAGAAGGAGCATGGAGGAGTCCGCCTCCAACATTGCACAAAGCTCTGCGCACACCATGGAGCCCATCATTTCCAGTCTGCAAAGGATGGTAGACTCCCAGAGAGACCGTGGCGACCCAGACCAGGAGTCATCAACAGTGCTATCAAGTGGCACTTACTCACCAATAACCTGTTCACTGATGCCCAGTTTGGGTTCCACCAGGACCACTCGGCTCCCGACCTCATTACAGCCTTGGTCCAAACATGGACAAAGGAGCTGAATTCCAGAGGTGAGGTGAGCGTGACTGCCCTTAACATAAAGGCAGCATTTGACTGAGTGTGGCATCAAGGAGCCCTAGTAAAATTGAAGTCAATGGGAATCAGGGGGAAACTCTCCACTGGCTGGAGTCATACCTAGCACAAAGGAAGATGGTTGTGGTGGTTGGAGGTCAATCATCATAGCCCCAGGACATCACTGCAGGAGTTCTTCAAGGCAGTGTCCTAGGCCCAACCATCTTCAGCTGCTTCATCAATGACCTTCCCTCCTCCATCATAAGGTCAGAAGTGGGGATGTTCGCTGATGACTGCACAGTATTCAGTGCCATTCGCAACTCCTCAGATAGTAAAGCAGTCCATGCACGCATGCAGCAAGACCTGTACGACATTTAGGCTTGGGCTGATAAGTGGCAGGTAACATTCGCACCAGACAAGTGCCAGGCAATGAGTATCTCCAACAAGTGAGAGTCTAGCCACCGCCCCTTGACATTCAACGGCATTACCATCGCCGAATCCCCCACCATCAACATCCTGGGGGTCATCATTGACCAGAAACTTAACTGGACCAGCCACATAAATACTTTGGCAATAAGAGCAGGTCAGAGGCTGGGTATTCTGCGGCGGATGTCTCACCTCCTGACTCCCCAAAGCCTTTCCACCATCTACAAGGCAGAAGTCAGGAGTGTAATGGAATACTCTCCACTTGCCTGGATGAGTGCAGCTCCAAAATACTCAAGAAGCTCGACACCATCCAGGACAAAGCAAACTGCTTGATTAGCTCCCCATTCTCTACCTTAAATATTCACTCCCTCCACCAGCGGCGTACCGTGGCTGCAGTGTGTACCATCTACAAGATGCACTGCAGCAACTCGCCAAGTCTTCTTCGGCAGCACCTCCCAAACCCACGACCTCTTCCACCTCGAAGGACAAGGGCAGCAGGCGCATGGGAACACCACCACCTCAAAGTTCCCCTCCAAGTCACACACCATCCTGACTTGGAAGTATATCGCCGATCCTTCATAGTCGCTGGGTCAAAATCTTGGAACTCCCTCCCTAACAGCACTGTGGGAGTACCTTCACCACACGGACTGCAGCGGTTCAAGAAGGCGACTCACCACCTCCTTCTCAAGGGCAACTAGGGATGGGCAATAAATGCTGGCCTTGCCAGCGATGCCCACATGAACAAATAAAAAAATAAAAATCTGGACTGATCAGGGGTGTCTGACTTTACAGCCCCCCTGAGATTCTACAAGATCTTCATTATCATTATAAGCTGCATGCTCCATAACTTTGCAAAGCAAGAGGGGGGAATGTCCTATCTCCTCCCATTCACTGGTCATGCTGAGGGAACACTCAAATGCAGTGGCATGGCAGGGATAGGCATCGGTTGCCCGTTATACTCCCCGCCTGACATTCAGTTCCCTTGACTTTAATAGAGGTGAATATCAAGCAGGTGTATAACAGCTGGCCGATGTGAGAGCGCCTGTTTCGGACTAACGCCCAAGATGAATTTTGACCCCTATGTCTTCAATAACTTAGATATTGCGACTGTAGCAGTCAGCTTGCTTTTCCACTACCGTCCTGTAATTATACATCTGTGTCGATTCCAGTGGTCATAACATGGGCTCTATCTCCTCACCCAACCTTCAGGATGGCACAGATATTGAGACTTCTGAGGACAATCCCTCTGCCAATGAAGGACTCATGTTTAACAGGATGAGGATTGCTGCTGAGGTTCACTTAACACAACCCAAATTACAATAAACATCTGCACTGCTCTTTAAAGGATTTGCCTCTGAGGCATTGAACAGTGCAGTGCTGTTCCTGTAATGCTTGATATCTTTCAGTCACTGAGCGGTTGAATTATTTAGCTTGATTTGATCTATAAAGAATCACTGCTTTGCCGAGAAATTATTTGAAATCCTCAGGCTGTTCTATTTAATAGTTTAATTTTAACTTTATGAATCAAGTATTTATTTATAAAATGGTCCTTTAATTGTGTATTATCTCAGAATATTAAAACTAAACATTAGACTTACCATATTAGTCATACATAAGTACATTTTCTCCTATTTCAGAGAATATAGACCATGAGGTTTTAGAGCTTAGACATGTTTTAAGAACATAAGAATACAAGAAATAAGAGCAGGAGTAGGCCATACAGCCCCTCGAGCCTGCTCCGCCATTCAATAAAATTATAGGTGATCTTAAATTTTCAACCAATGCTTAAAACAGATTTTCTGGTCATCATCACATTGCTGTTTGTGGCACCTTGCTCTGCGCAAAATTGGCTGCCGCGTTTCCTAAATTACAACGGTGACTACATTTCAAAAGTACTTCATTGGCTATGAAGCACTTTAGGACCTCCTGAGGTCATGAAAGATGCTATATAAATTCAAGCTCTTTCTTTCTTTCTTTGTTGCTCAGTGGATTTTCTAGCTAGAGACAACAGGCTCCGTAGTGCCTGGTTTTTCGGTGCTACGGGTGCCGTTTTGTGTACAACGGGCCGCGCCGGACGCCATTTTGGTGAGGGTAGTAGCATCGGTGTAGTCAGGGTATGCCGGAAGTATGCAGAGTAGGCAGATCGTGACGTCAATCAGCGTGCAATGCTGATTTGATGCCAGCGTTGTTATTTTCGACCTCAATGCTGAAGCTAACACCCTCTCTTAACCTTGCACAGCTGAACATGTTTTCAGTAGCAGGAAGGACCCCCCACCAGCGCTATTTAATGGGATCATCACCTACTTACAGGTTAGTTGCTCATTGATTTCTACTGGCTGTTGCTGAGTTTGCAGAAGTGTTTGGTGCTTTCTAGAGTTCTTTAAAGTTGCATAAAGTCTACATGCACTGGTGTGGCACGTGCTCAAGGACTTGGTACTGACTTCTGCTGCATCTGCTCAGACCAGTTGCTCCCAGACATGGGTGCAGTAGTTTGTATCCCCCTTGGCCTGCAGCATGATAGGGAGAATGAGCAGAGGCAACACAGAGCAGGACAAGCTGCTGGAAGAGGGAGGAGGATGAGGGAGAGAAGGGCTCTCAGCAGGAGGCCATATCAACCCAGGATCTCAGGGAGCAGCTCTCCTACCTCAACCTCAGCGAGGAACAGTGCATGCGACATCTCCACTTCAGTAAGGCGGTGCTCACTGAAATCTGCCACCTGTTGCAGGCAGAACTGCAGCCTCAGAGCCGGGCGAGAACCACATTGCCAGTGGCTGCCAAGGTGACCGTGGCCATGAACTTTTATCTGTCAGGCTCCTTCCAGGCTGGAGCAGGCGATATTTGCAACATCTCCCAGTTCGCTGTCCACCGCTATATAAGAGAGGTCACTGAGGCTCTGTATTGAAAGAGAGCTGAATACATCTCATTTTCTCTTGCTAAGGAGAAGCAGGTGGAGCAAGCATGCGGCTTCGCGAGGATTGCAGGCTTCCCCATGGTGCAGGGTGCCATTGACTGCACACACGTTGCTTTGTGGGCGACGCATGTCAATTCAGAGATGTCCCGCAACCGGATGGGATTCCACTCCCTCAATGTCCAGCTGGTGTACGACCATACTCAGCGCATCATGCAGTTCAATGTTCGGTATCCCGGCAACAGTCAGGATGCCTTCATTCTGCGGCAGTCCGCTGTACCATCTGCATTTGAGCCACCACGACACACCAGAGGGTGGCTACTGGGTGACAAGGGCTATCCACTGACCACCTCATGACTCTAGTGCACAACCTTAGCTCACGTGGCCAGCATGCATATAACGAAAGCCATGTTGCCACATGGAGTTTGATTGAGCAGATCACTGGCGTGCTTAAACAACGCTTCCACTGCCTGGACCGCTCTGGAGGAGCCCTGCAATACTCACCAGATCGCATCTCAAGATTCATCGTGGTCTGCTGCATGCTCCACAACCTCATCAAAATGAGTGCACAGCCCTTGCCACCAGGCATATGGCGACCATGCTGAGGAAGAGGAGGAGGAAGAGGAAGAGGAGGAGGAGGAGGAAGAGGAAGAGGTGGAAGGGAGGAGGCAATCGAGTCATCCCTTTCTGCCCGGGCTGTCCGTGATCGACTCATCTGACTGCGGTACCAGTGAATGTAATCTCAATTCCCCTTTCGCCAATAGTCTCACACCTTACCTTCCCTCTCTTACTGACAATCACAGTGTCCTCTTGGCCACAATGCTACAATAAAAGCCACCACAAAACAAACATTCCAAACCAAATTTATAAATCAAACCCTTCCAATATTTCATTGAGAGTCAACTCATCACCCTTGTGCATTCTCTTAGTGCCGGTCTTCCATGTGCCTTTGCCTGTCCCAGTGCTCCTATGCAGTGCTACCCCAGTGGCTGCAGCATGGCTGGTGGAAGGTTGCTGACTTTCAGTGGGGGAGACTGCAGATGGTCTTGCAGGATAACCTCGAGGAGCTCTGGGCCTAGTAGACCTGGCTTCGGACTGCACCACCTCGGCATGGGCGGCAGCAGTCTGAGCTGACTGGCTGACAGGCAACAGCAAGGGCACTGGTGGAGTGGCAGTGGTGGGAGGACGAATGCTGTCATCCTGAGAGAGGACAGCAGGCTCATGCTCCACTGCCATTCCCCCGGGGCGGCACCTCAGCAATCCTAGTAATCTGCTGTTGGACAGATTGCTGGACTGCTGTGACAGCCTGCAAGCTCCATTCCACACTAGTAAACCCAGCCATGATGGCAGCAGTCTGTGCTTGCGTCACAACAAGCTAAGCTTGCTTGACAGAAATCTGAGCTTCAAGTGCAGCACTCAGATGTTGGGAGGCTTCTGCTTGTGCTGCAATGGAAGCGGAGACATCGGCCATCAAATGCTGCATCATGGTTGGGCCCACAAGTGCGCTAATGGAGTTGTCCACCCCTTCCACGCTGGAAAGGATGGGCTCCAAGCTCTGCGCAAAATCCTGTTCAAGGTTGGTGCCGGACTCCTCCATGCTCCTTGACATTGCACTCAGGCTTTCTGGCAGGCCTGCTAATGCATCAGGCATTTTGTTGTGCATATCCATCAGCCTTCTTCTGTAGCCCGCCCCATCAAAGTCCTCATCTGAGTTTTCTGCAGCAGAACTCATGTGCGACCTTGGCCTCCAGGGAGCTGGCACCTGCACTAACCTTTCCCCCTGCCCTGGCTGCAGCCCACTCGTGCCTGGTGACTCACCACGTGCAGACCCCACCTCTAAGCTGCCCTCTAAAGTACGCGCAGTGCCAGTATCTGAGCTGGTGGCTGCGAGTGTCAGATTGAGTGACGGTGTTTCTTCTTCATCATCACTCTCCTCTTCCTCTTCCACTACTGCCTGCCCAGATTGGAGTTCTTGGGTATCTGTAAGGGAAAAGGCACAAGGGTAGTGTTGCAGTGAGGGGAGCAGGTGAAAGCAAGAGGTGCGTACTTACACCAACTGCAGCTTGTAAATCAGAAGAGATTGTGGGATGAGGGGGAAGTGGGATGTGTGAAGTAGGATTAGATATGAGCATACTGTCATCTTCAATTGTTTCAGCCCCGCCGCTGGCCACAGGCTCAGTCACGGTCGCTCCAATAATGGCGAGCACCGTCTCCTCGATCGGGGTTAGGATATGCAGGCGCGCCTCTCCCCCTCTGGTTAGCTGCTGCTGCCTGCAGTTGTGCGCCACCTTCTCCTGCAAGAGGGAGGGAAGTGTGTCAGTGAGTGTGGTGCAATGTGTTTGGGTGATGTGCCTGTCATGGTTGAATAGCTGGCAGTGTGTACAAACTGTGAGATGTGGGTGTTCAGCTTGCATCAGTGGTAAGTGTGTGAGGGTGCATATGAATGTGTGCTATGAGTCATGATTGATGAAGATTATTGGTAGGTGAGTGATGTGGGTGTGGTTAATTGAGCAGTTTGTGAGGCTAGTCGTGCAGTTGGTGGGATATGGCATTTGAAGATGCATTCACTGACCTTGACCACTCGTGTGAGTTCATTGAACTTCTTGCGGCACTGCATCCAAGTCCTCGGGGCAACACTGCTGGCATTGACCTCCACCGATATCTGCTCCTACTGCCTTCGCAGTGTCAGTCTGGATGGCCTCCTCGCTCCCTGCAGATACAGGGTCTCTCTCCTCCTTTCCACCTCCTGCACTACGGCCTCCAGTGCTGCGTTGGAGAATCTTGGAGCCCTGTTGTGCCATTCCTGTGTGTTTTCCAGGTGAAACTCCCTTCTGCAATGACTTTCAGCACCTGCTCTCGTCAAACTGCACCTCCCCTTTAAGAGATGCAGGCTGGGTTTAAGAAGTGCATGCTAGCTTTAATTGGAGATTACCTCGCACGAACTTGGGCTCCCTGATGAGCGTACAGTCACTCAGCTGCGCGTTTAGCACTGGACTGCACGCTGCAATCATGCAAATTAATAGGCAGCACGAAGCTTGCATGTTGCCTGCATCGGAAGGAACAGGCACAGGTTGATAGTGTATCACGATCCCCATGCCCATTTTCAGGCCTTATCCAATTCCTGAAGTGGTCTCCCAGCAGTTCTTTCCAAGTGAGAATTGTTCCTTTTGTCAGCACTATGCTGGAAAGTGAAAATACTCATCAGAACATGGCGGTTTGTTCATTATAACAACAGAAAACGCTGGAAAAACTCAGCAGGCGAGGCAGCATCCGTGGAGAGAGAAACAGAGTTAACGTTTCAGGTCGAAGAACTTTCATCAGAACTGGAGACAGCAGGAAATCAGATAGATTTAAAGCAAGTATAAAGCAGGGAAAAGAGGGAGGGGATGAAAGAACAAAAGGAGAGATTAAGAGACATTAAGAGACATTAAGAGATATTCAAGGCAAGGGGTGATGTTAATGTGACAGGTTAAGGCTGAAAGAAGTGTGAAATGCAATGGCAGAATGAAGGACAGCTGCCAGCTTCTAGGAGGAAAAAAAAAAAGGGGGGGGCAAATAAAAGGGTGGATGAGAAAATAAAATATAAATGTGATGGGGCTAAGGTTATGATCTAAAATTGTTGAACTCGATATTGAGTCCAGAGGGCTGTAGCATGCCTAAACGAAAGATGAGATGCTGTTCCTCGAGCTTACGCTGCGCTTCCGTGGAACAGTGTAATAGGCCGAGGACGGTGAGGTCAGAGTGGGAGTGAAGCGGTGAATTAAAGTGACAGGCGACCGGGAGCTCGGGGGCCCCCTTACGGACTGAACGGAGGTGTTCCGCAAAGCAGTCACCCAATCTGCGTTTGGTCTCCCCAATGTAGAGGAGACCACATCGTGAGCAGCGAATACAGTATACTAAATTGCAGGAAGTACAAGTAAATCGCTGTTTCACCTGGAAGGGGTGTTTGGGGCCCTGGATAGTGGGAAGAGGGGAGGTATAAGGGCATGTGTTGCATCTCCTGCGCTTGCACGGGAAGGTGCCGGGCGAAGGGGAAGGGGTGCTGGGGGTGATAGAGGAGTGGACTAGGGTGTCGCGGAGGGAGCGGTCCCTGCAGAATGCTGAAAGGGGAGGTGAGGGGAAGATGCGTTTGGTGGTGGGATCACGCTGGAGGTGGCGGAAATGGCGGAGGATGATCCGTTGAATGTGGAGGCTGGTGGGGTGAAAGGTGAGGATAAGGGGAACTCTATCGTGGTTCCGGGAGGGAGGGGCAGGGGTGAGGGCAGAAGTGCGGGAGATAGAACGGACACGGTCGAGGGCCGTGTCGACCACGGTAGAGGGGAATCCTCGGTTGAGGAAAAAGGAAGACATGTCGGAAGCACTGGTATGGAAGGTGGCATCATCAGAGCAGATGCGGCGGAGATGGAGAAACTGGGAGAATGGAATAGAGTCCTTACAGGAGGCGGGGTGGGAGGAAGTGTAGTCCAGGTAGCTGTGGGAGTCAGTGGGCTTGTAGTAAATGTTAGTCAATAACCTATCCCCAGAGATGGAGACGGAGAAGTCGAGGAAGGGAAAGGAAGAGTCGGAGATGGACCATGTGAAGGTGAGGGAAGGGTGGAAATTGGAAGCAAAGTGAATGAAATTATCTAGTTTAGGGCGAGAGCAGGAAACGGCACCGATACAGTCATCAATGTACCGGAAAAAGAGGTGAGGGAGGGGACCCGAGTAGGACTGAAACAAAGAGTGTTCCACATATCCCACGAAAAGGCAGGCATAGCCAGGACCCATGCGGGTACCCATAGCAACACCTTTAATTTGGAGGAAATGGGTGGAGTCAAAGGAGAAGTTGTTCAATGTGAGAACAAGTTCAGCCAGGCGGAGGAGGGTGGTGGTGGATGGGGACTGGTTGGGCCTCTGTTCAAGGAAGAAGTGGAGCGCCCTCAGGCCATCCTGGTGGGGAATGGAGGTGTGGAGGGATTGTACGTCCATAGTGAAGAGGAGGCGGTTGGGGCCAGGAAACTGGAAACTGTTAAAATGGCGGAGGGCGTTGGAAGAGTCGCGGATGTAGGTGGGAAGAGACTGGACAAGGGGAGAAAAAATAGAGTCGAGATAGGAAGAGATAAGTTCCGTGGGGCAAGAACAGGCTGAAACGATGGGTCTACCGGGGCAGTCCTGTTTGTGGATCTTGGGAAGGAGGTAGAAGCGGGCTGTGCGGGGTTGGGAAACTATGAGGTTGGCGGCCGTGGGGGGAAGATCTCCAGAGGAGATGAGGTCAGTGACGGTCTTGGAAATGGTGGTTTGATGTTTGGTAGTGGGGTCATGGTCCAGGTGGAGGTAGGAGGAGGTGTCGGAGAGTTGGCGTTCAGCTTCGCTAGGTAGAGGTCGGTACGCCAAACAACAACAGCACCACCCTTGTCAGCAGGTTTAATGACAATGTCGGGGTTGGATCTGAGGGAATAGAGTGCTGCAAGTTCAGAGGGAGGTAGGTTGGAGTGAGAGAGGGGAGCAGAGAAATTGAGACGGCCGATGTCACGCCGGCAGTTGGCAATGAAAAGATCTAGAGAGGGTAAGAGGCCAGAGGGAGGGGTCCAGGTAGAATGGGAATTCTGAAAGCGGGAGAAAGGGTCAGCCATATGGGGGGAAGACTCCTGGCCAGAGAAGTGGGCACGGAGGCGAAGGCGGCGGAAAAAGAGCTCAGCATCGTGCCGAGCTCGAAATTCATTGAGGTGGGGGCGTAAGGGGATGAAGCTCAGGCCTTTGCTGAGGACTGATCGTTCGGGGTCAGAAAGGTTTGTTCATTGTTGTCTATAATTCACCTTCAGTTAATACAAAAGTGAGAAGTCGCACAACACCAGGTTATAGTCCAACAGCTTTATTTGAAATCACAAGCTTTCGGAGCGCTGCTCCTTCGTCAGGTGAAGTGAAGAAATACATATGGGCACAGCATATATAGTCAGAGAACACTGCCAGACGACTACAGTTAATCTTTCTAACTGCCCTTTATCACACCTCGGCAGAGAGACAATCACGGCAATCAAAGGTGTGGATGGTGTCCAACCAGGTTAGTCAGGAAGACATTACATCAAAGACAATAGCAAAATACAACAAAGACAATGAGGTGGGGTCACAAAGCTGTTGGACTATAACCTGGTGTTGTGCGACTTCTCACTTTTGTCCACCCCAGTCCAACACCGGCATCTCCGCATCAGTTAATACAGGTTGTGGTTTCTCATATAGTTACAACGTCCAATTTTTAAAAGGAATATTTTCCCACATACAGGACAGTGGATGTCGGATTGACCCAAGGGCTGATCTTTCCTTGATTTACTTTGGACTCTCTTTTCTTCGGTTAGCTGGATATGACTTACTTCAATCTTTCTCGCGCCATCGTGAATCATCTTTTTCCTCTTTCTCCTGTCACAAGCATCAGGCTCCCATGTGTCAGTTGAGATGCCACATTTCTTTTAGATTGGTCTTTCGACAATCCTTACATCTTTTGAACTGACCATCACAGGAGCATTTACCAAGCTTCAGCTCACCATAGAATACCTTCTCGGGTATTCTAGTATCAGACATTTGGACCAAGTAACCAGCCCATCGTAACATAATGCTGAGTATTTCCAGCATTTTCTGTTTATATTTCAGATTTTCAGCATTCACAGGATGTTGCCTTTGTATAACATAAAAGGCAGTCAGTTGACATCACAAGAACCTCTGGGTGTATTGCAAAACAGTTACTAGGAAGCAAAGAAAAATGCTGTGATGTTTAATGTAACAACCAGTATCCCATATTGATCATTTTTGCTTTATAACTTGAGGCGTCCCAGTAGCACAGAATATAATGCTTCATTCTAGACGTCTGTCGTTTTAATGTAATGGAGGGAGAAAGAAAAAAACTTGCATTTATATTGTGCTTTTCAGATCTTCAGGACATTCCAAAGTGCTTTACAGCTAATCACTGACTTTTTTGTGAAGTAAAGTCACTGTTATATAGGCACACGCAGCAGCCAATTTGTGCACAGCAAGGTCCCACAAGCAGCAATTAAATAATGGACAATATTTAAGGATGTGGCCTAATTTTTCCATCTCCTCGGCATACTCCGGCTGGATTTCCTGCACGAGTGTGCCAGACGGGCTGTGGATTTTTAGCCCCATTGTCGCTGAGCAATCGTGGAATGCTTCTTTTCCTTTTCCATCAAATGTGATCTATCCATTGTTTCACTGGGTAGTATTATTTTGAATCTGGAAGACAGCAAAGGGAGCAGCAGCTGCTCTCGCCATAAAGGGAGAGAAGCCAAAATTAATCTTCAGCAAATAGAGGGATGACAGTTCATAACGTTCTTCAGATTACAGCGGAGTACAATGTACAGTTAGAAAACCATTTCAAAATCCTCTGACGGACTTTCGTTAGCCTTCCACAGCCTACTCGGGAGATGGCTATGACTGAGAAAGAAATAAGAAGAATGACACTAAAAACACCTTTTGTAAAATAGCATAACTGTGTTTAACTGTCCCTAGTAAGTTTAACACCAGCAACAGGACATAGAAAGGCTAGCAGAATGGGCAGACAAGTGGCAGATGGAATTTAATACAGCGAAGTGTGAGGTAACACGGTGGCATAGTGGTTAGCACTGTTGCCTCACAGCGCCAGGGACCCGGGTTCAAATCCGGCCTTGGGTAACTGTCTGTGTGGAGTTTGCACATTCTCCTCGTGTCTGCGTGGGTTTCCTCCGGGTGCTCCGGTTTCCTCCCACAGTCCAGAGATGTGCGGGTTAGGTTGATTTGGCTATGATAAATTGACCCTTAGTGTTAGGGGGATTAAATACGTGGGGTTACGGGGATAGGGTGGGATATGTGTCGGTGCAGGCTCGATGGGCCGAAATGGCCTCTATCTGCACTGTGGGGATTCTGTGATGCATTTTGGCAGAAGGAACAGGGAGAGACAATATACACTTAATGGCACAGTTTTAAAGAGTGTGCAGGGACAGAGGGACCTGGGAGTTAATGTGCATAGGTCCCTGAAGGTGGCGAGACATATTGAGAGAGTGGTTACCAAAGCATATGGGATCTTGGGCTTCATAAATAGAAGTATTGAGTACAAAAGTAGAGAAGTTATGCTGAACCTTTATAAAGCGCTGGTTAGGCCACAACTGGAGTATTGTGTCCAGTTCTGGTCACCACACTTTAGGAAGGATGTGAAGGCCCTTGAGAGGGTGCAGAGGAGATTTACCAGAATGGTTCTGGGGATGGGGGATCTTAGCTACAAGGACAAGTTGGAGAAGCTGGATTTGTTTTCATCAGCGCAAAGGAGGTTGAGGGGTGATTTGATAGAGGTGTACAAGATTATGACGGGTTTGGATAGGCTAGATGGAGAAAGGCTGTTCCCACTAATTGATGGTTCAAGGACTAGGGGACACAGATTTAAGGTTTTGGGCAAGAGATACAGGGGGGACGTGAGGAAAAACTTTTTTACACAGCAAGTGGTGATGACCTGGAATTCGCTGCCAATGAAAGTGGTGGAAGCGGAGACATGCAATGTTTTCAAGGGGAGACTGGATAGGCACTTGAGGGAAATAAACTTGCAGGGCTACGGGGATAGAGCGGGGGAATGGGACTGACTGGATTGCTCTACAGAGAGCCGGCATGGACTCGATGGGCCAAATGGCCTCCTTCTGTGCCGTTATGACTCTATGGCCCAGAAATTAAAGACGGAGCCTTCCTGCGGGGGTAAGGCTTCCCCGCGATATCTCACTGCGCGCCTGCCTTTTCCTTCCGAGCTCACACGAACTTTAGTTTCAAGGCTGCAGCTGTGCAGTGTGTGCGTATCCCACAGACGCAGTTAATTCGTGCGAGTTGTGGGATCACGTGATTCAGTTAGAGCCAATGGCAGCACACCATCTTTCATTCATAGTTTTGACAGCAAGGGCTGTCAAAGCTATGAATCTATACCCCCCCAAAAGAACAGCTAAACCTCAATTAAATTAAAAAAAAAACCCATCACATTAATAAAATAAGTATAGTTAAATAAATTAACCACTTTAAACAAAAAATTAAATTTTTGAAAAAATTTAAAATCTTTTTAAAAGTTATAAAAATAAACTTACCTTTCTTTAAAGTCTCTAAAAAAGATATACCTGTTGAAAAAAATTTAAAATAATACTTAATTAACTACTTACCTTGTTAAAAGAGGGTCTTACGCCTCCTTTCTTTATGTGCAAAATCTTCCATGCTTACCTGCGCGTTCAAAGCACTAAGTGCACTGCGTGCGCGCAGCCTGTAGCGCGCACGCGGTTCACTTAGGAACCGCCCCCTTTTGAGTTCACCAAGTGCCGGTTTTCAGCGCATGCGCAGTGCATGCAGAAAACCGGCAATTGGAGACAGAATACGCGAGAGTACACAGTGCGTACTCTCGCGTACTAAGACTAATTTTTGGGCCATTGACTCTGTGACCTACATTAGCCCTACTACAATAGATCAATAATTAAAAATCGAAGTAAACAATTTTTAGATTGTGGGAAAACTGAAGTCAGTCGACCCTTCAGTCACTCAGTAAGACCTGAAACGTTGATTTACTTCTCTTTTTTCACCAATGCTCTATGACCTGCTCAGTATTACCAGCTTTTTCTGTTTTTGCTTTCAGATTTCCAGCTTCTGCAGTATCTTATTTTCTGTTTAGACTGTGTGAATTGCATTTGCACCAAAGAACAAACTCAAAAACTATGAATGCAAACCGATAAAAAAAATGAAGGTGGCCATTCATCAGCCCACGTCAAAGCTGAGCTATTTATTTTTATTTTCTGTAAGCTCAGAATTTGTAATTTTTAAAATTGTTTTATTGGCTAGATATTTCTTTTTTTCCAAAAAATAATCCACAAAGCCTTACAAAAGTTAGATATTTTTCTTCTGGATCAATCAAATTGGGTCAGTTTGAAACAAATGCAGTTTGTGTGATTAATGATCTCTGCTTATTATAGCAATCTGGGCCCTGATTGGGGGGGGGGGGAGGGAAATTAAAGTGGGAACATTTTATTTTCTGAAAACAGTTTGGCTGACTGAGGCAACCTCTGTAAAGGCCTTTTATTGGACTTTAAAAAGCTGACGTTTCTGTATTTGACTGTCAAACGGAACTAAGGGAGGACCTTGAGAACTTTAGTTTGACAAAGTATTGACTTTCCCACAATCTAAAATATCTATGGATATTTGTCAACAAAATCTCGACAGCATATTTATCTGCCTCTGTGAAGCACAAGATTTATATTTTCCCTCATTAAATGTTGGCAACATTTCAAAATGAGGAAGACCAAGGGCAACAGCAACTGTGGAGCAGCATGACCACAAGAATACTTCTTCTCCCTTTCCAATATATATATTTACATTTTTAAGCCAATTTTTTTTAATTAAAGGTAAGATTTTTATTAGCCTAGTTTACTATTATTGCCATGTTATTAATCAGTCCAGACCTACGGAATTAGTTAATGGTCAAGTTTTTTTCCATTTACAGTTCAAGGGCAATGAGTTTACTCCTGGCATCCACCCACATTGCAGTCTGGCTGAGATCAGTAAAAGACCTAACACCGGAGATTGAGCCTGGGACCTTCCCAGTTTAAATGAGACTGCATTTGCACTTGAAGAGATTGAGAGACGTATGATTACATTGGAATGTCTGTGCAGAGAGAACGAGAGACATTCTCTGCAAAGTGTGTCGTGGAGAAGCAGTCAAAATGCTGTTCGTTTCTTGTAAACAAATCTCTTTAAAAAGACAAGGCTTAGCCTCGTCATGTGATGGTAGTTTTGTATGACTTAACACTTGGTGTTAAAATTCAGGCTGTCTCCCAATGCCCTTTACTTGTACTCACCCTAAATGGCAGCTTCCATAAACAGACCTGCAGCTCTTCTCAACTGAAACTTAATGGGCCGTATTTTGCGACCCCCACGGGTGCGTACGAGGTGCGTACAAGGTGCGAACACGCCCGTAGGGGCCGTGCAAGTTCCGGGTTTAGGCATACGCTGAAACCCGGCACTTGCGATCTGTCAAGAATTCTCTTGACAGATTCTCCGCATCCCCGGGAGATGGGCCTCTGCGGGTGGAGAGTTGCGCTATTTGCACAACTTCCGCCCGCTGGATGCCTGTCAAATTCTTATGCCTGGTAAAAGCCGGTGTAAGGCCTGCTTTTACCAGCATAAGAGTTTTAAAAAATGGAAAAATAAAATTTTATCACTCATTTATAAATTAAAATTACTCTTCAAAAAGGTAAGTTTATTTTTAGCCCCGTAAAAACATTTTTTTTCAAAGAATTACATTTTTGTTTAAAATGTTTAATTAAATGGCATTTTAATTAATTTTAAATATGTAATTTAAAAATGTTTTTATTTCATGTGTTGGTGTATTTTTTAAGTGATCCCCATTCATACTTATGACAGTTCCGTACATCTGGAACTGTCAAAAGTATGAATGGGGATTCCCTTCTTTTATTGGTTGGGCTGGCCCACGTGATCCCAGGAACACCTACGAACTGCTTGCGCCCCTGCGATACGCGGGGCTCTGCCCGCGCGGACCCGGAGAAGCCCAGGATCGCAAGTCTCCATACCTCCCGGGCCACCAGGTACTTTCGTAGACATTTTGCAAGTTGGAGGCGTCCGCCCGCAGGAAGCCTCCGATCGCAAACGTTGGCCCAATATGCACAGAGTGAATGAGATATAATGTGCCTCAGGGCTGACAATCCACCCTTTATCAATGGGTTATATTGGAAACTGTATGGAACACCCACTGTGTACTTCAGAGATCTTTGATGGGCAGAAAAAACACCTTTACTGTCAGGTCATATATTTCAAGTTAAACAGTAAATTGTTATCAAGAGAGAGAAATACACAGAGAAGCAAGTTAAATCAATTGATAAGATAGGAAGATAGTGCATAACTCTCAGAGGCTTTTGAGACCAAAGTAACAAATTACTTTGGGATTCTAAATAGTTGTCCTTCAGAATCCTTTGCAGGAGTTTTTCTCATAAGCATGTACCTTGGCCCTCACCATGTTCTCTCACCAGTTACCTGGAAATATAGTTAAACGGAGAGAACTGAAGAACCTCGGGTTGCCATTCAGACACAGCTGGTTTGAAAAGGTGCAGACCCTTTCTCAACAAGCAGGTAAAAAGTTTACATCAATTAATCCTGCAGGGAGGTAGAGGGTAAACTGCTGCCTTCTCACTCTCATCTACTTGTTTGTGATGTCAAATATTCTGGCCGTTTTTTTCTTTGCTAAGACATTGCTTCTCCTTTTCATGGCCCAGCCATTAGGGAGAAAGACTAAATATGAACGCTTGCGTTTTTTGACACCTCATTATTCTATAACAGATGTATAATTTGTTCAGCAAAGCTCACAGGCTTATCTTCCTATCTGAATGGTGTATGTGCAGCCTTAATGCCAGTTCTCTGCCCCTTTTGTGTAAGACGTGCATTTCTGGCAGTCAACTGGGTGGGCAGAGGGCCAAACAGGCGGGACCTTCATTATCATAAGTAAATGTGTGCAGTTCAGACAGCACCCATGCGTCTACATCCTATATGCTAGATCTATGCCACTTCTATGGGATGCCTATATAACTAGGATTGAGGTATAGAGGAGTACATTTAAAGCAGGTTTAAAGGACCAGCAGCAATAATAATCTAGCAGTTTTGAACCCATTTCTGGCCCATTTTATTGTAATTCTCTTTAACACTTAGGTTCTCATGAGTATTTTTATCAATTATTTTAATTTTTTTGTCTGCAGCACAATAAATGGCATTGTTGAGTTTGCCAATTGTCTGAGGTGCTGGAAAAATACAGGAGAAGAAGAGGAGGAGAACCAAAGAGAAGCTGGACACGTCAGGCTACGCGAAAGGTGCTGTATACCCTCCCTCTGGTACCCGCATACCTGCCACCTGTAATCTGAGGTGACCAGATCTTATTTTGGCAGATGATTAGAGCATTGCCAAGGTCCAACTCTGAAGGTAGGTTGTGACAGCAGGGCTGATGGCACAGATATGTGTGAAGGCCCTACTAATAATTAGACTGGATATTTCATCAGAAGCACCCCAACCATGACATTTCATACTTTATTTGGTACTGCATGCCAGGCTGATCACCAGCTGCATCCGCCTAGATGCCACCAACTATATTTGAAGGCAATATCGCAGCTACCTGGCAACAGCTGAAGGAAAGTCCATTTGTAGGGACTGGGTCAGCAGAGAGCTAGAGGTAGAGCTGTGCCATCTGCTATAAGGACATGAACCATAGGGCTGACCTAGCCAGTGACAGTATATTAACTCAGAGGCAGGAAAGGAGCGGGGGGGGTGGGGGGAGGGGCAGTGCTGGATTAAGGTCGGGAAAACTGGAAGAACGGGTCTCCCTCAGGTCTTGCCGATTTTAACGTCAGGGTCTGATTACCATTTCTTGTCTCCGTTTCCCAGCCACAGCCAGTCAGATTGAAAGGCTGGCTGGCTATCGGGCGAGTAGGCATTTGGCACCATCGTGGGGGGGGGGGTGGTGAAGCAGGTAAGCTGGATCCAGGAGGTAAGTGGAAAGGCACTTACCTCCTGGATCCAGCAGTCCTCGCCTCCCTTTAATCGCTGGGTTTCCCGAGGTCCGGGGAACCCAGCCGGCCAGGGTTAAATTTAAAATGGTGGATAAATATGAGGCACATAACATCATTATAATACTTAAATTGCCAACCTGCCTCCTGTGAGCGGCTTAGTTGCCTGACCCCGTCCTACCTCCGTTAAGACCAGAAGTGGGCAGGTTGGAGGTGGGTTGGGGGTCAGGATTCAGATTTTTAACATTTTGACATCCCACCTGAACCCAAACACGCCCGTTTTTGGGGATAAAAATTCCTCCTACGGGCCAGCCGTGGCCTGAAGCCTGCACAGGGGATTTCCTTTTCCTTCATTTTTGCTGTCACTTCTTAATCCCCTCCACCTTCAGCCTTGACAAAGGTTGCTAAGGGGCTTGATGAGCCTTTTTAAAGCTTTCAGAATTTTTGACACCCCCCTAATTGCCTCAAACTCTTTAAATTTTAGTTAACAGCAGCTTATCCCTCCCACCACTAATCGTCTCCGTACGCTTGCCCATGTCTGCACCCAGATCGGTGAATAATTATGCAAATGAGCAGACCCAACTACACAATTAGTGCCTGTTCTTAACCTTTTTGATATGGGTTATACCAGTAGAAGAAAATTGGCCCTGTTTTCTCTCTCTGTCTTTCTCTCTTTCCCTATCTCTCTCTAGCTGTAGCTCTCAGCAGGAAGCAATAAACAGAAATCATTTTAAATTTAGCATTAAGATGTATGTAATACCACCAGACGGACAGAAGTATATATTGTTTTTGCCTACACTATCAAGCTAAAAGGACAAAAAAGAGAACTTAACAAAATCCCAGAGCCCTGGCCTCATTAAAATTGGAATGAAATGGTAACATGTAGATTTTATTACTTGAAACAGGATGGATCCTCTTTAATGATCTATTAGAATCAGTAATACATTTTTATTGACCTTTATATGAAAGCAGCTGAATAAATAGAATAGCTTGTTCGTCACATAAGGTGTTCCACAAACTGTTATTGGTGGAGGTCATTAACTTGCTTTTTAAAAAAAAATTCAAAACACTTTAAAACATTCCAAGATGCTAAAAATACTCCTTCAAATAGTATCAAAATGTATAATGTATCTATGAATATTGTGCTTCTAAACTCTGCTCATAATGGCCCAAAAATTCGGCCGAATACGGGGGAGTACCCGCTGCGTACTCACCCGTATTCGGTCCCGAAGTGCCGGTTTCCTGCATGCACTGCGCATGCGCGGGAAACCGGCACTTCCGGTATGGCGAAGGGGGCGGTTCCTAGGTGAACCGCGTGCGCACTAGAGGCTGCGCGCACGCAGCACACTTAGGTTTTTTTTCAGGTTTCAACGCGAGGGTAAGTATGGAAGATTTTACACAAGAAAAAAGGAGGCGTAAGACCCCCTTTTAACAAGGTAAGTAGTTAATTAAGTATAATTTTAAAAATTTTTCAACAGGTTTATCTTTTTTAGAGACTTTAAAGAAAGGTAAGTTTATTTTTATAACTTTTAAAAAGAATTTAAATTTTTTCAAAAATTTTAATTTTTGTTTAAAAGTGGTTAATTTATTTAACTATAGTTATTTTATTAATGTGATGGGTTTTAAAAAAATTTATTTGAGGTTTAGCTGTTCTTTTGGGGGCGATTTGTATTCATAGATTTGACAGGTCTCCTGTCAAATCTATGAATGAAAGATGGTCTGCTGCCATTGGCTCTCCATGGCCCACGTGATCCCAGGAGTCGCATCGCACTAACTGCGCCCCTGGGACACGCAAGCACTGCGCGCTGGCACCAGGGAGAGGCCCAGGACCCGAAGTTCCTGTGGGCCCGAAACACAACGGCAGGCGCGGTAGGTAAGAGCGCGCGCGATCCTTACCCCCGCGGCAAGCCTCCGAGTCAAATTTCTGGGCCAATATTGCGATACTGAACTTACTACAGTTGCTGTGATTTTGCCTGATTTGGTACAATCCCCCCACATTGTCAATCAATCTGTAAGACTATTTTTTTATTCGTTCCTGGGATGTGGGCGTCGCTGGCAAAGGCCAGCATTTCCTGCCCATCCCTAATTGCCCTTAAGGTGGTGGTGAGCTGTCTTCTTGAACCGCTGCAGTCTGTGTGGTGAAGGTACTCCCACAGTGCTGTTAGGGAGGGAGTTTCAGGATTTTGACCCAGCGACTATGAAGGAACAGCGATATATTTCCAAGTCAGGATGGTGTGTGACTTGGAGGGGAACTTGGAGGTGGTGGTGTTCCCATGTGCCTGCTGCCCATGTCCTTCTATGTGGTAGAGGTCGTGGATTTGACAGGTGCTGTCGAAGAAGCCTTGGCAAGTTGCTGCAGTGCATTTTGTAGATGGTACACACTGCAGCCACGGTACGCCGGTGGTGGGAGGAGTGAATGTTTAAGGTGCCAATCAAATGGGCTGCTTTGTCCTGGATGGTGTCGAGCTTCTTCAGTGTTGTTGGAGCTGCACTGATCCAGGCAAGTGGAGAGTATTCCATTACACTCCTAACTTGTGCCTTGTAGATGGTGGAAAGGCTCTGGGGAGTCAGGAGGTGAGACACTCGCTGCAGAATACCCAGCCTCTGACCTGCTCTTGTAGCCACAGTATTTATGTGTCTGGTCCAGTTAAGTTTCTGGTCAATGGTGACCCCCAGGATGTTGATGTTGGGGGATTCGGTGATGGTAATGCCATTGAATGTCAAGGGGCAGTGATTAGACGCTCTCTTGTTGGAGATAGTCATTGCCTGGCACTTGTGTGGCGCGAATGTTACTTGCCACTTATCAGCCCAAGCCTGAATGACGCCCAGGTCTTGCTGCGTGCGAGCATGGACTGCTTCATTATCTGAGGAGTTGTGAGTGGAACTGAACACTGCAATCATCAGCGAACATCCCCACTTCTGACCTTATGATGGAGGGAAGGTCATTGATGAAGCAGCTGAAGATGATTGGGCCTAGGACACTGCCCTGACGAACTCCTGCAGCAATGTCCTGGGGCTGAGATGATTGACCTCCAACAACCACAACCATCTTCCTTTGTGCTAGGTATGACTCCAGCCAGTGGAGAGGCTTTCCCCTGATTTCCATTGACTTCAATTTTACTAGGGCTCCTTGATGCCACACTCGGTCAAATCCTGCCTTGATATCAAGGGCAGTCACTCTTCCCTCACCTCTGGAATTCAGCTCTTTTGTCCATATTTGGACCAAGGCTGTAATGAGGTCTGGAGCCAAGTGATCCTGGTGGAATCCAAACTGAGCATCAGTGAGCAGGTTATTGGTGAGTAAGTGCTGCTTGATAGCACTGTCGACAACACCTTCCATCACTTTGCTGATGATTGAGAGTAGACTCATAGGGCTGTAATTGGCTGGATTGGATTTGTCCTTTTTTTTGGACAGGACATACCTGGGCAGTTTTCCACATTGTCGGGTAGATGCCAGTGTTATAGCTGTACTGGAACAGCTTCCACTTTTTAGCATGCATGTAGTCCTGTGTTGCAACTTGCCCAGGTTGGCACCTCATTTTTAGGTAAGCCTGGTGCTGCTCCTGGCATGCTCTCCTACATTCCTCATTGAACCAGGGTTGGTCCCCTGGCTTGATGGTAATGGTAGAGTGAGAGATATGCCAGGCCATTAGGTTACAGATTGTGGTGGAATATAATTCTGCTGCTGCTGATGGCCCACAGCGCTTCCTGGATACCCAGTTTTGAGCTGCTAGATCTGTTCTGAATCTATCCCATTTAGCACGGTGGTAGTGCCGCACAACATATTGGAGGTTGTCCTCAGTGTGAAGACGGGACTTAGTCTCCACAATGACTGTGCGGTGGTCACTGCTACCAATACTGTCATAGACAGATGCATCTGTGACAGGTGGATTGGTGAGGACGAGGTGAAGTAGATTTTTCCCTCGTGTTGGTTCTCTCACCACCTGCTGCAGGCCCAGTGTGGAAGCTATGTCCTTCAGGACTCGGTCAGCTCGGTCATTAGTAGTGTTACTGAGCCACTCTTGAAGTCCCCCACCCAGAGTAATTTCTGTGTCCTTGCTACCCTCAGTACTTCTTCCAAGTGGTGTTCAACATGGAGGAGTACTGATTCACCAGCTGAGGGAGGGCAGTAGGTGGTAATCAGCAGGAGGTATCCTTGCCCAAGTTTGACCTGATGCCATGAGACTTCATGGGGTCTGGAGTCAATGTTGAGGACTCCCAGGGCCACCCCCTCCCGACTGTATACCACTGTGCCGCCACCCCTGGTGGGTCTGTCCTGCCGGTGGGACAGGACATACCCAGGGATGGTGATGGAGGAGTCTGGGACATTGGCAGGGATATCTAGGACATTACACTTGCTGCTGCATCTATGGCCTTTCCCACCATTGTTATCTAAGTCCCAGACAGTGCTACAAAAAGTGATTTTAGCCCAGTAATGATCATACAATATCTGTTTGATTAACAGCTTGGGGAAGGACTGAACTAGCTTAGCCCATGATTATCAAATTTTCAAGACGAAATCAGAGTTGGAAAAACAATAGATTTTATCTGCTCATTCAGTCAAGGGGTGGAAGTCCAGCCCCATTGTTTGGTGAACAAAATGGTTTAAGGTGGGTACGTGTGACGCTTTCACTGGAGTACCAATGTTTGATGTGACAACTTGGAAGCAACAACATTGCCTGTGCTTGTCTTCAGAGTAAGTAAAGTTGTCATAGCTAACCTGCGCAGATTGAACCCAGAGGCAATATATGCACATTCACTTTTGAAAGTGTCACCCACACCTGCTTTGAACCATTTGTTCACCAGAGGTTAATGTCTTAATTTGGCATCATTAGCTGATTGCTTACGTTTTAACAGCTGCTAGCTCAGCCACTGGGCTACAGCATGTAATATATTTACAATTGTAGATAAAATATTGCTAACAGGGGCTATGTGGCTATATGAGGGAGTGCTGCACTGTCTGAAATGCCGTCTTTCGGATGAGACGTTAAACCGTCTGCTCGCTCAGGTGGACATAAAAGATCCCATGGCACTATTTCGAAGAACAGCATAGGGATTATCCCCGGTGTCCTGGCCAATATTTATCCCTCAATCAACATAACAAAAACAGATTATCTGGTCATTATCACATTGCTGTTTGTGGGAGCTTGCTGTGCGTAAATTGGCTGCCGCGTTTCCCACATTACAACAGTGACTACACTCCAAAAATACTTCATTGGCTGTAAAGCGCTTTGAGACGTCAAGTGGTCGTGAAAGGCGCTATATAAATGCAAGTCTTTCTTTTCTTTTTCTATCTATTTTTGATTTTACTGCAATAATTAATCTCAACAATAGAAATCTTGCTCATGCAAATGGAGCTAGAAACCAGTGATAAGCTAGTGTAGAAAAATGGGGATAAGACAAAGCTTAAAAAACTAAAAGTAATGTTAAAAGCCATACATATGGGAAAGCATAATATCTTGCAAGCATCAAATGTAGCAACCAAAGATTCACATAGCAATGCAACAGAAGCCTATTAATATGATTTGTGAGAATAAAAATATTCCCTTCGTACAATCATTACTTTAAGCAAACACCATTATGCTGGTACATGTACTGATCCCATTTGCCAGTAATGTGTGCTATAAGTGTCCATAGATTAGCATTATTAACTCAATTCTAACTGTAAATTTCTTAGTTTCCAGGAGTTTTAATATGTCACGACTGTTTATAAAAGTGCAATCAAGTAGTGCATAAGATTACTGTTCTATAGCACTGTCGTTCTAGCTTAATTCAGGACAGTTAATGGAAAGTTTATTACTTAAAAGCCTCTCTAGACTCATTACATAGTTACACACTTCAGTGAGTCCATCATTAATGTAAATTGTTAATTTTATGATGCAGTTTAAGACATTAACCTCTGTTTAAGAACAGTTAATATTCCTTTTTTTAACTCTCACAAGACAAATTCAGCTTTCAGTATAAATTGCTCATCAGATAGGATTAAACCATGCAACTAAGTATTTTTCTTCAAGTAAAGATTTGCAGTGTGCTTTACTTTGAGTGATCTCTTCCATGAATACATATTGTTACATATGTCAGAAATGGGATCATTCACCAAGAATTAACAGATTGAAGCCAATTATTTGTAACAGAATTGAATTGCAGTTATTGAAGATTGAGATACCAGTAGATGAAGAAAAAAGAAAGAACTTGCATTTATATAGCACCTTTCATGACCTCATGAGGTCCCAAAACGCTTTACAGCCAATGAAGTACTTTTTGAAGTGTAGTCACTATTGTAACGTAGTCCACAAACTTCGTTCCCTAGTCACTGACTCCATCCCTCTCCCTAACATCTGTCTGAGGCTGAACCACACTGTTCGCAACCTTGGTGTCATATTTGACCTTGAAATGAGCTTCTGACCACACATCCGCAGCATAACAAAGACCACCTACTTCCACCTCCGTAACATTGCCCGTCTCCGCCCTTGCCTCAGCTCATCCGCTGCTGAAACCCTCATCCATGCCTTTGTTACCTCTAGACTTGACTATTCCAATGCACTCCTGGCTGGCCTCCCACATTCTACCCTACGTAAACTTGAGGTCATTCAAAACTCAGCTGCCCGTGTACTAACTCGCACCAAGTCCCGTTCGCCCATCACCTCTGTGCTCGCTGACCTACATTGGCTCCCGGTTAAGCAGCGCCTCGATTTCAAAATTCTCATTGTTGTTTTCAAATCCCTCCATGGTCTCGCCCCTCCCTATCTCTGTAATCTCCTTCAGCACCACAACCCCCCGAGATATCTGCGCTCCTCTAATTCTGCCCTTTTGAGCATCGCTGATTATAATCGCTCAACCATTGGTGGCCGTGCCTTCTGTTGCCTAGGCCCTAAGCTCTGGAATTCCCTGCCTAAACCTCTCTGCCTCTCTACCTCTCTTTCCTCCTTTAAGACGCTCCTTAAAACCTACCTCTTTGACCAAGCTTTTGGTCACCTGCCCTAATTTCTCCTTACGTGGCTCGGTGTCAAATTTTTATCTTATAATACTCCTGTGAAGCACCTTGGGACATTTTACTACGTTAAAGGCGCTATATAAATACAAGTTGTTGTTGTTTAAATGCAGCAGCCAATTTGCGCACAGGAAGTTCTCATAAACCATAATGTGATAATGACCAGATAATCTGTTTTAGTGATGGTTGGTTGAGGGATAAATATTGGACGGGAAACCGGGGAGAATTCCTCTGCTCTTCTTTGAAATAGTACATTGGGATCTTTTACGTCCACCTGAGAGGAGAGACTAGGCCTCAGTTTAACATCTCATCCAAAAGATGCAGCACTCATCCCATCAAATGAACCGATCATTTGGACTTGTTTTGAAGTGAAGTTGAATTGGATCGATGATGGTGGAGTGCTAAATCAGTAGATGGAACTCACCATTTGGAGCTGTGTATGGAACTGAGATAATTTGTTGAGAATAATGGAATATGAGAGCCAAACTGAGAAAAGGCTTGAGATAGTACTTGAGATAAAAGCAAGAGACTGTAATTGTAAGTAAATAGCTTTTCTAAAGTACCTATTGTTGAAATGGATGGAAGTAAATGGGGAGGAACAGTACCTGAGTAAGTTAAAAGAATAAGAGTGAAGTCAGGAGGATGAAGGAAAATCTATTTTAAACATCCCTGACAAAAAGAAGAACATTAGTACAAAAGAGAACTTTTAATGATGGCTAAACCACATTAAAATGTAAGTTGAGAACGGGAATATGGAGGAACATTTTTAACAGACATTACTCAGACAAAATAAAAGCAGTTGTAGCCAAGGACGATCTGGGGTTGCTATGGAACCAGCAGGAACCAACCAGCACTGTCTTGAGATAAGACCCTCATTAAACTGCAGCAAGTGACATGCATGATGAAGCAACCCCACTAAACTTTAAACCAATCAAGAACACCAAGGGGAAAAGCTATGCTTGAATGAGCCAATCATTGAGGTGCACACATGAGAGCCACAAGAGAGGTTTTGAACACAAAAAATGTAAAAACTGACACAATACCTAGTTTTTTACTGCAGTCAGTCAGGAAAAACATATCCTGGTCCAAAAAAGAGAAGGCTTCTAAAGATTTCAACAGACTTCAAGTGATCATCGATTTGGCCACCGGGCTCTTGAAGACTCCAGGACATGTTAAGTTGGGTTCTTATGTAATCCGTGTGTTAGTGGTTAAATAAAAGATCTCTAGGAGATAGTGGCCGGAATTTTCTGTACCTTGACGGGTCGGGTGGGGCGGTTGCCGTGGTGGGTTGCGACCCTGTTCCTCATTCCATCCCGCTCCTGAGATTGACTTTCCGTTAATGGCACCTATTAAAGCAGCCCTGTGCATTACCCGGCCCTATTAAATGGTGCGGGTCTGATGACGACATCGATGATGCTTTTTCAGCTGGGATATTTAAAGGAGCCATGGCCACATTGCATTTGAAGGTTCATCTAGGACAGTGCAAGCACTGTACTGGAGCATTGGAGTGTTGGAAAGAGCAGCAAACATGACTGCACAGAGACAGAGGGCTGCACCCAGGTTCTCAGATGACTCCCTCCATATGCTTGTGGAGGGAGTGAGAGCACACAGGGAGGTCCTCTTCCCTTCTGATGGACAGAAGAGACCTCCCCAGCAGACCAAACGAGCCTGACTCCAAATAGCAGAGGAGGTCAACAACAGGGATGTTGTCGGGAGGACCTGGGTGTAGTGCTGCAAACATTTCAATGATCTCATTAGATCGGGAAAGGTGAGTGCAAAGCCACAATCAACTTCATCTTGCTGTGCCACTCATCACATCCCCCATCACTCTGCCTACGCAACCCTACTCTTGCACATCATTACTCAAACCAACATCCACCTTAACAGCAACAGAGGAGGTTGCCTTGGAAGTGTTAGGAGTCGCAGAGCAGCTGGAGGTTGGAAATGGAGAGAGGGGGTCATCTCAGCAACCTGGTGACAAAATTACATCTCATACAGCCACATGGCATACAGCAGTCACTCATATGGGGACTGATGTCAGCATCCAGTGAATGGTCATCATGTGGATAATCGTATCTGTACCCATTCTTGCTATGACATATCTAACTCATCTCTTTACTCTCCCACAGGTCCATCAAGAGCCCTCCCCACTGTCCAGGATGAAGAGGAAGATGACTCCTCAGAGGAGCCTCCAGCATCTGAGGGTGCACCATCACCAGACATAAGCGCACTCAACACCAGCGCAGATACGCACACCTGGGTGGGTCCCACGTGAGATAGTAGTGCTGTCACCTGGTATCTCACAACTCACAAGTGAGCAAGAGCAGATGGTAAAGACAGGGACAGCAGTGGAGAGTTCTCACCGGAGGGCGCAGGACACTCCCGGCTCTGCTCAGTTGCATGCAGATGCTGAGCCTTGGGGGCCATATAGAAAGAGGGCGATCCTGGAGGTGCAGTAAGAAGTGCAGGAGGCTTTGACAGGTTTTGCGACTGCGATGTCTGCAAATGTGCAGAGAATGGAGGAGTCCATCTCCAACATGAGCACCACCGTGTCGCAGGCGATGGCGACTGTATGCTTTTCCATGGAAAGGATGGCCACCTGCATGGAGCAGCTAATGCGGCACTCACAGGAGCACATGGTCTCTATGGAGAATAGATGGCTATTTATGGAGAATAGATGGCTGATGCTCATAGACCTCCTCTCTAGGAGAGATGTCAATGTAGACATGGGTCCTCATGGCCCCACTGCTGTGCTCCTTGCTAACAGGGAAGTGTGGGTGTCCCATGAGAGGGATGATGGTGAGAGGGGACATGTAAGTGGGGGCCCCTCTCAAAGTGTTCACACTTCTCCCCCGTTGCCACCCCCTCCACCCCACCCCTCAGTCAGAGTCACAGATGGAACCTTGGATCGCGATGGCCGAGTCTGCCCCTGCACATCGAAGAAGGAGCAGACTTTGGCGGGGCCCTCACAGGCTCCAAAACCCAGAGGATGTCTGCCAAAAGTGTCTACGCAGTCACAGCAGGGAATTGAGCAGGCTGCCTCTACCTCTGCTGAAGCCACAGGGGTAGCACCTCGTAGAAGCACACAGCAGAAAAAGATGAATTCTCTGCCCCAGAGGGCTATGAATGCTGAGTCTTTGAGTATATTCAAGGCTGAGATAGATAGATTTTTGGACTCTAGGGGAATCAAGGGATATGGAGATCGGGCGGGAAAGTGGAGTTGAGGTCGATGATCAGCCATGATCTTATTGAATGGCGGAGCAGGCTCGAGGGGCCGTATGGCCTAATCCTGCTCCTATTTCTTATGTTCTTATGTTCTTACAAGTAGATGCACAAGGGTAACCCCTTGGGTGTTTTCATAAATGTTTGTGTAAAGATTCCATTATTGTGATGTCACAGATAAAAATATTTATTTTCACCACATGGCTAAATTTGTGTGCAACTTTGGAAGTGGCTTAGTGAGTTGGAGTGAATGGTGAGACATAACGTTACCTCTAGCAATGGTGGTCAGCATGAAAGGAATGGCTTGGTCATTGTAGGGATGCTTTATGGTGTTGCTGTTGGGCAGTGGGAACCTGGAGCAGCATGTGGCAGCCATATGGGTGCACTGCGTGAAGTTCAGAAAATCTGGCCATGATGAAGCCATCCCTGGCCTCCCGGACAGCAATGTGCTCGGGTTCTGGTGAGAGCTGGACCGCAAGTTCCTCCTGCTCCTCCTCCTGGTCTTCCAGCTGATGCTCCTCCTCCTCCTCCTAAGAGGCTGTGCGCTCAGTGCCTTGATCCTCATACAGCGCTAATCCTCGCTGCTGCACTATGTTGTGCAGGGTGCAGCAGACCATGCTGATTCTAGAGACCCTGGCTGTTGCGTACTGAAGGGCTCCTCCAGATCTGTCAAGGCATCTGAAGCGCATTTTCAGCATGCCTATTGTCTGGTCTATGATACATCTGGTGGAAATGTGGCTTTCATTATATCTCTCCTCGACCTCAGTACTTCGTCTCCTCAAGGGTGTCATGAGCCATGTCTTCAGTGGATAGCCCTTGTCTCCAAGCAGCCAGCTGGAAAGTCTGTTTGGAAGAGGGAAGAGCTGAGGGAGGGTGAACTGGCGCAGGACGAAAAAGTCATGTCAGCTGCCAGGAAATTTGGCGCACACATGCATGATGATCTTACTATGGTTGCAGACCAGCTGCACATTGAGGGAGTGGAAGCCCTTGCGGTTGACAAAGACTCCTGGGTGATGATGGGGTGCCCTGATGGCCACATGTGTTCAGTCGGTGATGCCCTGCACCCGTGGGAAGCCAGCCAGAGCGGCAAAGGCCAGCGCCCGCTCAGTATGGCTTCATCAGTGACAAAGTTTACATAATTGGCTGACTTGTTAAACATGGCATCGGTGACCTGTGTGATACATCTGTGGGCAGCTGACTGCGAGATCCCGCAAATGTCTGCTGAAGATCCCTGGAAGGTACCTGAGGCGAAGAAGTTGAGGTTGGTGGTGACTTTGACAGCCACTAGTAAGGCGAGTCCACCTGTTTCTCTGGACAGCAATGTGCAAATGTCTGCGACGACCTGGCCCGATAGCCTGAGCCTCCTTTGGCACTGCTGCTCCGTCATGTTGAGGAAGCTCATTTTCTGCCTGTATACCCTGTGTTGGGGGTATCACCTCTGGCATGGTGCAGCCCTGTGCAGATGCCCTCTGTCCTGTGGAGCATCAGGCGGTTGAGGAGAAGGTTGGTGCTGCTGGTGTGCCTGGTGCTGCTTAGGGCTCATCGTGGTCCGATTTGGAGGACTAAGGTGAGACAGTATGAATGGCACTCATGCTGATGTAATAGATGGCAGGTCAAGTAGAGATGACAGAAGCAATTTGTCACTGGTGTGAAAGGTGGAACCAATGAGGTGACTGTGGATCCTGACATTGTTGGAAAGACTTGCAACCTCTAGAAAGCTAAATCTATGCTGACAATGAACTTAGCAACAGCATCTGCCTTAGGAAAGTGACCAGTTGTCAGGTGGGAGATTTTTTGTACTTTTCATGCTGTGCACGAACGAGCTGGATCAATGGCCACTCAACTTCTACCTCAGGTTCACAGATGTGGTTCCCGAGCTGTGTGATTCCTGTGCTCATCCAGGGAAATTTGAAAGGTAGGCTTAAAAAGAGGTTTAAGGGTCTGACAAGTACCTCATAATGATCTAAATTACTTTGGCCACCTCTGCCGTTCAGGACGCTGCCATGCTGGCAAATGCGCCTGAGAGAAAGGCGCACGGGGGTGGGATGAGAGGTGATCTTATTGAAACATATAAGATACTGAGGGGGCTCGACAAGGTAGATGCAGAGAGGATGTTTCCCCTCATGGGGAAATCTAGAACTCAGGAGCATAGTTTCAGAATAAAGGGTCGCCCTTTTAGAACTGAGATGAGGAGGAATTTCTTCTCTCAGAGGGTCGTAAATCTGTGGATTCTCTGCCCCAGAGAGCTGTAGAGGCTGGGTCATTAAATACATTTAAAGTGGAGATAGACAGATTTTTGCAAGATAAGGGAGTGAAGGGTTATGGGGAGCGGGCGGGGAAGTGGCTTTGAGCCCAAAATCAGCCATGATCTTATTGAATGGCGGAGCAGGCTCGAGGGGCCAAGTGGCCTATTCCTGCTCCTATTTCTTATGTTCTTATGTTCTTAAGACGGCGGGTTCCCAACCCATTCCAAGGTTTTTCAAATTTCCCTCCCGACCCGCCTCCAATCGCACCCGCACGGACCCCAGAAAATTCCGGCCAGTGTGTCGGTGTGGTTTTCTGTTAAAGATGGATTCAAGTCCGTGAACCCCACTCTAACATCTAATGTGGGAGGTGTGAAAATCATTAATAATTTTTACGAGGAGAAAGGAGTTTGAAGAGCGTAGATTAGAAAGATGGGTAGAGCAGAAAATAACTGTGAAGAGACAGACAAGCTAGATAGCAAAATATTTCTAACAGAACTGAACATATTTGCCATTTACACAGCAACCTTTTGAAAGAAAATAGAAAAATACTGTGGTAGTTTCTAAGGAAACAGATTTTCCCGAAAGATAATTGGAAATGCCAGGGTGAATGCCACAGCTGGATTACCCTTAAAGCCAAGTAAGAGCAGTAGTTATTTGAATTGTGTGTTAAAATAAAGCCCTGGTTTAATGTCCGAATGTATATAAACTCCTAGCAGCAGGATGGGGAGAAACGTAATGAACTAACATCGCAGGATGTATTTTTAAAAAGGGTTGGCAGAGCATTGTAGTGACACAGAAGAGAGTAAAGCAGAGAGTTAGAATGGCTGAACAGCCGAGGTTGCCAAAGCAACAATTTGTGCCCCTTAATCAGGAGAATGAAGTAGCACATTGAACAATATTGGAATACCCTAACCTCCAGCCATACACATAGGAGAAATGCAGAGAGTTGTTAGACCGTGCAGTGCTTTGTCATGGGGAATGGTTGAGGCAGAGACCATTGAATCGTTTCAGGGAAAATTGGCTCTGTATTCCTTCTGTTTCTACTCGGGCTGAGTATTTTTTTCTTTAAAATTATCCACAGCAGGAAATTCATCCCCTAACAGTTGGTGATTATGAAGTCATCGCTGAATGTTACCTTTGTTGTTAATCACTGAAAATCTAATTGAATTTCAACCTTTTCATTCAAAAAAACCACATGAATGAAACATTTTGTTTGAACAGCAAAAAAATGAAGCTATCAAGGAGAAATGTAGGTCAATGGCCTCATAGAAACATAGAAACATAGAATCTAGGAGCAGGAGTAGGCCATTCGGCCCGTCGAGCCTGCTCCGCCATTCAATACGATCATGGCTGATCATCCAAATCCAGTACCCTGTCCCTGCTTTAATCCCCACAGTACACATATCCCACCCTACCCCCGTAACCCCACGTATTTAATTCCCCCTAACATATCCCATCCTATCCCCATAACCCCACATGCATGCAGGACATGTTTAAATGCAAGTTTGTGCTGGGGAAGAAGAGTAAAGCAGATAAAAAAGCAATTTTAAAGTTATAGCAAAGCACGGTAGATAGCACAGCCCTGGTAAAGTCAGCCTAAAAATGGAAGAAATTAAAATTAAATCTCTACTTTTGGAGGAAACTAAGAGGTGGACTTTCATCTTCGCCGCTTAGGAGGTAATCTTTTGATGTGGATCTTCTGCCCCTTACAGAAGCCAAGTGATCTTCATTCTATTGAAATCAGTGGAATGAAAATCAGGTGGATTATATAAAGGGTGGGTGATCTACTCCACAGTGCAATTGGAAGCCTGATTTAAATTTTACAGTTGCTGTGCAGTTTTTCCAGGAGTCGGGAAACCCGGCAGTGAAAGGGAGGCGGGAGCTGCCGGCTCCACAAGGTAAGTGCCTTTTACAGCACTCCTTGTGGATCAGGAGTGCTTCCCCCGGCCCCTCAAGGAAGCCTTTGGCCTCCCCCCTACCAATCGTGGCCTTTCTCTTCCCCCTGCCAGGATCGCCGGCCTCCACCCACCCAAGCCTCGATTGCCGACCTCCCCCCAAGCATCGAATGGCGACCTTCCCCCCCTCCCGATTGCCAGGGGCCGCCCCCAAGGGTCCCCGGCTGCAGCCTCCTGCCGCTGGTTTTCCTGCCTGGCAATTTGGCCAGCTGCCAGGCGGGAATCAGACGAAAACAATGCTAATGAGGTCCTGCCGTTTAATTCAGTCCCCGGTCTTGCTGGGCTTTTTGCGCGCTATTGCGCTTCCCTCCATCCTCCCCGCCTCCCTGTAAACATCGGGGTCCCTTATCTCTAACAATGCTTTCACATACTCCTCATTCTACACCTACATTCTCACTTCTACCACACTTCTGAACTGTTAGCCTTACCTCATTTACTCTATTTTCTTGCAAAACAAATTGGCACACAATACCTGTCAGTAAGACTGGAGCAAAATTTTAATGGCCCAGAATTTGCAGTCAGCAGCAAAGCAAAGTTGCTTGCCACTGGCCCCGAAGAAAGCTGCCCACACGCGATCTCTGTGATGAGAAGTTTGCCCTTTTCGATGTTCAAGTGATTTCAGTGCTCTGTCGTGGGAATCCCGAGTGCGATGCTGCTGAGATGTCAACAAGCTGTCTAAGGCAGCCAATCACATTGCAGAATTCTCACAGACAGGATACCAGGAAATGAGCAGCTGCTTTTATCCGGACTTTTAAAAAATGTTATAGGGAGCGATGTTATTTAAAGTTGGCTGCAGCATCTTTTTTGTTGGAAGATTGCTGTTAGAAATCCATGAAGAAATGTTACCCTTTCCACTGTTCAAAGTCACCTAAGCTCCTTTCTACCTTCACACTGAACTGACCAATTGTACTGTGAATGTGCTGGAGTACGGTGAGCTGAGCCCTTTAGCCTATAACAGTCTTCCATCATGGCTGATCCTCACAGACTAAGGTAATTATGCTTCTCAATCTTTAAGAATAACTTTAGCTCTTAAATCAGTTCTGCTTCCACTAAGTAAGGTGCAGGACTCAGTTTATAGGAAAGTAAAACAGGCCAGCCCAGCCTGCATAACTACACATTACATAGGATTACATAGGATATACAGCACAGAAACAGGCCATTCGGCCCAACCAGTCCATGCCGGCGTTTATGCTCCACACGAGCCTCCTCCCGTCTTTCCTCATCTAAATCTGCTGTTTGTGAATTATGTGTCTAATGTTTTTAGATATTTTTGTTATGGATTTCCTATACTTACTTGACAATACACAAAGCCATTTATTTTGTACACAAAGCCTTTCCAGATAGTCAGCAGACTAAGAATAAAGTTATATAACCTTGGAAATTCACACAATAGGGCTAATTATTAGAGGCATGAAAACAACCTAACTGCAAGCTATTTTTCTTTTTATTCAAAATTATGAAGTAAACACATTTGGTCGCTTTCAATTAGTTGACCCAGCTCACAAAAAGTTAACAGTGTTCCCTTGAGAAGCCCCTTCTGAACCTTGAATGCCAAATTGAGTTGGATTTTATTTTGCTGCAATGCAGTAGATGTCAACAGGAATTAGCTGTAATTAAATTGCAAGCAGGTTATCAAGTGCCATTTTATCCCTTTCAGAACTCCCTCCTGACCTGGCGTAAGATGTCAGAATGGTACCGGGTTCTTATTGTGCTAAGATTACCTCGAAATGTTAATTCAGTCTCTCAAATCCGGTTAATTTAAAATTTTTGAATTAATGTGAAATTTCATCCATTTAATTTCCAAGTTGTGAAATGTTTAAGTTGTAATTGAAGATAGAAATGAAAAACATACATCCAAGATAATGCTAAGTGGAGTGCAGTTCGGAGAAAGAGTTAAAGATTTGTGTTTTACACAACTGCCTCTATTTAAATAATGCAAATGCTGGCAAATACCATATTAGTTACAGATTAACGTGAAGCTAATCCTTCTCCAATTTATTGGTTTGGAGTAAGAACAGCAGTATACTGACACAGTTACCATACTGATAGTCCCCTGAAGACTAAAGTTATCAATCAAAAGGCTGACTCAGATTGCAACTGTTGCCCTATGTAAAGCTCCCACAATTTTGATTACCCTTCCATCATAATGGCAGGTAAGTGGTTGGTTTACTTTTAATTTAGAATAACTATCAACTCGTCAAGTCAACGTCTGAGGGTCAGCCCCATAAAAGGGGTGTGTGTCAACTGCATGACTAATTATGGGTTGTCATTAAATGAGTTTTAGCGATGCTCAAAATAAAAACTGATTTTCACTGTTCTCTGAACTTAGTTGGGTTTTTGGGCACCAATATTTCCCTGTTGATCTTCTCCCCATTTTTAAATACTAAAAAACCTTGAAAAAAATCTTAAAGGAAACAGGGACCTCGATATTAATCCCCTCATGATGGGCGAGAGGAGGTCGAAGGGCAGTTTAAACCCTAAAAAACACGAAACGCAACCCCAACCAGACATGTACGTGCCTGCCGCCATTTTTATGGTGGCGGATAGCGTGGTGTGCACATGTCCCGTCTTGGAGAGACTGGACACCTTATAAGATATTTAAATCAGGCTCCCACAGTACAATTGGGAGCCTGATTTAAATCTAACAGTTGCCTGTGCGGGTTTTCCAGGGCTCGGGAATCATGGCAGCGAAATGGAGGCAGGAGCTGCTAGCTCCCGAAGGTAAGTACCTTTATAGCACTTCTTGTGGGCCAGGAGGAGCAGGAATTCTCCCCCACCCCCATCCCCGCAACCCCCTGGCCCCTTAAGGAAGTCTTCAGCCTCCCTTCTGCTGTGATCGTCGACCTCCCCCCATCCCTCCATCCTGATCTGTAGCTTGTTCCCCTCCCGTGATGATGGCCAACCACCAAAGACCTGATCTGCACCCTGCCCACCTCCTGATGGCCGGGGACAACCCCAAGAGTCCCCGGCTGCGGCCTCCTGCCACTGGTTTACCGCCAGTCAATTTGGCTGCCTGCCAGGTGGGAATCAATAAAATAATTATAATGAGGTCCTGCCGTTAAATTCGGCAGGACTGCCACATCCTCGGCCTTGCAGAGTTCTTCGGCTGCTTTCGGCCTCCCACCGTTCCCTCCCCGCCTCCCTGTAAATATTGGGCCCAGGATCTTTAAATTGGCAATAAAAACGGATTTTTATAATCCTTAAGCATACTGTAGAAAATATCCTGTGCATAGCTTGTGCATATCCTGTTGACCCAGTGAGAAAGGTCAATATAGCAAAATATCTACTTTGAAAGAACTACCATTGCACGTGGGAATTAATTAAAATGATTGGTGAAATGCTCATCACTCAATGGCATCCAACTTATCTGTAGGTTTATGATTTGAACATAATTAGAGCATTGTCAATTATGAATAAGTCCACAGCTAGTTATCAATTAAAAATTCAAAAGCCCTGCCCTGGGAATTGTGAGCTTGCTTTACTATGGTGCTTCAGTTAAATGCATTAGTCTGATGGAGTGTAGAATATTTAATTTCAGCAAAGCAAGATAACATATTACAGAAAATGTTGTACACTGAACATTTTTGGTTGAATGGTGGGTTCAGAGCTTTCTCCATACAGTGTTAACACGAGAGTTTTTTGTGGGACAAGAAAGGACTCTATTTGGCCAATTATACTATACAGTTTGCTTGAATGCCAAACAGTTTTGTCTTTGGATCAGCTCAAGTAGTAGTGTAATTAGGTTGTGAAAGCGAATGGTTAGCCCTCACACCTGGATCAGTCAGCGTAAAACAAAGTTGTAAAAGAACTTTTGCAAGCGATATCATGGGACAAAACAGTTGACCAATATTAATATTTATCTGGCATTCTGACTACCTCACCCTCAAGTGGTCATTCTTCATGTGTGAGCTTATTTCACCATGGAAGGTATGCACAGTTACGCCTCAGGCGACCTCCAATTACTGCCCAAGACTGAACGCAGTACTTCAAATGGGGCCTGACCAAGGCTCTGTACAATTGAAGCATCACTTCCTCACTTCTGAATTCCACTTCCCATGAGATTAAGGCCAACAATTAATCAGTGTTTTTTATTACTTTTGGTACCTGTGGCACTCCCCTGTTACAGGAGAATAGAGTGCAAAACACAAGGGAGAAGGAGAGAACTAGAGGTGGTCCTCCACAGATCTCACAATTGACAACTGGCGAGGAAGAAGCACTGGAGATCAATGGTGTCTCGGCATCCCTGGCCATCGGAGATGGGGAAATGTACCTCCCAGCTACCTGGTAATAGGATTAAATATAATCCACACACATGTGATAGAACATTCAGTCATGCTGACTTAATTTCAGTAGCGAGTGAAATATGATCATCTTCATAATGATAGGTTGCAACATTCTTACCTTGCCAGTAATATTCATATATTTTCTCTCCACCAGAGCTGTCACACGTGCAGCAGCAGTTGAAGGACCTCACAGATGTCGAATCCTCAGAGGAGCTGATTACTTCTGAGGGTGCACCATCACAAGACAAGTGCTTATCATGCACCAGCGCTGATACTCGCACTTTGGTGGGTCCAGTTAGACCGATAGTTGGGTTTTCACCTGGTGACTCACACTTTACAAGTCAGCAAGAGCAGATGGTGCTGGCAGAGACTGCTGTGGAGAGTCTATTTTGGAGGGTGATCCCTCTCCAAGCTCTGCTCAGCTGGACACAGATGCTGTACCCCGAGGGTCGTCGATGAAAAGGAGAATCACTGAGGGGCAGCAGAGAATGTGCGACGTACTGACAGGCTTTCCAAGCACACTGTTCATGATTGCAGAAAGAATGGGGAAGTCCGCCTCAATCGTGAGTGGGTTGATGTCGCAGGGCATTGCGAGGATGTCTTCCTCCATGGACAGAGTGGCGGAAGAGTGGCCTTTGAATGTGGTTCTTACATCGGTCCAGTGGTGGTTACAAACTGAACCTTACAGCTCCAATCCTCGCTGCTGCACCATGTTCTGAAGTGGGAATCCCATGTCTCCTAGCAGCCACCCCTTAAGTCTACTTGCAGGTCCAAAGACGTCAAGGAGCTTGGACTGCCGCAGGATGAAAGCATCATGGCAGCTCCCTGGGAATCTGGTGCACACCTGCATAAATCTTTTCTTGTGGTTGCACACAGCTGCACATTGTTGGAGTGGAAGCCCTTGCGGTTGACGAACACTCCTGGTTGATCGGGGGGTGCGCGGATTATCATGTGTGTGCAGTCGATGACGCCCTGGATCGTGGGAAGCCAGCCAGAGATGCAAATCTGAGCGTCCGCTCATTCTGACTGGCTTCGTCGCAGGCGAAGTTGCCATAATTGCCGGCCCTGGCAAAGAAGCCATCAGTCACCTGACTTATGCAGTTGTACGCCGCTGACTGGGGAGCCCTGGAAAGATCCGAAGGCAAAAAAGTTGAGGGTGGTGGTCACTTTGACAGCCATTGGTAACTCGTGGCCACCAGGTCCATCAGGGAGCAGGTCTTCTTCTAGGAGGTTTCAGATGTCTGCCACCACCCGAGCCTCCTGAAGCACTGCTCTTCCGACAGGTCAAGGAAGCTCAGCCTCTGCCTGTACTCGGATTTCACAACCCTCCCGGAATGATCGGCAGTTTCCCAGAACCGGGGTTACCTCTCCCGAGCTGTGCCTCCAGCAGCCCGCGAGATCAGCTGTTTAAATGACACGCCGCAGTGCGGCCCCCTCCCCCCACCACCCCGGGCTCCCTGAAGTCACCGGCTGCTGTTAAAGCCTCAGGCTCGGTGATTTCACCCAACTACCGCCGGAGGAAGCCGCCACCGCAGAGTGCTGGAGAGTCGGGAATCGGGAGACTTGGAAATCGCGGCTGTTCATACAGGGAGACCCTGAACTCGTGAGGGCTCTCAAATCGGGGGGCAGGTCTGAAAACAGGGGGCTCTGGAATAAGGTTGTGAGTGGAGTGAGGGGGGCGGGGGAGAAGGAGACCGGATGATCAAGGGAAGACTGGGGAATGGGGATCTGGGGGAAAGATGGAGACTGGGGAAGGGGGTCGAAGAGAGGGAGACTGGGAAATGTGGGCTCTGGGGAGGAAATGGGGAATTAGGGAATGGGAGGTTGTGGAAGTGGCCAGGGGATTGGGGCTCAAGCTAGTGGGGGAAATGGGTTGGGAGCTGCAGCAGCAGCAAGGTGGTGAGTGGGAGCGGCACTGAGAGAGGAGCAGCCAGTAAATGGGTAAGTGAAACCCAGAGACCATACTGTGGGTAAATAGTGAAAGATTATTTCCATTGGTGGGTGAATGGAGAACTAGGGAATGGAAAACAAGGATTCACACTGGAAGCAACAAGGGAGAAGGGAGGAGGAAAGTTCTTGAACTGAGGGCTATTAGACCATGGGATACTTCACCACATGTGGGGATTGAGGGACAGACTAAAACTTCATTTGAATGGGATATATATTTGAAAAGGAGGAATATAAAGAGATCTTTGGGAGGGTGGGATAGTTACAGGAGAGAGCGCCAGCACCGAATGGCCTCCTCCTGTGCTGTAATTTCTATAATTCTATGAAAACTTTCCTTTATTGAGTCCGAGCTCAGGGAGTGGTTCAGAAATGTTGGTGCTGAGCTGAGTATAGGATGATGTGCCGTGTGGGAAGTGTTCCGAACACTGAGCCCACTGCCCTTTCTGAGATCTCTCGGTTTGGTTCAGGTCGGTCTGTGCCGGCTGGTTTGGACGAGTGAAGTCCGAGTACAGATCAGCTATGACTGAGGCTCCGCCCTCGATTTCCCTTCTTCCCCGCCCTCGGCTTCCCCTCTTCCCCACCCTCGGTTTCTCCCTCTTCCCCACCTTCAGTTTCCTCTCTTCCCCTCGGTTTCCCTGCCTTCGGTTTTCCCTCTCTTCCCCTCAGTTTCCCCACCTTCGGTTTTCCCTCTCTTCCCCTCAGTTTCCCCACCCTCGGTTTTCCCTCTCTTCCCCTCGGTTTCCCCACCCTCGGTTTTCCCTCTCTCCCCCTCAGTTTCCCCACTTTCGGTTTTCCCTCTCCTGCCTCCCCCTCGGTTTCCCCACCCTCGGTTTTCCCTCTCTCCCCCTCGGTTTCCCCGCCCTCGGTTTTCCCTCTCCTGCCTCCCCCTCGGTTTCCCTGCTCTCAATTTCCCCTCTTCCCCGCTCTGTGCTGTCCAGCTGCAGGTCTGTCAACAGCAGCCTGTTGCTGCTGCTGATGGTCGTATTGCTTCTCATCCAAGGTCCAATCTGAGGCAGCCAAAGTGCCACCCATCCTGATCGGAGTCAGAAAACCTCCAACCTGTAGAAAGTAAACTCTCAGCAAAAGTACTGGGAACAAACCCTTTCCCACTGGTAGGTGTGATCACTGAGTGTTTATTAGAGTACTGACTTTCAGTGAGCCCCGTGAATTGCTGTTGTGTTCTCGCCTTGGTTTTAATGGTGAGTTTCAGGATGTACTAGCTGGCTGGTTTCCCAAGGGTCCAGAATGTTATATGGCACATAACAGCCATGCTCCACGCATTAACCTTTATGCATACATGAACAGGAGACGATTCCAATCCTTCAATGCCCAGGTGTTTGGTCACAGAAATATAATACTGCACATTAATATCAGATATCCAGCAATTTCCCCATGTTGCTTTTATTATTCAGCCCTCTTTATGTAGATATTATAAACTGCCTGAGAGCCCCAAACACTGTCCCTTGTGCCCTGTTCACCTCTCTCCCTGTAGTAATTGAACCTCGGGCCTCATCTACATAACACCAGTGAGCTGCAGATGCCAATCGGGAGTACCAATGCAGGTCGGGGCCTTCTCAAAATTGTTTGGCTGGGATGCCCGACCCATTGTTCTTCAATATATTACTCACCAGCCACATGTGGCTAATTGGGAATCCAAATGTGGCTAATTGCAATTTTGACTACTCAATATATAAGAAAGTAAAAGACACCGTTGTTGGGCATGCAATCCCAATACTCATATTTGCACGGAGTATGCATGTGTACTATAAATGTTTTGTGTGTTTGTTGGTAAAATGGTAAGACATAAAGCAGAGCATGCGAGTGTTTTTTGATTGTTGTGTGTGGTTTACTTCTTTGGTTACCTTGGTTATCTGCTAACAGTGAAAATGTCCTACTTCAGCAGCATGGAACCCCCCAGTAGCATTGTATGGACAGGAGAGCTGACATCGTGGTCAGCTTGACCAATCAGAATAACCGCTCCAGGACTGCAGAAGAAAGCAAGCTGTAAGGGTTTTGACACGCCTGAGGCTCTGTGCGTAGCCTGGGTGCTAGTGTGGGGTTAGGCCTTGTCGCCTGTTCTGGTCTCCAGCCAGCCTGGTAGCACTGGACACCTGTGAGTGGTTCGACCCACTCGCCCTTACGGTTCTGACACTGGACTTAGATGCGAGAGCAATAATGCAGAGAAAACTCAGGTAGACCCGGTTGAATAGTGCGAAATGGAAAATCTTTATTGCATATTATTCAAGATTACGAAATACATGTCATAAGCACAGATTAATGACAGTACAATCTTACACGCAGTTATGTAGCTAATTTTAGGGAAACGAGGACCGCACGACACATCGTAAAAGGGGGCACACATTACAATTATCCTTAAAACTTAAACCCTCCCCTATCAATACCTGCCCTAAACTAGATTTGTAGGATCGAGACTCATGCTCACCACTCGTGATAACTCGGAGAATTCCGAAAACTCTGCTCGGATGTTTTTACCGCAGCACCTGACCACCCACGTGTTGATCAGGGGTCTCTGTACCCCACTTGTTTACTCGTTTCTGCTCCGGCTAGCAGGCTGGACCGTCTGCTGTCATGAAGATCTGTGTTGTCCTCGGAGTTCCGACACTACTCGAAAAATAGTCTTCCTGTGCCCTCGCCCCGATGCGATAAAACTCGAAGAATGGTCTTCTTGTGCCCTCACGCCAGTTTGTAAAACTCAAAGAATAGTCTTCCTGGGCAAGGAAAGTGTTTATTCGACCTACAGGCGCGGTCGGGGCTTACTGACCGTGGCGATACGTATGGTCGTCTTCTTCTCTTCTCATCTCATCTCATCTCGGGCCTTCGGTTCCAACACCGTTTACCGACTTCTCGGGATGGTGTGCCCGTTTCAAGGCTTCACAGCCCAGTTCCACACAGATCTTCGTGGCAAGCCACGAGGTTGATCCTGGCGGATCAGAAAGTTCAAAAGTCTTCTAGCAAGTCGAGCAGCAAGAGTCAGGATCCAAGAGTCAAGAGGCAGATGCAAGAGTCAAGAGACAGATGGACGGTTGTACCTTACAGTTATAGTGCTGTAATTCCTCTTTTCCCACCCAATCTTAATGTCTTTTCTTTTGTCAGAGTTTTGGCGCTCAAACTTCTTGTATAGGGTGATCTCCGTTTTAATGGGTTTCGGTGATACTTGTAACTGTCTGAGTACCTGTTAATACTTCTCCCATTGTGTAACCGGTCACTATTCTCCCTGGAGGGGTTTTGGGGCTTCCAAATGTTTTCTGTAACTACCCGCAAACGGCTCTCTCATCGTAGAGTCGTGGGGATTTTGCATATTAATGTCTTTGGATGGGTTCTTGATCGCTTGGTACAATAGCCCTTATTCGCACCTGGGAGACCGATTCCAGTATTTATGTGTAAAATGCAAACCCATTATGTCTTGTGATTTATCTCAAATGTGCTGAGTCTTGTCCGATCTCGCACAAATGTTTGTTGGAACGCCATCTTGTCTGCTTATCGAAAAGTCTAGAATGTTCTGCCACGAGGCGTGGCGGCCATTTTACAGGCTGCTTGTGTCCACTTTGAAAACCTGACAGCATTCTGCTGAAATAAAGCTGTTTGTACGAAACTATGTGTCTCCTCCTTATTTATAAAATCGCGATAATATTGCGAATTCTACAGTCCCTCCTGTTGATGCAAATAACTCCGCTTATCGTATCAAAAATATTGTGGTGAGCAATATTATCTCGATTCTCCACATCTATAAATTCCCGTAACTTAAACTATCTAGGGTCTTTGTGTCGTCCTTATTTCCCAGGAAAAATTACATTCTTATAACACCGCAGGCAGCATTTGCCTTTAACTTACACCACTTGTCTTTCCTTCCAGGTGTAACCAGGCCGATGCCTCTCGCACCACCTGTATATGCATATTTTTTATTCAAGGGAAAAGAAAAACAAAAACAAAACCAAACAATCATATTCAACAACATCACCAAAATAATCAAAACCAACTCTTAAACATGTAGAGTTCCAAACATAATTACAGTTTCTGAGAAAAATCACGATCGATTACAACACTTCCGAGGCGCACGTGGCAAACGGGAGTGACGCCATTTTGTTTGATTACACGGTGCTTTCATCGTGCACGCGCACGTAACGTTCTCGCCACTCTCCCGTGTTTTCGTTCTTGGTGAGGCGTTTGCCTCTCTTACAATGCACGACCAATAAGTATATCACAATAAACACTTGGCATACAACTAAAATGTGGGAGGCTATCCTAATCCAGGAAGGCACTTCAATGTTGGTGAACAGATTCCACCACGGTGGAATTACTATGTCCAGAATGTCTGTCCCTATCTCGACAGTCTTTTGTTCTAGGGTGTAAAAATGTTTTTGCGATACCGCGACGGCTTTCAAAAGCTTGGTGAGGTGTTCAGGGAGAGGGGGAATGAGGTATCCGAAATGCGCGACGAATCGCTGCAGGTCGGTGAAGTTCTCTTTTACGGTAAGATGAACCGTGGATGGTTCAGGGATTGGGACAATTCGCTGTTGTGCTACTTGAACTTCCGCCCTGGGTTTGAAACAGAAACTGCTGTCACTCACCGGACACCGGCTACGGTTTCCATGCTGGTAGTGTTGCGCTGCAGTGGTAACACAATATGTTCCACCCCCGATGTATGCTACCTGCGGAGGCACATGATCTTGTGCCATTGCCTCCATGGTGCAATTCATGGGCTTGGCACCAGCCGTTCTGAACCCGAACTGTGGTGTTAAAAAGGCATTCAAGTGCTGGGGACACAGTATTATGTGTGCTCCCCGGCCACGACAACCAGAGAGATCTGTACCTGTCATCGTTTGCTCCCAGCGGATGACGTAAGGTGGAACCGCTGCATAGCGAATGTGGGCTCCCCCCTGAATGACACCAATGTTCTCTACCCGATACACCGGGGCGGGCTTTGTTGTGTCGCCCAAAACCGGCATACGTAATACTATACCCATGATAGTATGGTTTGATCGTCCACAGTCCACGGGGACTGGGTATGCTTCTGAAGCTAGCCTGAGCTGGCACGGGCTTAATGTGTTCTGAAAAGGGTGGAGCGCCTGCAGGTGTTTGTTACTTATCCAGGACGGGACCAAACCTTGTTTTAAATCCTCCAAATTACTACGGCCCTCGCCCAGTAACCACGCCCCGTAAAGCACGCACACCTCATTCTGCGCAGCCTGATCGGACGCATTCCGATCTTCCCTAATCAGGGCACTTACCGTACGCGCGTGTTTCTCCAGTTCAGCTATTATTTCTTTTAAATGGAGAGTCATGGCCTGGTCCTCGTGTAACCCAGACCCAACCACCTTATTTTCATCTGTGAGAATGCTTTTTAATTGCGTTTTTAAGCCATTAATCTGGGTCTGCAGCTCCACGCTGTCTAGAGCGTTGACCACAGATGTACCTGTATTGAAAGCAGTGAACACGTCGTTCACAACACCCCTTCTTTGCCTCCCCACCTGATCCAAAACTTCATGTGGTGCGGTGTACAAACTTGTTTTATCAATTTCCGCGAAATCGAACTCATAAAATTGTCTGAACATCTTGGTCAACAGGACCTGATATAACTGTTCCGTCTTTTTGGGGCACCACTCTGGTAACCGTACCTCGGTGAGATTTAAAATCACCGAGGCCACCGCGTAATGTACCCCCTGAAATAGTATCTGGTCTGTGGGGACCAGTACCAAACCATTCCCGGGTCCCTTACTGGTTTTAGGGCACCCTTCTTCCTTAGCTAGAACCACCGGAATCGTGGGCGGGGCTTTGCGTGGGCGCGTAATGAGTTCAGTGGCATTTACCAGGATCGGGGAGTATGGAGCTCCGCACCCCCTGGTGCTCGCATCCCACCTCATCCCCTGTCCATTATCCTGCCATTGATTGAAGAAAAATATGGAGATGCCTTTGGGGCAAACGTACTTTGACCCCCACATGAATACATAAATTCCCTCATCCGGTTCCCACCATTTGTCCCAACAGACTCTCACTTGTCCGTTTGTCCCCGTAATTGTCCGATGGGTATTATTACCCAGTCGCTCCCACTCGACCGAAGAGTTCCTCATGTTTTTGCTCAGCTTTCGTAGCCACCACCATCGGCTCAATGGGACATTCCCATTACAAGTCAAACAAATCCGTTTGCCGACGGTGACGCTGATTCTGGGTGCAATGATCCTTACTTTGGGGCACATTAAAGAAGTCTCTTTGTAGGCAAAACCCGATGTGCTGGAATACTCAGTTGAGTTCGTTCCCAGCCATCCTGGCCACCTTCCCTTGTGGAAATAGGTGGTGGTCTCCTCAGCCTCTCGACTTCCGGTCCCATCCACCGTGATGGGGGCCGTGTCCCCGGAGCATCCAAACACCACGACATCCTTGGTGTGGCCTCGATAGGCCAATCCACATCCGATTGCCGCGAGCAATACTAGAATTCGTTCCATCCTTCCTTGGTTCCTGTGATCAGATAGAATGAGGTAGCCAGCCTCGCAAGAGTCTCTGGCTTTTGTGAAGGGTGAGCGGGTCCCCTGACCTCGCCTCACGTAAGAAGACATGTGCGCTGGATAAACTTTAACTAATCCTATCTCTAAAACTCCCATCATTTTACTTCTTTCTATTAAACAAAATTAAACTACCGACTTAAACCGATTTAAAACTATAACCTTATAACCTCATCTAAACTATAAACTTATACTTAAACTTATCACTGTACAGCGCCGCCCGTTCCCAGGGCGGCCTACTTAAATTCTGAAAAGGCTGCCACGAGCTTTTCCCGACGGTGGGAGGGCATTGACCCCTCCCTTTGATCTGCCGCAGCCTGTTGCTGCTGCGCTGGGACTGGACTCTCCCTGGGCTGCCTTAGCCTTGATCCTACGCCTTGGGACACTCTGGGGACTTGACCATATCTTCCTGGGCTGGGGTATCCGACTTGACCTACGGAGAGCTACCGGGGGCAGGAACTCCAGGACCGACGGACCGGGTTCCGAGACTTCCACCGTGGCGACCTGTGGTCCCACCACAGTCGCTGGCTCCGCCTCCCCTGACTCCGCCTCCCTGAACTCGGGATCTGCAGCTTGTGGCACCGCCCTACTTGGCCCAGTAGGCGGCCCTTCACTCGCAGTCCCTACCTCCCTCGAGGGCAAGACGTTCAAGGCGGGCGGCTCGGGCTCTGAGGCTTCCATCGCCACGCCCTGTGGTCCCACCACAGCGGCTGGCTCCGCCTCCCCTAGCTCCTTCCCCCTGCGTTCGGGACCTGCAGCTTCGGCCTCCACCCTGTGTGGATCTCTATCTGCAGCCCCTGTCTCCCCTATACCTGAATCGGGGGCGACCCTTTCGTCCTCCGATTCCAGCTCCTCCTTGCTTGTGTCACTATCTTCGTCGAGCTCCTCGAACTCTTCCTCATCTGACTCCCAACCCCAATAAAATCTCTCACATTTTTCTAGGATGTCCTCACCCCTGATGCAAGCTGCTTTGCCTGCCTGTGCGCCCTGTGGCCCTACCTGGGGCTGCGAGTCCCCACTCGCAGGTTTGGCCCCTGTGGTTGGCCCTTGTGCACCCGGCTTATACAGTTTGCACTGGTTAAAATCCTCATTCTCCCTGCTTCTGGCTACCCTGTAGGCTGCTTTTATTTCTCTAAGCTGTGCTTCTAGCATGAGCACGTCTAACTTTCCCATTAAGCGGGCGTTCTCCTCCCGCAGGGCCTGCTCTCTAAGCTGCCCTTCCAGCCCATCTATTTTCCCTATTAAGCGGGCGTTCTCCTCCCGCAAGGCCTGCTCTTTTAACCTGGCCTCCTCACAGGAGACCCCCTCCTGTGCGTGTCTTTTAAAAGGACACAGGTAGGCAGGCTGCGTGGGCTCTAGTCATTGGGTACTGGTGGACGGGGCTGCGGCATCTGCGGGGCCGGTAGCAACCGCCACCTTTCCATGCGAACTCATGAGGGTGCGCATGGCTCCCAACACTGATTCGATCGCATCGGGATGGATAGGTGCACTAGCTCCCCTATCGGAGACAGGCGCCTGGGCTCGGACTGCGGGATTTTTATCCCTGGAATCCTTCCAAGGGTTCCTGCAGTTCTTGCGCCAATGCCCTGTCTTCCCACACCCGTAACAAGCATTACTGGCCTGCGGGGCGCGGTTACCCTCCTGATGCCACTCCTTTTGAGCCGGGGCTGCGGGTCGTACCTCATGCACCTTTCCCTTAAGGGGACGTGCTCCCATACCCCTGGTATTACGGTACCCTACCGTGAGTCGATTTAGGACCGACTCCTCTGTAGTGGCGGGGTCAGTGGGATCAAACCATGCTTTTGCCTGCTCCCTGACGGCTGACAAACTGTTGGCTACTATACACCTGAGCCAATGAGTTAGACCGGCGCCGTCCAAATCGGCGCGCTCTGGCGCACCTGGGCAGCTACGCTGGTATACTGGCCACAGCCTGTCGCCGAAAACCTTCGGGGGTTCTCCCTCCATCTGCACTGTTTGTCCCAGTCTAACGAACGGACCTTCATCGTCCATTCCCAACACTTCTAGGACCTCATCTCTTAGCTCCCCATAGGTATTAGTTCCCCTCTTGCTCTCGTCTGAGAGACACTGAAGGATCGAGCTGTCTAGTGAGAATAACAGCATTTTTGCTTTTTCCCCATCGTCGCAGCCGTTAATGGCTGCGGTTTGCTCTACTTCCCTGAAATGTACGGAAGGGTCGTCTGACTCGGCCAGCTTCCGTACGTGACTGATCATAACCCTCAGCTGGTGTGAGCTGTGAGGCAACACAAGCTGGTTGAGGAGATCCCCCTCTGCCCCATCTATTCCGTTCGGGCCCCTTTTGATACCCGTGACCGGACACAACGGTCCCGGCTTCACTTCTACCTCAGTGGGCTCTTTCTTTACTTCTACCACTTCCTCCCTCACCCAGGTTGCCGAATAGCTGGGTGGCGCGGAGGGCATGGTGGCTAATACTTCCTCTGCTTTGTTCGGTGGGGATTTCTGAAATCCCTCTTCCACTAGCGGCTGGTGTGCTGACGGGCTGATAAGGCACACCATGCCGTGCGCTTTGTTCAAGGCCTTTTTAAGGTTCCCTATCTCCTTTTGGCAGACGCTGTGATCGGCCCCCTGAAATTTATCCTCGAGGGCCATCTTATATGCCGCCCTAACCCCCGTTAAGCTCTCTTCCTGGACTTTTATTTGGGCAGCTAGGCGGGCACATCGTTCCTTTAATCTACCCTCACTTAACTTTGCCTCAGTGACCTGGCACTCGAGGTAATCTATTTTTGCTTCATGGTGGTTGGCGACTAACTGGCGTTCTTGATGCAACGCATTTAAAGTCATGATGAGCTGCTGCCCCCCCGCGACCTTCTCGTCCATTTCCACCTCTAAACTCTTGATCTGAGCTGCCTGCGCTAAGATGACCTGGTCCAAAATTTGGACTTGTCTTTTATAGCACATCAGCCAGACCGCTTTCTCCACTATCCTTGCTATCTGTCCACCTCTCGGCTGCCTCTAGTGGACGCTTATCCACCAGCAGGTCACTTATCCATTTCTTGGTCAAATTCACCTTTCCAAACACATAATCTGCTATTCTCTCTTCCATGACATTTCGCCCATTCATACCAGGGTCTAACACATTATTCTCTCGCTGCCAATGTCCTGCCGCGGTCGCCATTTTCTGTAAGGGTTTTGACACGCCTGAGGCTCTGTGCGTAGCCTGGGTGCTAGTGCGAGGTTAGGCCTTGTCGCCTGTTCTGGTCTGCAGCCAGCCTGGTAGCACTAGACACGTGTGAGTGGTTCGACCCACTCGCCCTTACGGTTCTGACACTGGACTTAGATGTGAGAGCAATAATGCAGAGAAAACTCAGGTAGACTCGGTTGAATTGTGCGAAATGGAAAATCTTTATTGCATATTATTCAAGATTACGAAATACATGTCATAAGCACAGATTAATGACAGTACAATCTTACACGCAGTTATGTAGCTAATTTTAAGGAAACGAGGAGCGCACGACACATTGTAAAAGGGGGCACACATTACAATTATCCTTAAAACTTAAACCCTCCCCTATCAATACCTGCCCTAAACTAGATTTGTAGGATCGAGACTCATGCTCACCACTCGTGATAACTCGGAGAATTCCGAAAACTCTGCTCGGATGTTTTTACCGCAGCACCTGACCACCCACGTGTTGATCAGGGGTCTCTGTACCCCACTTGTTTACTCGTTTCTGCTCCGGCTAGCAGGCTGGACCGTCTGCTGTCATGAAGATCTGTGTTGTCCTCGGAGTTCCGACACTACTCGAAAAATAGTCTTCCTGTGCCCTCGCCCCGATGCGATAAAACTCGAAGAATGGTCTTCCTGTGCCCTCACGCCAGTTTGTAAAACTCAAAGAATAGTCTTCCTGGGCAAGGAAAGTGTTTATTCGACCTACAGGCGCGGTCGGGGCTTACTGACCGTGGCGATACGTATGGTCATCTTCTTCTCTTCTCATCTCATCTCATCTCATCTCATCTCGGGCCTTCGGTTCCAACACCGTTTACCGACTTCTCGGGATGGTGTGCCCGTTTCAAGGCTTCACAGCCCAGTTCCACACAGATCTTTGTGGCAAGCCACGAGGTTGATCCTGGCGGATCAGAAAGTTCAAAAGTCTTCTAGCAAGTCGAGCAGCAAGAGTCAGGATCCAAGAGTCAAGAGGCAGATGCAAGAGTCAAGAGACAGATGGACGGTTGTACCTTACAGTTATAGTGCTGTAATTCCTCTTTTCCCGCCCAATCTTAATGTCTTTTCTTTTGTCAGAGTTTTGGCGCTCAAACTTCTTGTATAGGGTGATCTCCATTTTAATGGGTTTCGGTGATACTTGTAACTGTCTGAGTACCTGTTAATACTTCTCCCATTGTGTAACCGGTCAGTATTCTCCCTGGAGGGGTTTTGGGGCTTCCAAATGTTTTCTGTAACTACCCGCAAACGGCTCTCTCATCGTAGAGTCGTGGGGATTTTGCATATTAATGTCTTTGGATGGGTTCTTGATCGCTTGGTACAATAGCCCTTATTCGCACCTGGGAGACCGATTCCAGTATTTATGTGTAAAATGCAAACCCATTATGTCTTGTGATTTATCTCAAATGTGCTGAGTCTTGTCCGATCTCGCACAAATGTTTGTTGGAACGCCATCTTGTCTGCTTATCGAAAAGTCTAGAATGTTCTGCCACGAGGCGTGGCGGCCATTTTACAGGCTGCTTGTGTCCACTTTGAAAACCTGACAGCATTCTGCTGAAATAAAGCTGTTTGTACGAAACTATGTGTCTCCTCCTTATTTATAAAATCGCGATAATATTGCGAATTCTACAAAGCCCAGCCAGCCACGAGCAGCTCCAACAGAGCACGTCATGGCCAAGGGCAACCAGCATCCACCCGCACTCTGGATGGAGAGCAGGGGTGGGTCCGGCACGTATCATATGTGCGAGTCAACATGCTCAGCAACCACTCCACTGAAGTCAAAGTACCGCTCGCAACTGCTGGACAAATACCTAGAAGCTGCACTAAGATTCTGCTGTGTCTGATAGATTCATAGCAAAATTTCAAACTTTGGTGAAAGGCTGAACGGTGGTAGATGTTTAATTAAATACACATGTGTAAGGCTAACACGGTGCTCCCGTAGCCACACCTGTTGCTAATCAGTGATTGCTATTGGACAACACTGTGTTCGGGGATACAATGCGTACTAAATTTTGGTTTTGCAAGTCTACCAAATTACTTCAGAAAGCAATTAGATTTGTTGAATCCAGGTTACTTTGCTGTTGTACATTGTGAGATGAGCTACAAAGGTCAATCAAGCCTCTGAAACCACGAAGAAGATTATTTGTGAATGCACATTAGCTCTAGCAGCAGATTTATCAGTAGTAGGAGGACCAATTGTTAAAACCACACTATCTATCATTGTCTAAGGAGATTTCCAAACCGCAATCCCTTTTATCCTCATTACAGCAGCAGAGAAATGGTTAGATACTCTGTTCTTATATAACGTCTCATTAACCATTCATTGTTTTTTGACGATTTCTTTAATGTTCGCAATTCATTGGGGTAAAAGGGGATAGAACATTTCCTCTTATTTTTGTGAATCACGTGCACCAGAGCTGGTTGTTTCCTCCAGCAGCCACTGTTTCCAGAAGGACTAACTGCAGGTTGCATCTCCAAAGCTGCCATGGGGGCAACCTGGTCTACTGCTGCAAACCAACTTGCTCAGCCATCTGGGGGACCTGACATGAACTTGCATTCCTGAGAGACTGCTACACCCTGAGAAATCCTTCCTGCCAGGCCACTGGTACCGAGCACATTCGCCAAAAGGCCACTGATTGACAGGATGGCAGAATGGCCTCAATCAGAGCTGAAAATCCCCTATCCAGGCTCCTTTCAATGCAAGCTCCCAGGGCCTCCGTGGCAGCAGTGTGAGCTGCCACTAAGAAAGCTGACATTGGACCAGGGGCCTCATTCATGGGGAGTGGCCTTTCCAGGACTTCCTGGAGCTGCCACTCTCTCCAAGGAATGCTGCAGTGGGGAGAAACCCTCCCCAATGGTGGCGTGCATGCTAGTGATGGACTTCTCCAGCTGACGACTTAGATGTAGCACATTTAGGGAGACACGTCTGCAGTACCTGTACATGAACATAAGAACATAAGAACATAAGAAATAGGAGCAGGAGTAGGCCAATCGGCCCCTCGAGCCTGCTCCGCCATTCAATAAGATCATGGCTGATCTGATCCTAACCGCCAATCTACTATCTATCACAGAACCATCTCCTGCATCTAACAGAATTGCACACACGAAATAGGAGCAGAATCAGGCTACACAGTCCCTGGGCCCGCTCCACTACCCACAGGGCCATGACCGATCCGAACCTAGACTCATGTCCAAATTCCTGCCCGCTCCCCGTAACCCTTAATGCCCTTTACTTCTAGGAAACTGTCTATTTCTGTTTTAAATTTAATTAATGTTGTAGCTTCTACAGCTTTTTGTGGCAGCATATTCCATGGACCTACCACCCTCTGAGTGAAGTAGTTCCTCCTCATCTCAGTTTTGAAAGAGCAGCCCCTTATTCTAAGACTATGTCCCCTAGTTCTCGTCTCACCCGTCATCGGGAACATCCTCCCCGCATCCACCCGATCCAACCCCTTCACAATCTTATATGTTTCAATAAGATCGCCTCTCATTCTTCTGAACTCCAATGAGTAGAGTCCCAATCTACCCAACCTCTCCTCATATGACCACCCCCTCATCCCCGGGATTAACCGAGTGAACCTTTTTTGCACTGCTTCGAGAGCAAGGATGTCTTTCCTTAAGTAAGGACACCAAAACTGTATGCAGTATTCCAGGTGCGGTCTCACCAATACCTTGTACAACTGAAGCAATACCTCCCTATTTTTATATTCTATCCCCCTAGCAATGAAAGCCAACATTCCATTTGCCTTCTTAATCACTTGCTGCACCTGCATACTAACCTTTTGAGTTTCGTGCACCAGGACCCCCAGATCCCTTTGCACTTCAGTACTCTCCAGTTTCTTGCCATTAAGATAATAAATTGCTCTAGGATTTTTCCTGCCAAAGTGCATCACCTCACACTTTCCAGTGTTGTATTCCATCTGCCAAATCTCTGCCCACTTACTTAGCCTGTCTATGTCCCCTTGCAGGTTTTTTATGTCCTCCTCACTCACTACTTTCCCTCCCATCTTTGTATCATCTGCAAATTTTGATATGTTACACTTGGTCCCTTCCTCCAAATCGTTAATATAGATTGTGAAGAGTTGGGGACCCAGCACTGACCCCTGTGGAACACCACTAGTTACTGATTGCCAGTCTGAGAATGAACCATTTATCCCAACTCTTTGCTTTCTGTTAGATAGCCAATCCTCTATCCATGCCAGAATATTACCCCCAATCCCGTGATTTTTTACCTTAAGCAATAATCTTTTGTGTGGCACCTTGTCAAATGCCTTTTGGAAGTCTAAATACACTACGTCCACTGGTTCCCCTTTATCCACTCTATATGTTACTTCCTCAAAGAACTCCAGCAAATTTGTCAAACATGACTTCCCCTTCGTAAAACCATGCTGACTTTGTCCTATTAAATTATGATTATCCAAATGTCCTGTTACTGTTTCCTTAATAATGGACTCCAAAATTTTACCTACCACAGATGTTAGGCTAACCGGTCTATAGTTACCAGCCTTCTGTCAGCATCCTTTGTTTAAAAGCAGGGTCCATGAGATCTGTGGCCTAAATCTTCCCTGCCAAGGCCTCATGTCTGTAGACTTACCAATCAGAGGCATCACCCTTTTCCTCCATCTTTCTCGTCCTCCTGGGCCATTGTGGATTGTGTATCGCCCGGTGCTGTCCATTCTTGATCACTATCCTGCTGTACCCCCCAACAACGGTGCTTGGAAGTGATGTAATGAATGAAGGGGTAGGTGATGGTGTGCAGGCAAGGTGGCAGCTGGAGTGGGATGGCTCCTCATTCATCGCATCAGGCACATTGGGCTTGGAATGGTCTGTGTGGAGGACAGTGTAACAGAAATTAATATGTGGCCATTCAGCAGTGAGCATCACTGAATCATCCAGGGTAGCATACAATAGCATTAGGCTTGTTGAGGAAAGGGAGGAAGATCTGGATGGAGGTAATGATGAGCAGGAAAAGGAGGATGATCTAGAAGGATATCCTGTGTCATGCCTGGTCCAAGGAATGTTCCAAGTGCTCTAATAAGGGACTTATTCCCCTTGAAGCCTGTGATCATCAGCGATCTCAATTGCATGCTCTGCCCATTTGTATGTAAAAATTTCAATCGGAATCCTACAATGGCGTCAGTTCCCGATCTGCATATTTGTAGAGCCTCCCACTTGAAACAGGCGGACAAGTTGTTCGCACATTTATAGCCCCACCTGAAAATTGCACCAGTGGGCCTTGTGCGTCCAAGAGTGGCCGATCTTGGATCGGAAGTGTGTGCGACACAATTGGTGCTGCACAATGCCCATACTGGCAGCACGTGGAACACTGAGACATTGATTGTGGCATAAAGGCAACTGCTAAGGTGGTGCCGATGACCTTCAGTGGTGTGGATGGTGCACTTACCTTGTCCATTCTGATCAAGTCATTAAAATATTTTTATTCACTGAATTACTGCTCTGGGGGTCGTGGAGCTAGCATTGACCGCTTCAACCACCTCCCTCCACTGTGCCGTCATTGTGGCACACACTGCCAGCTTTGACCTCATTTCTTCCAAAGGTATCTCCATCCCTCCATCTGAGAAGTTGGAGTGGCTTCTTGCTGCCGGTTTTCTGGCAGCTGTGATTTCCAGCTCTGGTTCTCTGCTCCAATTGCTCACACTTCCCCTTTAAGCTGCTACAAGTCTTTAAATCCTGTAACAGCACGTCAATCTCCACCCCCACAAGTAAATGCGACCAATCCCCAGCGGGTGTCTCATGGGAGCCCACCGACAATCGTTGTTATGGTTGACGGTGTGCTGTGATTGATTTGTGACACTACCTATTTATTATATTCCTGGACTGGATTTCAAAGGTCATATTGGATTGGAGACAAGCCAAAATCTGACCTTCAAAATGCAATATAACTTGAGCAATTTATACATGGGCTCAGAAGGACATTTTGCAGCGATTTTGTTGGCCATTCTACCTACACATGTCTGGACTTGCTTCTCACGGCTTCTGATAGTGTGAGATCATGGGGGCGGGGGGGATTTTCACCACTTCGCACCTACAGTCAAGGATCTCAGGAGAAGGTATGGCATTCCCTATAGGCATAACCTTGTATGCCATCATAGAGGAGGAGGAGCAGCACAGGATGGAACAAAGGAGAGTCAGGCACCATTTAAGAGGGATGGACCCCACCAAAAATTACCCCCCTCCGACATAGAATACTCAAGCAACACGGGTCTATAAGGACCGTAGTGAGGAGATGTGTATACGAAGAGTGTGCTTCACCAGAGAAGTAATAGGGCAGCTCTGCTACCTACTGCACGAGGTCCTGCAGCCATGGTCATCTGCCTGCACTGCTCTCTCTGGCTATGAAGGTGACCACCGCACATAGCATTTGTGACACAGGCCCATGTCAGACAGCCATGGGTGCTCTCTGTGATACCAGCCAGGGTTGCGTTCATCAGGTGAGTGACACACTTTGCAGGAGAGCTGGGGAATTCATCACCTTTGACATCCATGGCATCAATGGCATCCACGTTACTTTGTGAGCTTCTATCAAAAGCTCTCAATTTCCTCATGAAGAAGGGCTTTCAGTCCCTCAACGTATTGATTGTGTGTGACTTCATGCAAAGGATTCCACATGTCACAGTTGGATATGCTTAAAGTTGTCAAAAAGCATTCATCCTTCAAAATTTAGCCCTTCCAGCCCTCTTCAAGGAAGAAAATCATGTCAACGGATGGTTTGTCGGTGACAAAACCTAAACCCTGATCCCACAGATAATGACCCCATTAAGAGTGGCCTGAACAGCAGTAGAGAAGTGAAACAACGAGACACATGCCTCTATAGGATTTGTCATTGGTACATTTTCACAGCCTAGACTGGTGAAGAAAGGCTCTGGGTATGCTCCAACTCCTGTATTATGCATAGTTGTGTCATGCTGTACCTGGCACAACTTCACGATATAACAAATCCTGGACTTGGACATTATTGGGGATGTGAAGTAGCTGCTTTGGAGGCAGAACTACATATAGAAGAGCATCATAATGAATTGCATTTAGAGACTCCTCAGTGACTGCTGCAAGGGGCATCAGACCACATCTCATCACTGAAACCTTCGCTTCTTTTTAACACAGTCTACCTTTGACACCAGTGCCTTACCTCATTCTCCTCCTCCAAATAAAGGAACATTCCTTCAGTTCAGTTCCCAACCTAGAAGATAACAACACACCAACCCTCTTTGGTTTTTACATAACTACCAATAATTATCGCCTGATTGAATAAGTCAGCACCAAATAGTTGCAGATTTTCCTGTATGATTCTAACAGCCATGAATAACCAAGCATGACATAGGTGCACATTGTATTTTATTACAACAAAATCCAAAGTGAACACAAGCCAAACTATTCTTTCCAAATGCCATCATGCTTCCCCTAGCTGGAGAGGCAGAGGTGCAGCTGCAGCAATTCACGTTAACACCACAAGTATGATCACTGCGGAATTCTTATCCCCGTGTCTTTTCCATCCCTCCATAACTTTTTTAGCATGGATTGCAACCCACTCTCCCCGCTGCTCCAAATCCTGGAATTGTCACCGGCAACTTGTAGGACAAAAACTTTTCGAGCTGAAGGGTGAGGGGAAAAGTCTAACTGACGGGCCCCGCTCCAGCAATATTTGGACCATTGTAATCAATCATGTGAGAGGAAGTGATTGGCTAATAGGGAAATGGCACAGAGCCTTTTACCTGGGAGTTATGAACTGTGAATTTGAAAACCTTTCTGAAAATAATTTTGGAGACTGTGGCTATTCAGAACTACAAGCAAACTGAGTTCAAGGGTTATTGCTCTGGATGTTATGCTAAGGGAGTTCTTTAATCAAGAAAATCCAAATCTCCTACAGACAGGCCAGGTGATCATTAAGTATATAAATCAGTGGGTCATTTGTGCTTTCCTGATTGCAGAGATTAAAGTCTTTATTTTTATGCTTTCTGCACTGTGACCAGCAGACTGTGAATGTTGATAGAAAATTCAACCAACCTAAAACATGAATACAGCTTGAAAAATTAATGGGCATGCTTTTTTCTGTGTTTTTTTTGTTTCCCAAAGGTTGTGCTGTTGGTTTAGTTTACTGACATTTTGTCAGCTGCTCTTAGCATGAAAAACTCAGTTTGACAGTACTATCCATTTAAAAATATCTATATACTGCACGGTGCAATTGAGCATAAACAGGCTTTGGTGTTTAGGGAAAACCACAATTTTGATAATTTCCTAAAGTTTACAATTTATTCTGTTGTGGGCATTTTTGGAATAAGTACAACTCTGTGTGAAATGCTGCCTGCTGTGAAGAAAAGCCATTTATTTTAACTTGTCTTTATACCAGGCCCCAAGCTACAGTTATAGAAAGCCTGTAATCTATCATTCAGTTTTAATTTTTAGGTTAGGATGTTATATCTTTGAAGCTGTAAAACTGAGGAGGGAAAGGTATGCTGTCTGGCTTCACTTACTCCTCTGGAATCTGAGGTTATATCCTTCGATTGGCACCTTCGGTAATGGGCAGTCCCTCGGTATGTTCAGTGTTTTGCATGGGACCAGATCTCTGGACAGCAAAGAGCGCAGTGGTACATTGTGTAATCTCTCCATCTGATCCTCCAGCATGTTGAACATGGAGAAGAGAGGCTCTTGAAAATTGGAGCCCAAGGCCTCTACAACAGCAGTCTGAGCAGTCGTGAGAGATTGTCCCACTGCAAACAGGGGTTCTTGTCACTGAGGACTCTGCTACAGATCTCCCTGGAGTTACCACATGCTCCACGGTGGGATATAGTTTTGTCGAAACTTTACAAGGTAAGTGAGGGCACGGCCAAAGGTGGGACTCTACCTATGGTGGGACCTCCTGTTCCTCAGCCTCATGGGGACCCAGCATAAGGTTGGAGGCTGGTACGCTGAGGGAGAAGAGGCATACTGGACTCCTGAAGGGTGGAAGTGAGCCCCATGAGGAGTTGGGTCTGGGCCAGGATTGTAAATGAATTGTAACTATGGCCCCCTTACTAGGGGAGTCACTGGGAGGCAAGGATGGAGCCTGATTATAGTATAGGTCAGCATGCAGGCACAGGACAAGAAGCCATTAGGGGTGATGGAGTGTCTATGATGTGCTAGGTAGGAGTATAACCATGAGAGACCAGAGCCATGTAAGTGGACATTGGAGGAAAGATGCTTGAGGAGATTGGATTGTCCAGTGTCAAAGGCAACTGAGAGATTGAGGAGGGACTGTAAGCTATAGTTGCAGTCACATGAAAGAGACACTTATGTCATTTATGTCCTCTTAGACTGAAAGGATAACATTGTTGCTGAAACTGTCTTTTGCATTTCTTGAGAGCAAACATTCTGCTTTTGTATACTCCTGGATAATTAATCCATGACAGAAAGAAACATGGTAAATGGAAACATTTCCACTGCTGATAACTGACTGACTTGCATTGCGAGATAGTCCACTAATCCCCTGCATCTCTTTCTATTTCTTCACACAAAACCGCTGTATATTTTGGGACTGCTAACAGAATTGCAAACCTTTCTGTCCATCGTGTTGATTACAATGATTTAGACAGATAAGTGTTTGTCAGTCCTATGTCTGACTGGGTCAGGGGGGCGTGTTTGCGGCCGGGGCAGCGATAGTTAAAGGGCAGGTGCCGGGCGGCCATTTGATTTGGGCCGCCTGCCAGCACCTGCCCCCTCTCACCTCCTCCTGCGGGGTGCCGACCACGATCCTTCAGCCCAACACTCCTCTTGATTGCCGGGCTCTTTTGCCGGCACCCTGCTCCCCGGTGGCCAGCAGGGCCCTGGTGCGCACTGCGCTAGGCCCCTCTCCTTTAATCAGGGGAGGGAGGCCTGCAGTACCGTGGTGCTGCTGCATGTAGCGCCACGATATTCAATGGGAGCGCCCCAAGAGGGAGTGGTAGCGCTTCCAGTAGCGCCCTGCCTCCTGCTTGGGGCGCTACCATTCAATTTCGGGCGCGGGGGCACTAACTTTTTTGGGGTGTGAGCCAATTTTCCCCCCATTATCCTTGGCAGTACATTCTGGTATAGGCTTATTGGCAAAAATACAATGGGGGAGAAATTCGGTATTGCCCCGTTTGGGGCGCACTTATCGGCCGGGCGCAAAGTTTAGTGCCTGGCGCTAATTATCGCCTCCAACTGCAAACTTGGCTTCTATCGCCCCGGGAGGTGATTGCAGAGCTAAATCAGGCGCTACACACCTCTCTTAAGGCGCTAACGTCAAGGAGCGAGGCGCTAACTCAGAGCGCGGGCGAAGCTCAGGTGATGTCAGTTAGCTATGGAACACAGACAAACTGGCACCGGCCAGTTCTTAAAGGGGAGGGTCGATCTTGCTCTCCATCCACACCCTGCTCATTGCAGCCTTGAATCTCGGCCTGGACAGACCTCATCCTCAAAGCTGCTGCAAAGGACTATGGAGAGGACCAGGGAACGAGCTCAGCGCTTCAGCGACCGGGCCTTGGTGACTCTGGTTGGCGCAGTGGAGCGCCGAAGAGCAATACTGTACCCAGAGAGTGGCAGGAGGCCATTGCCCCGTGAATACAGAAGAGTCTGGAGGGAGGTGGCTCAGCACATCTCCTCCAGGAGCCTGGTGCCCAGGACCCATACACAATGTCGGAAAAAGTTCAACGACCTCACTTGGTTGGTCAGGGTGAGTGGCTGCTTTTCAATACCTCTCCATCCCTCCATCTCAACCTCACTCTATGGCCAGAGGGTGTGAAAACCCTAATGCCCAACACTCATCCAAGACCTATGGCCATCTCATAAAACACACACGCACATTCCACACCTTGCATACATTAAGGGCTGTTCAACTATGGGAGACACATCAGGCAAGCACATGGCTGCATATTTACTCAGATGCCGTCCTTTTTCTTGCAGGCGAAGCTATCTCACAGCAGGCGGCAGCAGCAACGGACGGGTGGAGGGCCGCCTCAGCTGCAACCCCTCAGCGATTTTGAGGCGCGCGTCCACAGGATCGTCGCAAGTCAGGTGATAGGTCCCGTTGCTGCTGGAGAGGTCGACCCCATTCGGGACAGCAATGGTTAGGGCCATCAGCTTTCTCTCCTCTCTCATTCCACTTGTCCCTCACAACACCAGCCTTTTACACTTTCAATCCAACTTACTAAATCACTCCAGACCTTGCTCCCTCACTGGCCCCTGAGCAGTAGGGTGGGAAGGGGGGAAGGTCTCAAGAAATGTTGGGAATGTTTTGATTAAAGACCGAGGTTCGTCTGATAACTTCTGTTTAGTGTTTTGGCCATTATATCCAGCTTGTGAGAACCAGTTATGTTAATGAATGATTTGTTATGTTTGTTTCTATTAGTTTGTCATGAATAAATGACACACACAGAGTTTGTAAAATAAAAAAGTTGTTGTATTCAAAATGTACATGTTTGGCCTTTTGGAATCATTGCTGCCTTGGCCGGCTACAGGGGCTGCGGGTTGCTTTCCATCATGTTGTTCTCTGTGCCAGAAGCCATCTTCTGTGTAGGGGCCTAGAAGCAGCTTGTTATCAGCTGTTGACAGATGGCCCTTGCAGTTTCAACATTGTGGGCCTCCCTCCCGCCTTGGTGCTGCTGCTGCTGATCATCCTCCTCCTCTTCCTCCTCCTCCTCTGGTGGTGCACCAATCCCTGGTGGCATTGGCTGGGTCCTGAGGATTGCAAGGTTATGAAGAATGCAGCACACAACTATGAAGAGGGAGACTCACTCACGCGAGTACTGCAGGGCTCCTCCTGAGTGGTCCAGACAGCGGAACCGTTGCTTGAGCACGCCGATCGTCTGCTCAATGATGTTCCTGGTGGCGATATGGCTCTCATTGTACCGCAGTTCGGCAGGGGTGTTGGGGATACGGAGCGGTGTCATCAGCCAGGTGCAGAGTGGATAACCCTTGTCCCCGAGGAGCCAACCACTTGGCTGATGCGGTGCCTGGAAAAGGTCTGGCACACCAGTTTGGTGCAGGATGAAAGCATCGTGGCTGCTGCCAGGATAGCAGGCATTGACGGCGAGTATCAGCTGTCTGTGGTCAGAGACCAACTGGACATTTAAGGAGTGGAACCCGTTGCGGTTTCGGAAAACCTCTGCATTCTCATGCGGTGCCCGCAATGCCACATGCGTGCAGTCAATGGCGCCCTGCACCATGGGGAAGCCCACTATCCTCGCAAAGCCAAATGCGCGTTCATGCTGTTTGGCCCGGGACATCGGGAAAGAGATGTACTGGCGTCTCCTTTTATAGAGGGCATTTGTCACCTCCCGGATACAGCAATGGACCGCGAACTGGGAGATATTGGCGATGTCCCCAGTAGCTGCTTGAAAGGAGCCGGTGGCATAAAAATTCAGAGCCACTGTGACCTTCACTGCCACCGACAGAGATGTCCTGGTACTCAGTTGAGGCTGCAGATCTAGTTGTAGCAGGTGGCAGAGCTCAGTGACCACCTCCTTGCTGAAGCGCAGCCTGTGCAAACACTGCTCCTCAGACAAATGAATGTAGGAGAATTGTTCCCGGAATACCCTGGGAGGGTATGGTCTCCTGTGCAGAGGTCTGTTGGCCCGCCTCCGTCTGGCCATGATTGCCACTCTCTCTCTGCGTCTCTGATGCCTCCGATTCTGCAGGTGCAGGACGATGCCCCGAATCAGTGCAGAAGGTCAAATCCAAAAGAACCTGCAAAGTGCTGCTCAGTAGCCAAAACTACTTCACACAGCGTTGAATCTCTCCAGAAGTCTCTCTCTCTCTCTCTCTCTCTCTCTCAGAATCTCTCTCTCTCTCAGAATGAGTGGTGCAAAAATGTTCTCACAAAAAAAGTCAGGAAGAGGGCGCATTTAAATAGCGCTCCCCCAGCCCCTTCCCGACTGCAAAACGTTCCACTCTCCCTGTTGTTGCTTGCGGCAGGCGGAAAGGAAGGGGGCGTCACTCAATATCCGGTCCGGGGCGCTCGACTGATGTCACGATCTGCGGGCGCAGGAGATTGTGGCGGTAGAGTTTAGCGCTGCCGCAAAAACACTGGTCAATTTCGCGAGCGGTCCAAACATCGCCACGCCCGGGTGCTAGTTGCTTTGCGCCCCGTTAGCGCACTCTTTGGGCGCAAATGGGAGGCGCTAATCAACTGAATTTTCCCCCCAATATGAATGTAAAACACCAAGATGTTCATTTTTCAGTGTTGATTGTTTTTGCCAGCCCCAATCTGACAGTAAAAGGATGGAAAGCTGCAAGACATAAGTCAGGAGGGTCACAATGGTTCGAGTCTCTTTTCCACTTCAAGCAAGCCACTCGCATCTATTTTTATATTCAGTTAAAGAGCTGTTGACTGCTTTAAACTCCCTCACCAGTTTTTCTCCCCCTTTTTCCAAATGGTGTTGGGATCATGCTGAGTCCCATGGGTGCTGGCTACAAACCTCTTGTACCTTGTCCAAGTAATCATTCATTGTGTGAGCCGAGATAGCAAGGGGCAGATCGTGACTGTGTGGGATAGTGTAACACGGGTGATAGCGATTGAAGTCTATGGAAATAAAAATCAGGAGAGATGTTAAATGGACTGCCAACATGCTGTCACTCATTGTACACTATCATACAAAGTAAAGATCTACCCCAAATTGTTGGTGGGTTACTCAACTGTGAGAATGATGTTGACGTTAGTTGATGTCCTCCCCCCATCCTCCCCCATCCTCCCCCCCTCACCCCACAACACACATGCACATGCACACATATATATACATACACACACCTCCAACAACTCCAGCTGCTCCAACAATACTCAAGAAGCTCGACACCATTCAGCACAAAGCAGCCCGCTTGATTGGCACCCCATCCACCACCTTAAACATTCACTCCCTCCACCACCGGCGTACCGTGGCTGCAGTGTGCCCCATCTACAAGATGCACTGCAGCAACTTGCCAAGGCTTCTTCGGCAGCACCTCCCAAACCTGCGACCTCTTCCACCTAGAAGGACAAGGGCAGCAGGTGCATGGGAACACCACCACCTCCAAGTTCCCCTCCAAGTCACACACCATCCTGACTTAGAAGTATATCGCTGATCCTTCATCGTCACTGGGTCAAAATCCTGGAACTCCCTCCCTAACAGCACTGTGGGAGTATCTTCACCTCACAGACTGCAGCGGTTCAAGAAGGCAGCTCACCACCACCCTCTCAAGGGCAATTAGGGATGGGCAATAAATGCTGGCCTTGCCAGCGACGCCCATATCCCATAAACAAATAATTTTTAAAAATACCCATTCTACCAAGAGCTATGAGGAGTGGGGACCCTGGATCATTTTGTTTCCCTTCGCCAGACCAGGGTCACCACTGGCCCTACTGCCTTTCAACGTGAGATCAGCTAATTTTATATACATACCATAAATAGAACCCAAAGCTTCCTGATCTGCACAGTAAATTAACACATCGTTGCTGGGTCAGTATCCTGGAATTGGCTAACTAACAGCATTGTGGGAGCACCATCACCTCAAGGAGTGCAACGATTCAAGGAGAAGGCCAGCCAGCACCACCTTCCCAGGGCAAGTAAATGTAGCCTTGCCATCCACAACCTGAAAACAAATTTAAAACACCTCCCAAAGAAACGTTTAAAAGCAGAACAAACACTCCATTTTAATTGAATGGCACAAATATTTGCCAGCCGTTCTCTTTAAGATCAGGTACAACATAAACTCTCCACCTGAACAGCTGTTCCAATTTGCCATTCGCATCTTCATGACCTCTGATAATAAGCTCTGAGCTGGGAAAATACTGACATTTCTAGCTTTTCCTTAAGCTATGTTCGATGTGCATTTTATTGCACAGCATGTAGAGCTGCAATATTTCAGATCCTCAGAGCATTGTTTATATACAAGGATTAAGAGGGTATATTTGATCTTCCATTGTTACTAGGGTATCAACAGAATTGGCTTTACTTAGACATGCTTCTTGTCCCAGTCTTACTGGTGTCATAATTCCCATTTTTCTTGTTTGCCAAAAAACAAATCTGTGTTTTACTAAATGCCCGATATTGTTATTCGAATATGCTAAGCAAGCTTTACGGGTTGGATAGCTTTGCTCCACACATTCTAATTTTCAGGTGTCTTTGTTAATCCTGCAACAAAGCCTGCTTTCAGAAAATAAGGGATGGGTTGCGATTTGCACATCATAGAATCATAGAATCATAGAAATTTACAGCACAGAAGGAGGCCATTCGGCCTATCTTGTTCGTGCCGGCCGACAAAGAGCTATCCACCCTAATCCCTCTTTCCAGCACTTGGTCTGTAGCCTTGTAGCTTATGACACTTCAAGTGCATATCCAAGTACTTTTTAAATGTGATGAGGGTCTCTGCCTCAACCACCCTGTCAGGCAGTGAGGTCCAGATGCCCACCACCCTCTGGGTGAAAAAATTTCTCCTCAAATACCCTCTAAATCTCCGACCAATTACTTTCAATCTGTGCCCCCTGCTAATTGACCCTTCTGCTAAGGGAAATAGGTCCTTCCTATCCACTCTATCTAGGCCCCTCATAATTTTATACACCTCAATTAGGTCTCCCCTCAGCCTCCTCTGTTCCAAAGAAAACAACCCCAGCCTATCCAATCTTTCCTCATAGCTAAAATTCCCCAGCCCAGGCAACATCCTCGTAAATCTCCTCTGCACCCCCTCTAGTGCAATCACATCCTTCCTGTAATGTGGTGACCAGAACTGCACGCAATATTCTAGCTGCGGCCTAACTAGTGTTTTATACAGTTCAAGCATAACCTCCATGCTCTTATATTCTATGCCTCGGCTAAAAAAGGCAAGTATCCCATATGTCTTCTTAACCACCTTACCTTCAGGGATCTGTGGACATGCACTCCAAGGTCCCTCTGATCTTCTGCACTTCTCAGTGACCTACCATTTATAGTGTATTCCCTTGCCTTGTTAGCCCTCCCCAAATGCATTACCTCACACTTCTCCAGATTGAATTCCATTTGCCACTGTTCTGCCCACCTGACCAGTCCACTGATATCTTCCTGCAGTCTGCAGCTTTCTTCTTCATTATCAACCACACGGTCAATTTTTGTATCATCTGCAAACTTCTTAATCATACTTCCTACATTCAAGTCCAAATCATTGATATATACCACAAAAAGCAAAGGACCCAGTACTGAGCCCTGCGGAACCCCACTGGAAACAGCCTTCCAGTCACAAAAATACCCTTCG